>LPNX010013093.1:29629-44590 GCA_001517045.1 Pseudotsuga menziesii | reverse complement strand
CAAAAGGGACTTTACATATAAATTATGATGGAGCTACAAAGTGTAATCAAAACAAGATTGGTTATCAATGTATATAATCTTAATACAAACACAAAACTATTCATAGAAAAACTTGTAAAAATGTCTAAAAATTTTCCATACTTAAGAACTTGTAATAGTATTGAAGGTAGTTATTAAGTAGGTTGGAATCCAACCATGATCGATCATGCAAGTTTGTATAATCATGGAACTTGCAATAGTATTGAAGGTAGTTATTAAGTAGGTTGGAATCCAACCATGATTGATCATGCAAGTTTGTATAATCATGGCTCATTGAGATTTATTTTTTGTATCAATTGTTCAAAGTAAATTCAAATATCCTTGATTGGAGTCATCCCTATTTTAAGTACTCCCGAAAATAGTTATTTGGTGTCATCTAAACCTATATTGTAGATTAGTGAAGAATAACATCTATATGGAACTAGAGTAATACAAAATCCCAAGCAATGCTACTTGATGCCACTATTAGTATACTAATACATAGTAGAAGTTTTTCGAATTATAAGAGACTGCTAGCTTAGTGACTACTAGCTTTCCTTTTAGCATAAGCATTTCCTTCTAGCATAAGCACACATGCTTATGCTAGAAGGAAAGCTAGCACTCATTAGCTTTCCAATAGAAAAACCCTATGCATGATGATTGGTGGTTGCTAGGTTATACCTTGATCTTGTGCCATGTGCTCTATTTTGAAATAAGCACATGGCACAAGATCAAGGAAAGCTAGCAACTGCTAGCTTTCCTTCTAGCCTAAGCATTTTCTTGTAGCATAAGCACACATGCTTATGCTAGAATGAAAGCTAGTAGTCGCTAGCTTTCCAATAGAAAAACCCAGGGCATGGTGATTGGTGGTTGCTAGCTTATACCTTCAGCTTGTGCCATGTGCTCTATTTTGAAAGAAGCACATGGCACAAGATCAAGGAAAACTAGCAACTGCTAGCTTTCTTTCTAACATAGGCATTTCCTTCTAGCATAAGCACACATGCTTATGTTAGAAGGAAAGCTAGCAGTCGCTAGCTTTCCTTGATCTTGTGCCATGTGCTCTATTTTGAAATAAGCACATGGCACAAGATCAAGGAAAGCTAGCGACTGCTAGCTTTCCTTCTAACATAAGAATTTCCTTCTGGCATAGGCACACATGCTTATGCTAGAAGGAAATCTAGCAGTCGCTAGCTTCCAATAGAAAAACCCTGGGCATGGTGATTGGTGGTTACTAGCTTATACCTTGAACTTGTGTCATGTACTCTATTTTGCAAAAATCATGTGGCACAAGATCAAGGAAATCTAGCGACTACTAGCTTTCCTTCTAACATAAGCATTTCCTTCTTGCATAAACACACATGCTGATGCTAGAAGGAAATGTAGCAGTTGTTAGCTTTCCAATAGAAAAACCCTGAGCATGGTGATTGGTGGTTGCTAGCTTATACCTTGAGATTGTGCCATGTGCTCTATTTTGAAATAAGCACATGGCACAAAATCAAGGAAAGCTAGCGACTGCTAGCTTTCCTTCTAGCATAAGCATTTTCTTCTAGCATAAGAACACATGCTTATGCTAGAATGAAATCTATCAGTCGCTAGCTTTCCAATAGAAAAACTCTGGCATGGTGATTGGTGGTTGGTTTCTTATACCTTGATCTTCTTCCATGTAATCTATTTAGAAATAAGCACATGGCACAAGATCAAGGAAAGCTAGCAACTGCTAGCTTTCCTTCTAGCATAAGCACACATGCTTATGCTAGAAGGAAAACTAGCAGTCACTAGCTTTCCAATAGAAAAACCCTGGCCATGGTGATTGGTGGTTACTAGCTTATACCTTGTTCTTGTGCCATGTGCTCTATTTTGAAATCAGCACATGGCATAAGATCAAGGAAAGCTAGTGACTGCTAGCTTTCCTTTGAGCATAAGCATTTCTTTCTAGCATAAGAACACATGCTTATTCTAGAAGGAAAGCTAGCAGTCGCTAGCTTTCCAATAGAAAAACTCTGGCATGGTGATTGGTAGTTTCTAGCTTATACCTTGATCTTGTGCCATGTGCTCTATTTTGAAATAAGCACATGTCACAAGATCAAAAAAAGCTAGCAACTGTTAGCTTTCCTTCTAGCATAAGCACACATGCTTATACTTGAAGGAAAGCTAGCAGTCGCTATCTTTCTACTAGAAAAACCCTGGACATGGTGATTGGTGGTTGCTAGCTTATACCTTGAGCTTGTGCCATGTAATCTATTTTGAAATAAGCACATGGCACTAGATCAAGTAAAGCTGACGATTGCTAGCTTTCCTTCTAACCTAAGCATTTCCCTCTAGCATAAGCAGACATGCTTACGCTAGAAGGAAAGCTAGCAGTTGCTAGCTTTCCAATAGAAAAACCTTGGCCATAGTGATTGGTGGTTGCTAGCTTAAACCTGGAGCTTGTGCCATGTGCTCTATTTTGAAATAAGCACATGGCACTAAATAAAGGAAAGCTAGCGATTGCTAGCTTTCCTTCAAGCATAAGCACACATGCTTATGCTTGAAGCAAAGCTAGCAGTTGCTTGTTTTCCAATAGAAAAAACCTGGCCATGGTGATTGGTTGCTGCTAGCTTATGCGTTGATCTTGTTCCATGTACTTTATTTTTAAATAAGCACATTGCACAAGATCAAGGAAAGCTAGCGACTGCTAGCTTTCCTTCTAGCATAAACATTTCCTTATAGCATAAGCAAACATGCTTATGCTAGAAGGAAAGCTAGCAGTCGCTAGCTTTCCAATATAAATACCATCATGGTGATTGGTGGTTGTTGGCTTAGGCCTTGATCTTGTGCCATGTGCTCTATTTTGAAATAAGAGCATGGCACAAGATCAAGGAAAGCTAGAAACTGCTAGCAACTGCTAGCTTTCCTCCTAGCATAAGCATTTCTTCTAGCATAAGCACACATGCTTATGCTAGAAGGAAAGCTATCAGTCTCTAGCTTTCTAGTAGAAAAACCCTGGTCATGGTGATTAGTGGTTGCTATCTTATACCTTGAGCTTGTGCCATGTGCTCTATTTTGAAACAAGCACATGGCACCAGATCAAGGAAATCTAGCGACTATTAACTTTCCTTCTAGCATAAGCATTTCCTTCCAACATAAGCACACATGCTTATGCTAGAAGGAAAGCTATCACTCGCTAACTTTCCAATAGAAAAATATTGGTCATGGTGATTGGTGGTTGCTAGCTTATACCTTGTTCTTCTGCCATGTGCTCTATTTTGAAATCAGCACATGGCACAAGATCAAGGAAAGCTAGCGACTGCTAGCTTTCCTTTGAGCATAAGCATTTCCTTCAAACATAAGAACACATGCTTATGATAGAAGGAAAGCTAGCAATCGCTAGCTTTCCAATAGAAAAACTCTAGCATGGTGATTGGTAGTTGCTAGCTTATACGTTGATCTTGTGTCATGTGCTCTATTTTGAAATAAGCACATGGCACAAGATCAAGAAAAGTTAGCAACTATTAGCTTTCCTTCTAGCATAAGCATTTTCTTCTAGCATAAGCACACATGCTTATGCTTGAAGGAAAGCTAGCAGTCGCTAGCTTTCCTGTAGAAAAACCCTGGGCATGGTGATTGGTGGTTTCTAGCTTATACCTTGACCTTGTGCCATGTGATCTATTTCGAAATAAGCAGAAGGCACCAGATCAAGGAAAGCTAGTGATTGCTAGCTTTCCTTCCAACATAAGAATTTCCTTCTAGCATGAGCACACATGCTTATGCTAGAAGGAAAGCTAGAAGTTGCTAGCTTTCCAATAGAAAAACCCTGGCCACGGTGATTGGTGGTTGCTAGCTTAAACCTAGAGCTTGTGCCATGTGCTCTATTTTGAAATAAGCACATGGCACAATCTTCTCACGCCAGAAGAATCTCAGTGGCTAGATCAACTTGCTCCAAACCATCAGAAACGAAGCAGGACTACTCTTCCCAAATTAGCTGAACATACTTCATTGATTTTATGAAATCAATAATATAAGGAAACTTGATACATTGAATCACAAAAGAATAAGAAATCGAACATAAAATAAGGTTGTCATATTTAATTGGTTCAAAAATGCAATGAAGGACAATTTCAATCTTTACAATGCTTCCCCTATTCCTAGGAAACCATGAGTGTTCCCCAACTCAATTTAGTCTCTATACATGCAAACCTCCTTAGCGAATCCTTTTCTATTTCCCTAAATTTCCCTTTAAACCCATTTCCTCGTGTGTTAGTTGGAAGGTGAATCGATTTAATGGTTGATATAATAATTTGTCCAAATTGATTCCCATTTTGAGGGCATGTCCACGAGAGGTTGCCCAATATCCTAGTGATACGTGTACATTCAATTTTAACTGGGGTAAATGGTCAACAACTTTTGTAGCTTGTTTTTCCAATTATAAAACAAATTCATGAAATGGAAATATTTTTTGGCTGATGCGGGTTGCCAAAATTTCTAGATCTATCAACTACAGTAAAGGAATGAATGCCAAAGCAATTGTAGGGGAAGCGCTTGAACACAATTCCACTCAGCAAGAAGTCCGATTATACAACGATGGAAAAGAAGTCCGATGTGACATCCCCTGAAGGTAAATCCCCTTTGATCTCCTTCTGGCAAGACAAATCGAGCTGCAGTGTACAATGGTATCAAGTTGATTCTCCCACTGACGAATCTGGGAAAAAATCCCTGCACAAATCTCTTGGATCACATGGCAAACGTGACTCTCATCCTGGCTGGCCTCTCTATTTAGCCAAGGCGATCCAACCCTCTATTCATAGCATCTTTATAGAAGCATTAGTAGCGCCTTGATCCCTGGTGCGTAAGAATTTAAGATCCCTCTGCTATCCTTCTAAGTCCCGTGGCCCAGTTTTCTCTAGTCCAACTCATCTAGTGTCAAGATCCACCGAGTTTTGGAAGCTATGGAGTCTTCTTTAGATTTAGGACCTACGATTGATGAAAGGCTAGGTACTCTAGAGCATGCGATGGATCGCCTCAAGCTGCAAATAGATAGTCAAGATCAGCGACTGCAAGAAACCAAGGTGGCTGGAGAACAGAGTTGGAACCTACTCAATGAAGACATCAAGAAGCTCCGAGTATATCTCTCAGCCTCTCTAGAAAACATGGAGGAATTTAAGGAAGATGTGCAAACAGACTTTAAAGATAATGCAAATACACATGCGGACTTTGGCAAGCGAATCTGTGATCTGGAGCAGTCGGTCAACAAGCTTCCTGCGAAAATGGACAAGTGATCTTCATAAAAACGACCTCCTCTTCAAAGCTATCTTCTTCCAGTCTTACACTTCAGCATATAAGAAGCATCTCCTCTCCGTTTTTATGAAGCGTTTCTCTTCTGCTTTTCTTTCCAGACTCAATCTTCTGTTATCTGTTTGCATAATTATTGCTGTAACCGTTAGCTACCATGATCAAGCCGTTGGGCAAGGATGGATGATTCCCTCACGATGAACCAAGAATCTTGGCCAGCAATGCTGGTATGGAAATTGTCAAAGTACTCTGCAGCTGATTTGCAGAATCTAATCAAATCTATCCCAATGTTTTGGTAAAAAAAATTGTGAGCATGGAAATTGACCAGTCACATGAAAATTGACCAGGCAAAGGCATCGCTATCAAATATAGACATCTCAACTCAAGTTATAGGTGTTTCTTGTCAGTTTCTAGCACCATTTATAGTTCGGTGGCTTCAAGTTTCTTATTGCATTCCCTGTCTCTGCCAGATTGTCAATTTCAGCAAATAACCTTCGCAAAGCTCATAATCAAAAAATGGGAAATTTATAGTAGTCGTATGGTTTGTGGAAAAAAAAATGACAGCTACAAAGTGAAAACCTACTATTCAAAAAAGGTAATGCTTATGAAGGGGTTTAAAAATGAAATTGTTTTGGAAAATGGAGTTTTCTGTCTCTATTTTTTACTATTTTTAGATCATTTCTGCTAGCAGAGCCTGAAACCCATCTCATGAGCATAGTTGCTGACAAGCTCTTGGATAAATTGCAGGCAGACGTTGAGCATAACTACTGAAAATCTTTTCGAGAATTTGCAGGAAGACATCCAATTTTTCAGGAAGACATCGAATGTTCCGAGAGAATTGAGATTAAAATGTGGCGATGGTTTTTTTTGGGGGGGTTCATCTCTAGGTTATGGCACCATATACAAACTGTCTACAATAAAAAGGTTTTTTTTCTCTCATTTTCAAACCAGTCTACCTCTGGACTAACCAAGGAAAATTCTCCTCCGAGGTTCAGATGAGAGACATATAAACTTTTTAAACCTTCCAAAATTTTATATTAATTTTAGTTGTTAGTTAATAATATTAAATTTAATTATATAATTTTCTCTAAACCTTATAAAATTTCATATTAATTGTTAAACTATCCATAAAGAGTAAATGTAATTTTTTAAAATCAATTCTTTTATTTCATTTCATTGTTTTTTATTGTATCTTCCTTAAAACTATGCATAAGCCCATTAGAGTTTCGTTATCAGTAAGCAACAAGGTGGTTAGGCTTGCATTAACATATAGACTAGGGTTCAAAACCCTCCTTGGGAATGATTGTAAATATAGCCTTGTAAATATAAGAAGTATCTCTCACAAAACAAAACTATGGATATTAGTTCTTGTTGGTTAGTTTTTGGATGATAGATGAATGAATAATATTTAATATCTTAGATGTAATACATTTGGCCTTCTTTCTTATGGTACTTTCCAAAACTTTATGTCATTTATTAAGTTTGCTTAGAATTTTTATTCCAAAATGTAGATGATTTTAAGAGGCTATTGGTAAGGCTTAGAAATGACAACGATGCCCATAATTTTTGCAATAGTAGACATTATTGTTTTATGCCTAGTTTCATAGGGAAGACTTTACTATAGTCTTGATAATGCCTGTGGGTTTAGGTGGATCTGAAGTACTAGTCATTGGTGGTTCTTAAAGAAAGTAAAGTCTGTTTTAGAAAGTACCTTAAGTTGAATATGGTATTTCTACACTTACGTGCAATCATTGTGGTGAAAATCCTAGCAGTAATGTGCCCAAGGTAATGTCTTATGGATAGATGACCTTGCAAAATGGAAGGCATTATTTCCCTAAGCCTTTGCACTATTTGTGATTAAACTTTTGATGTGTGTGATTCCACTCTTATGGTCATTTGGATCCACTTTGGATCAAGAGCATGACTTTCATTTTGAAAGAAGGTTTAAGTTAGGAAAGATTGCTCCAATAGATTCGATAAACTCTACAAGAAGGTATGGACAGTTTAGTTAGTGGTAGAGGGTTTCAACCCCTATAAGGGTGAGTTGGACAAGGATAGAACTGACCTAGGATCCTCCATATGCAGATCCTCCTTATGTAGACGATGCCCAGTATTTCGACATTGATACTTCACTGCCCTTCTCCCCAACAGACACCACCCCAACTGCAATCTCAGAAGACAATCATAGCGAAGATGAATTTGAGTTCAACTTCTCTCTTTGTAATCCAAATCCCCCAAACACAAATCACTACATTTCTGCTGCAGATAACTTGTTTTACCAGGGCCAGCTGCTTCCCCTCCAATTAATTCCTACACCTCTTGAACATGGCATTAGTATTATGGATATGCATGCCCCTCTGGACTCTTCTAGTAACGTCCCTGCAAGAATAAAAACCCACTGCGTCACCAAGTTGAAGATATCTTTGCTTGGATTCAGAAAGTCGGCTGAACATGACATGGATTTGCAGTCTCCTTGTGCTTAATATGCAGGTACTGGTATTGTTATGGGCTCTCCTGTTCCGAAGAAGAATAAATTCTTTGCTGTGAAACTAAAGGTGGTGGAAGTACCGCTGGTGTCTCTTTTCAGTAGACAAAATTCTATAAATGCCAAGAGAGATGACAATAATCATGGGTTTCAAAAAAAATTAGAGTCTTTTGATGATGGAGAAGGTCGGTATTCTAAAAATATGGATAGAGATAACAAGAGAGGCAAGGAGATTGTTCAGAAGTATGTGACAAAGATCAGGATTTTTTATGTTAAAATTTTACAGAGGTCTAATGATAAAATAAGGTCTAGAGATGTGGAGAAACCAGAAGATAGAAATAGACAGAAAAATAGCAGATGTCAGAGTTTAGAGAGAAGTGACAAGCAGATGTCATTCTCAGATTTCTCTGGTAACCTGAAGATGGTTTACAAGCAAATTTTGGGTAAAGGGAAACAACAAGCTTCTGATATGTAGCAGTATTTTCCTAAAAGCTACTACCGTAGTGAAATCACATTGATGGAGTTACAGAGTGCCATCCAAGGAGCCATTGCCCATTTCAAGGAGTCCAATTACATTCATGATGGAGAGTAGGTTGGTAGCAACCCTAATATGTCCGTACTGCCAAATCCTCTTATTTTTTTTGCAATGGTGCTTGCTGAGGCTTATAGGGATTCCTCTTCTTGATTTGTATGCTGATCTTGATAGCCATTCCTCTTATTTTTTCAGTGTTCACAGTGATCCCTGTATATCCTAAAAGGCATCACTGCTTATCACTCTTATTCCTTTTGCAACGGTCTCTGTTGGAGCAACATTGAAAATGCATAAAATAGTCTTTAATTTTAATGTTTTCACTTTCTTCCATGGCTTCTACCATGCTTCAAACTAGGCCTTCTCTTCTCTAACCGGTTATCAGAATTGTTTAGAAGTCCTGGTATTATTTCTGTGTGATATTTAAAATTTGAACTCCAGTAAGTATACTCCATTAGCAATGGACTAAACGCTTCTCAATTTCTTTGATTGCAGACACCCCAAACTGTCCAAATTTCAGATGCTTGGCTGATATGTAGAAGAGGGTTCTAATGGAGGAAGACAGCAAGGTTATTGCTCCAAGTTCCATTGAATACCTGCAATTGTTTTTCCGACAAAGTCATAGAAAGCTGTAGTCGATCTTCAAAAGAAACCAGATAATTAGAAGCATAGAAGAGTGTGAATATCACTTGTTTTGATAGGTCCATTATTATCTGTCATGTGTTCAAGGTTTGTCAACATTGTATATATAATATATCTTGATTTTCATGTCTCCACTATGCTTTAATTTAATATGCAATGTTCTTAGTACACAGTTGTTCATCCTATTTTGATTGAAGATGAAGTTTTTAAGATCTAAATCTTAGCCTCTAGATTAAATTTGTTCATCCTATGAAATTTTTAAGATCTAAATCTTAACCTCTATCAAATTCGAGGGCGATTAAATTTTTTAAAGCGTAAAAATCATTTTTTAGTGTAATACTGAACTTAAGATTTGGATGAGACTCTCAATACAATAAGCTGCAAATTATTTGAGCGTGACAGTTTCTTCGATTCACAAAGGCTGGCATTGAAGTATCCTTCCCGTATTCTCAAGTGGGTATGTAATACATTTATGTTGCATTTGACCTGTAAGATTGTTTTCCATTGTGATCAATTAACTCTAAATTTGATTTCGGCTGTTTTTGCTCGTTAATGGATCTGCTAGTTTCATTTTGAATCGATTCTCAGCAATTGTGTCTAGCAGGCATAAAAACACACCATACAAGCATGAGGCAATGCACAATACATTTCTCTCTCATGTTGAGACTTGAATTTGGCTTAATTGTAGTAATCTTTTCATAGATCTTTGTTGGGCCAAGCCCAACCAAAGCATTTCTCTTCAGGTTGATTACAATGTTTTTTCACACTTGTTGCAAGACGATCCCAAACTAAATTAAGCATTACATTCATATCGACGCTTGGCTTGCCGTGGTTTAGACATCATGAAGATCAAAGGAAAATTAAAAACAATTTTTTTCCTTTTCCTTCAACTGCTTCGAATTGTCCTATGTCGAATGCATATACAGTGAAGAGATTGAAAGAAGTGTCAATGTTGCAGTTCTTCGAGTGAATTACAGTGAAGAAATGAATAAATTAAAAGAGGTATCAATGTTGAAATTCTTGATTCAGCGATGAACATGAACTGGAACTCCTGCCCTAAAGAAAATCAATGGTTATGATGTAACTATTCACAGATCATAAATTCATTCAATGATGACACCAAGTAACTGTTGATGTATATGTAACTTCAGAATGTATTCTTCTATGTATATTATGTATTGTAACCCGATGTTTATTCCGAGATGTTTCTATTATGTATTTGAGTCATATTGTCTTACCCCGATGTTCCGATCGGGAGGATTATTAATGTAAACAAGTCTTGTCAAGTCATTAGGAAAGTCCCCACAGTTTCGGGGCACTTGGGTTATTATACACTAATTAAGGTGTAGGCTTGAGTAAGTAATTGTAAGTTAAGCCTACATGGTTGAGTGCACTTCAAGTCAACGGAATAATATAAATAGAGAGTGAGAGTCTCTCTATTTATCACTTGTGAATTACATCACTTTCTTTCTCAAGTGTGGCGCACCTTTGGAGAAGGAAATACTTTGGCTTGACAGAAGACAGAAGGCTGCTATTGTGTTGGGAGGTCATCTTACTATTTTGGGATCACATCATGTGGTGATACTATCTTAGAGGAAGTTGAGGGGTTTTCTCCATTTATGGTTTCCCCTCCTAAAATCTTTGTGTCTCTTGTCTCTTGTGATGTGCTTATGTGATTGCTGTGCTTGTTATTCTCTCAGTGAAAATATCTTAACATAATGCTAGCTTAAATGTTGAAAAACTAACATGGTATCAGAGCTAACCTGAAAATAAGACATTGTGCAGCTACAGGAACTAGGGATTCCTATTTTGTGGATCTTCCTCCACATATTTTCAGCAAAAGTATGCTAGGATGACTCTCCATTGAAGAGTGCATCTTTCTGTCGATGCAGAATTCAATTTCAAGCATTTTCAGTTTCGATGTGGATATTAGGGATTTCTACAGAAGAGGAATTTTTGGGTGAGACCAGAATAGGATTGTTCTCCTCATCAAAACCGAAATTTATAGACCTGGATCAATAAATTTGGTTGGGTGAAACTCCGGGAAAGTCAAACCCTAGTTTGACCCTGAGCTAGGAGAAACCCTAAATACTAAAACTGCTAAGTTTTGGTACAGTCTCTATATTCCGTTATTGGCAAAGTATCAGAAGTTCAAAATTTTAGGGGCCGAAGATAAAATCCTGATGAACACTGTGTCCAAAGGTCAGCCTCTGATTCGCTATATTCTGGGAGATATGATCTCTCCAAGTTAGGATTCCATCCTCTTCCAGAAATCATCCATAAACAGGACACCTGGGGAGATCTGCAATATATTTGGTTACAAAGGTACAAATGGAATTCTTGAAGATGTTCCAGAAATGGAACAGACTGTACTTTCTGTGGTATGAAGTTCAGACTCAGAAGATGAACCAATGACACGTGGCATTCCATACAACTTCACTGTTTGGAACAGTCCAGTAATAGGTCACCTTGGTAAAAGGATCATAAATCCCAAATGGTGAAACCAATTCTGATGAAACCTGTGGTGTTGGATCAGGGACATGCTAGGTTACCTCAGTGAGAAATTTTAGACAGATACGATTAGTAATTTCGGATATATCACAGAAACAGTAACAGGCATTTCTGCAGAAGAAATCAGAAAATTAGGGCTTACTGTTCCGGGAGTTTCCCTTCACTGTTTTCAGAAAAGGAGTACATTGGACAGATCCATTTGAAGAGATATATCTGTTAATACAATCAGATCTGAAATATTCCAAGTTTTTAAAATTAGTGTTTCTGCGACAAACCCTAGATCAGCAAACTCCGGGACAAGGGTGGACACCTCAAATCGGTAAGATCTATTCCTTTGCTATTTCCATTTGAGGTTCTCATTTCAAAGTGATCATCTTGATGATAAGCTTGGTGAAGTTGAAAAATTCCAAGAATAGAAGTATTTTATCTCTCTGGATTGGACACCTACATGAGCATAGAGGTTCCAGTTTCAAAGGGAGACGAGGCCAAAGAAGACATCATGCTCATGCTGCAGAGAATGATGAACCATCCAAAAAGAGATCCAGACATGAAAGTGAAGATTCTTCAAGCGAGGATGAATATGTTCTGATGTCAACTCTCATAGGTAACATTATTCATGGAAGTGATGATTGGCTTATAGACAGTGGGGCTTCCAAACATATGACGGGATTCAAGGGACTATCAGAACATGAATGACTAGGAGATGACTACCAATGTCCAATAAAAGGTAGTGGGGAATATTCATACAAGCTATACTCTGGTAAGTCTCTAACAATGAAAGAAGTATTGTTTGTGCTAGGACTGAAGAAGAACCTTCTATCCATTTCAGCATTTATGCAAAAGGAATGCGGGCTACATTCATAGATGGTCAAGTCATCATGTGGCCAAAAGGAAAGACTATCGATGATGCGGTAGTGATTGGAGAACAAGAAGGAGGCTTGTATGAATTGAAGGGCCATCTAGAACAAGACTTGATCCATGTAGAGCCAAATGAGCTTTGGCATAGAAGGCTTGCACATGTGCATTATAGAGCACTACCTATTGCAAGCAATGTTGTTGAAGGTCTTCCTGAATTTCAAGCTATTTGAAGGGAAGAACAAAATCAGAATATGACCTAAAGAAACCAGTTGAAGAATGTGAAGATCTAGAATGCAGAAACCATGCAGTCATAAGAGTCTCTCAAATCAAGAACAACTTGAAGTGGTAAAAGAAGCGGTGAAGAATACAGAAGTGGTGATGGCCACCTTGAATGGCCTCCCAGGATCGTAGAATTCATTCATTCAAGGAATGTGTTCCAGAAGGAAGTGATTACTTTCAGAAGACTCCGTGAAGAAGAAGAAACTCGATTCATAAGAAGAGAAGAGAAGGTGGGAGCAACTGAATATCATGCTCTTTCGATCCAAAGAAGATCCCTCAAGCAATGAGGAATATGAAGAAATCAACTATTGAAGAACCTCTTATCCACCTTAGCATTTGGATAAGAAACGATGCTGCCATGAATGAAGAAGACGATGAAGCTGAAGGCTCAAGAAGGAGTCTACCCTCGAAACAAATAAAGATAAGTATTCAATTGTCATTTCATTATATCATTTTGTTATGCATTTGTTTATATTCAGTTGTTGTATTATGCATGATAGGATGTTTGCATTAATGACAGTATACTACTAATATGCATGTGATGGGTAAGTAGCTCATGGTGCTATACAAATTCTCCATTGCTACTTATCTAGAATGAAACCTCTTTTCTGACATATTGGATTAGTGCACAATCTCAATGTTGTCCTGGTAGAGATGGAAGGCATCTAGAAAGTTTCAGTGAGATATGGATGAATGTTGTATTGGCTAAAGTAGTTACATGATCATATATTTATGCATAAGTATTTGCTAGTATGAATATTCCATATGAAATGTTCTAACCATACAAATGCATTTGACTTGTAGGAAAAGATTGCATACATAATCGCCTACAAGCAAATAAGGATGAAACTTGTTCCAAAGAGAAAGTGACAACATTTCAAAATGAAGAATAATATGACAAGTGCAATGACATCATTGATGCAGAACCTTCCAGCCACCAAGAAGAAAGGGAAGACCAGTTCAAGAAGAATCATGTCAAGGAAGTCTATACACTAGATGGTCACATAGAATATTAGTAGCATAGGAAGCTACTTGTCACTCCGGTACAGAATGTTTTCAGTGCATAGAGCACAGAAGACAGTGGGAGTATGATGCTTCACTTCAGAGGGAGTGACTACAGAAGATCTAAGGTTTGACATGGTACGACAGGATGGGCAGATTACTGATGACTCTAGACTTTACTGAGAGTAAAGCAGATTCCAACCTTTGCTTCAAGGTTGAAGACAGAAGACTAGTGATGCTCTTGTTATCTGTCGATGCACTATTGTTCTAGGTATGGAGGTGTGGCAGAGTATAGATGGGATCTTCCTTGGACAAGGGAAGTATGCAGTAGAGATCCTGAAGAGATTTGGGATGATGGACTGCAAGGCTATGACTACACCTATGGCATCAAACATGAAGCTATTGAGTGATGCTTCTTTAAAGACGGTTGATGCTACGATGTATCGTTAGATGATTGGGTCATTGATGTACCTGACGAACATGAGACCAGATATTTTCTTTGCTGTGAACACCTTGAGCCAGTACTTGACAGATCCAAGAAGTGTTCACTTGATTGCTGCAAAGCATATTCTGAGGTACCTAAAGGGTACAATTGATTATGGGCTCAAGTATGATGCGAATCGAAAGATTAACCTGGAGGGTTATGTTGGTTCAGATTGGGCAGGTAGTGCCATCGACAGGAAGAGTACTTCGGGATGTTGCTTTAGTATGGGATCAGGTGTGATCTCTTGGTTTAGCAGGAAGCAATCCTGTGTGGCACTGAGTACAGCTGAAGCAGAGTATGTCGCAGCTTGTTCAGCTAGTTGCGAGGCAGTATGGCTGCGGAAGCTACTGTCTGATATATTTGATCTCCAGTTGGATGCTACTTGTATACATTGTGACAACCAGAGTTGCGTGAAGTTGTCAGAGAATCTAGTGTTCCCTGACAAGTCAAAGCATATTGAGATCAAGTATCACTATATCAGGGATATGGTGCAGAGAGGAGCAGTGAAGCTCCTGTATGTTGCGACGGAGGAACAGATAGCTGATGTATTGACGAAGCCATTGGCTAGGCTGAAGTTTGAGTACTTCAGAGAGAGACTTGGTGTTCTCCAGATCGAGGCTTCCTCCCAGAGACAGTGATGAGTCCCAAAGCCATTCTGACGAGCAGGTCAGATGTAAGGGCTGAGCCATTCTGTCATGGTGAGAGGATTCAGTTCCTTCCATGTCAGATATGAGTACTAGAGATCCAAATCCATTCTGACGAGCAGGTCAGATGTAAGGGATGAGCCATTCTGTCATGGTGAGAGGATTGGTTCCTTCCATGACTGATATGAGTGCTGAGATTGTGCCATTCTGACGAGCAGGTCATATGTAAGGACAGAGCCAT
>LPNX010013093.1:16753-28817 GCA_001517045.1 Pseudotsuga menziesii | reverse complement strand
CCTTTCTGATGTGATTGTAGTTTACTACATGATCAGATGTGAGTGCTAGGCATGCCTTTCTGACGAGCAGGTCAGATGTAAGTGCTGGGCAAAGACCTACATGAGAGTAGGCCTACAACCAGCATGAAATAGGGCTGGCTATGTAGAACTTCCTATGACGAGATAGTATACACATGATGATGACCAGTGGAGATCCAGATCGAGCTATGATCTAGATCCAGTTATGATGACTCCGATAGATCCAGATCGAGTGATGATCCAGATCCAGCAGTGATGATCTAGATCGAGTGATGATCCAGATCCAGTCCAGTGATGTTGATCCAGATCGAGTGATGATCTAAATCCAGTGATGCCATTTTATGATGATCTAGATCGGGAGATGATCCAGATCTAGATGACTTGAAGATGAAGATGACTTGAAGACGAAGATGACTCAAAGATGAAGATGATCCAGTAGATGCAGAGAAGAAGACCAGTGCTTAAAATTGTGTCGAAAGAATACCTTCCTAGTTAAGAGGGAGTGTTGATGTATATGTAACTTCAGAATGTATTCTTCTATGTATCTTATGTATTGTAACCCGATGTTTATTCCAGGATGTTTCTATTATGTATTTGAGTCATATTGCCTTACCCCGATGTTCCGATCGAGAGGATTATTAATGTAAACAAGTCTTGTCAAGTCATTAGGAAAGTCCCCACAGTTTCGGGGCACTTGGGTTATTATACACTAATTAAGGTGTAGGCTCGAGTAATTAATTTTAAGTTAAGCCTACATGGTTGAGTGCACTTCAAGTCAACGGAAGAATATAAATAGAGAGTGAGAGTCTCTCTATTTATCACTTGTGAATTACATCACTTTCTCTCTCAAGTGTGGCGCACCTTTGGAGAAGGAAATACTTTGGCTTGACAGAAGACAGAAGGCTGCTATTGTGTTGGGAGGTCATCTTACTATTTTGGGATCACATCTTGTGGTGATACTATCTTAGAGGAAGTTGAGGGGTTTTCTCCATTTATGGTTTCCCCTCCTAAAATATCTGTGTCTCGTGTCTCTTGTGATGTGCTTATGTGATTGCTGTGCTTTTTATTCTCTCAGTGAAAAGATCTTAACATAATGCTAGCTTAAATGTTGAAAAACTAACAATAACATGCGCTGGCATCATCACCGAGTCAGGTGGACCGTGGCAGTCTGGCAGCCATTGCATAGTGCAATATTAAATCAGTAATGGTCTTCCACTGTTACACGATATTAGAGCCTACATCTACATATGCTTATGCAAGATTTTGACGGGTGAGCTGCACATCTAAACGTCAAATCGACGGGTTGAACATTTTTATCCCTGTCCATTTTGACGTCCGCAATTTATGAAAGACAGTCAAATACGTTTTAAAACCGAAAAAACGTCTTGTAGCAGGTCAAATTCCAGGCCTGCCTTCACCTATTGCCTAGGTTTATTTGCCAAGTCTGGCATTTCACACCGACCTTGGATTTGATATTCATAATGAATATATATATTCACACAGGGACTGAAATATGTATACTCAGCCTTGCCGAAAGATCAAACCAGGCCTGGAATTTCAAATTTTTGTTACCTGTCAAATCAAAATTTACAAAATTTTATGACGGTTTTGTGTTTTCCATAACCGTCGGTTTACATTTTCATCATATTAATGAGTAAAAAATATATTTAATAAATCAAAATGTTATAAAATTTGATAAAATCTTTCTTTCAAAAAAAATTATGTTTTCATCTTTCTCTTATGATATTAAAATTACCAATATATTTAGGTAAATATTATTATATTCTATTTCAAATCAACATTTTCAATCCTTAATTTCTTGGAATTCCTGAATTCTTGATGTGAAATGAAGAAGAACCATTTGCCATAACCCAACAATGCTTCTAAGTTTGAGTCTGATTCTGCTGCCCTTGCTTTCCTCATATTTCAATTCTTCAGGGCTTCTCTTAATATCCACCTTATACTTCGTCAAGATATGTTCAATGGAGGAATGGAGTTGGACACTATAAATTATATTGTAGTTGTCAATATTAGATTGTAGAAATTTCTATTCCCTAAAATTTAATATGTAGGGAGAATGTTTATCATATAAATTTAATTGATCGGTTTTAAAAACAGTCTATCTTCTATTGAAAAAAGTTACTGCTGCAGTCTTTATATGTATATAAATTTTAAATTTGTAAATATGAAAGTAAATTTTGCTAACTTTATTTCGACTATGCATTTCCGATCCCTTGCTTTTACAATCGAAAGTTCCCCAGAAAATTTTTAAATAATAGCTTCCATTCAGTCCGTGAAAAAATAAAATCAAAGTAAATTTAACTTTTAAATAATACCTTCCATTCAGTCCGTGAACAAATAACATCAAGAATTTTATGAGATGACATTGGACTTGGGAGTAAAAATAAATGGCGTAAACATGAACAACACAGTTTGACAGGCCGATAATAGCATACAACTAAGTTGTTGTGCTGATCACTCACTGCACATAATACTTCCCAACAACAGAACATGAAGATAGGCTAATCATCCAAATTTTAATAACCTTCAGGAACAATGAATATATCCAATGTTATATATATAGGCGCGACAAATACTAGAAACCCAATTCAGATTTGCATCCATACCCAAACCATAAATTATGACGGGAGGCCTAACTTAATACCTGTCTATTTGATGGTTTGAAATTTTTTCTAAGCGTAGCTGTTGACGTTTCCAAATTTTTTTAACAGGTCAAATACGTTTTGAAAATGAAAATACGTTCTCTAGGCCGTCAAATTCCAGGCCTGGATCAAACGCTCGAACGACAGTTCTGGAGCAATAGACATGTATTTATGGGAAGTTGACCATTGTGAATCGGTGGAAGATAGAATGCTACCACATATGGCTACAATTTTTCTCTATAAACAACATAAAAAAATTTTGACAGCAGCAAATGGAAATCGTTGCCAATCGATTGTCTACCCTTTGCATTATAATTGATCAATCAACCATTGTTTGTACTTATAATTAATCTATACCTAATACCACAAACGAAGCAACATCTCCCTAATACTACCATCACTATATACAGGTAAATTCAAGCATTCGACAAAAGCAATTCTCTTATAACTGAAGACAGGTAATAAGATAGTAATAAAACTAGGGAGAAAGGCGATGCTACCTGGAACAACAGACTTCCAACCTGAAGCATATCTTTCCAGGGTTATGATCCCACCACGCTTCTGATCCTCAGACCTGTGGGTTATGGGCGATCATATTCTCCTCAAATGCATAGATCGCACCCTTGCACAGTGATCGCTCTCTCCACAAATGCACAGATCGCACAGATCCCCAATCTGCCTCGGACGTAGCATGCACAGCCGTGTTTTTATAATACCTACAGGGATGCCTTTAACGCATAGGCAAAATGCACCGGAAATGCATGGCTATGAAGCACTTTAACGCACAGAATTTTTCCCTCTATGCTAACGCACTGAGTGTAGCACTTAATGCACAGGAACACACAGGAAATGCATGGCTATGAAGCACTTTAACGCACAGAAATTTTCCCTCCATGCTAACGCACTGAGTGTAGCCTTTACGCACAGGAAATGCATGGCTATCTAGCACTTAATGCACAGAAATTCGCCCTCCATGCTAACGCACTGAGTGTAGCCTTCACGCACAGGAAATGCATGGTTATCTAGCACTTAACGCACAGAAATTCGCCCTCCATGCTAACGCACTGAGTGTAGCCTTCACGCCCAGGAAATGCATGGCTATCTAGCAAGACGAACCTGGCGATCCAGCAAGCACGCTTCTCTAACAATGGCCTGCATCCTGGGCGGGTTAGATTCAGATTTGAAATTCCCCCTCATGCGGGTTGAATTCAAGTTTCAAATTGATGTGGATGGTTGGTGGGTTAGATTTAGATTTGAAATTCCCCCTCGAGCGCGGGTTGAATTTCAAATTTCAAATTTCAAATTTCAATACTGTGCCCGTATTCGGTCTTATTTGAATTAAATAAGCATTCTATTTTATGGTGTTCTTTTCAAAATCATCTATCAATTTTAGAATACATTATATTCAATGTCTATTTAATTTAATGTCCAATGCTAAATCTCTAATGTTATCATAACCTATCTCAACTTGAGATTGATTAGACAACAAAAGAAATTAAAAATAAAAAACTTATTTTCACTTAAAAATCCACCCTTGAGATGGATATATACTATTTCATTTACATTATGATAATTTAAATAAAGATAAGTATATACTATTTTATTTACATTCTCGTAATTTAAATATAAAATAACTAAGAAAATGATTTGTTTATTTTTTTCATATATAAATTTATTTTTTTAAGTCTTTAATTAATATCTATCTATACTACTTTTTAAAATGTGATAATTTAATTTGAAGATCTAAAAAATCAACATGGTTGGCATCATTTGTTTTCACATTAGATTTTAGATGTTTGAAACTTTCTTTTCATTTGACCTTACTAACATGTGACACACAATATATATGACATGCCTCTTCCACATTGCAAGTTTCTCACTTCCCTCAATGCATTTATCTATATTTGAGGATTTGTGTTGATTTTCAAGTTAAATATCACCATAACCATAGGAATAATGGAAGTCATTGTTCACAAAACCATGTTCATTTTTATGTTAATGTTGATTTTTGGTGCAAATTAAGAGAAATGTGCAACATCCATTAAAGTTAAGGTATTGCATTGATTAAATTGGTGAGATTTTATCACAATGAACTGATGAAGTTTGAGTTTTAGACATCGTAATTTGGTTCTACTTAAATGTATGTATGTGTGAATAATAATAATAAATAAAAAAAGATGATACCTCTATCTTGTGGCCTCTTGGCATTGTTGTTAACCATTAGCAAGATTTATGTTTTTTACATCTCACTTTGGTTACATAAAGATTGGTACATGTATTGTTAAAAGTTCCAACATATCCTGATCATTATATCGATAGGGGAATCCATAAAGATAATGGTTCACTTAGTTTAACATAATCGTTGATTAGTTGTAGGGTGGTTATGCTTGCTTGTTTGACTTTCCCCTTCCTACTTTAAGTACGTTGATATTATTTATATAAAAATATGGGGATGTCCACATATGTCCACAGAGGATTGAATGGTAATGATTCTAGATTTTCCACTCCCCCCCCCCTTGCCATGTCCCACTTTGGTTGTGGAATATGTGATTATACTTGTAATTTGCTCAACTTGCCAATCCCGTGCTTCTCACTTGTTTATCGACCATTAATCTCTTGACGTCTTCCATTACTCTCTCAACGTCCAACTTCACTTCTTTCTCGATTGAGACACTATCTGGGATGCTATATATTAAGTCCTCTTACTTCACTGCCTTCTCTATTGATGGACTATCTGAGACGCTATAAGACATAAGGAAGAAATATAGAAAAAAGATGAAGAAATTATAAGAAGAAGAGGATGACGTAGGACAGTAGGCTGCCATTCATCGTTGGTAGAGGAAGTGTGATAATGGAAGAAGCTGGACAATTTTGAGTAGCGCCTTGGTTTCCTTTCAACTTTGCCTTGGATTATGGCAGATCGGTAAGCTCATTATATAAATTGTATATAATTTATATAATAACTTATACATACAAATAACATTTTTAAATGGACTTGTATAAAAACCATGGTTAGCAATATGAAATCATGGTAAACCATGGTCAACCATAGGAAACCATATTCAATCACATGCAACCATGGTTTGACCATGTAGTTTAATCATGGTTTCAACATGATTGAACCATGTGGTTTCAACATGGTTTGACCATGGTTTTCCCATGATATGACCATGTGGTTAGACCATGTGTTTTAACCATGACTTGATTATGATTTTAACTATTATTTGACCATGTTTTTTAGTGATGGTTCAATCATGTTTGTCGGTGTGTTTGATTTTGGTTCACCCTATTTGAACATGGTTGACAATTGTTTCATCATGGTTGATGATGAAGTTTCAGCATGTGGTTGTCGATGAGTTGACCATGGTTGACCATGTGGATAACCATGGTTTATCATGTGGTCAAGAATGTGTTTTCACATGTTGTTTGACCATGGTTCAACTCTATGGTTGAATACGATGAACCACGATTCAAGCATGTTTGACCATGATTCAACCATGTTTTCACCATGGATCAACCATGTTAAACCATATGATTAGCCATGTTCACCCATGGTTAAACATGAACAACCCTATGGTTGACCATTTTGTTTGATTATGTTGACCATGCAGTTGATCTTGTTTGATCATAGTTGTCCATGGCTGACCATGTAGTTGAAAATGTGGTTAACAATGTTTGAACATGTGGTTGACCATTTTTATGTGGTTAACTATGTGGTTGACCATGTTCGACCATGGTTGACCATGGTTGAGTATGACTCACCATGGGGTTGTTGATGTTGTAGACCATGTTCGACCATTTTTAGCCATGTGGTCAACCATGTTCGACCATGGTTAAGCATAGTTGAGCATGGGGTTGAGAATGTGGTAGACCATGTTCAACCATGGTTAAGCATAGTTGAGCATGGGGTTGAGAATGTGGTAGACCATGTTCAACCATTGTTGACCATGGATGACCATGGGGTTGATGATGTGGTTAACCATATGGTTGGCCACATGGTTAAGCATGGTTGACGATGTGTTTGACCACTTTTAACCATTTCTAACAATTTGTTTAACCCCATGGTTGACCGTGTTTGACCATATCATTGACCTTCTTGACCAAATTTGACCACCTTTTACCATTTAAAGATTTTTAACCATGTAATCATGTTTGACCATATGGATGTCCATGGTTTCCCATGTTTGTCCATGTGGTTGACCATTGTTGACCATGTGGTTGACCATAGTTGAATAAGGTCAGCCATATGGTTAGCACCATGGTAAACGACATGGTCACCCATGGTCTTGACCATGATCAAACATGTAAATTCATGGTCACCCAAATAGTCAACAACATGGTCAAGCACTTGGTTACCCATTGCTCAAGCATTGCTATTTTATTTTATGTTTAGTTGATAAGAAAAATAGTATTATATCTCCTTTAACATCTTAAAATAATTTTCACAATTTTAAAATTTATTTTCCTTTTATATTATGATTTTAATTAATATAAAAAACCATAACCATTAGAAAAAAAACCACTCTCACTAGAATCTAGGAAGCATAAACAAACATCTTTTCAATATGACTGGAAGCATAAACAAGCATCTTTTCAAAAAGTGATGAAAGAACTCGTACTCGTTATAGAACCATGGACAATTTCATAATGGCATTCCCTATTAATCTGCCCATATAGAAGAAATATGGAATTTTAAAACATTTATTACACACCTAAAAACTTGTGCCAAGTGGGGAAATCGTGCCAAAGTCTGTTGTACACTGTACAACTTATGTACACGTTGAACTAACCTCGAAATCCATGCCAAATTAGTCCCAAATAGAAATAGACATGTATGGCCCAACTTGGAAATAATGTATAGGCTATATGGCCCCTGAAACCTCTCTTAAATGCTATTGTACATACTGATTTTTGATGTTGTATGGACAATACCATAACTACCTCAATTTCCATTCCTAGGCTATTGGAAACTTCCTCTTCCTCGATTTCTTGCAATGGATGTCTTGGGAAGTACGCTCTCCTTCCCTCCTTTGGATCTTTAGAGGATCGATATTTCCAACATAAGTTCGTGAGTACAAATTATAGATGTACATATATAGGAAAGTGCAACATAAAACATTACTATAAAGGACAATGGACATAAAGTGCATGCCGTTGGCTCCTGCAAGTGTGTATGGGAAATGCCGATGTGGGTAGACCACCAACACTTGCTCGGTGTAGGGTTTTGCAGAGTTGACCCACCAATGCCAGATTTACATTGAAGTGCACTGGGCAAAAATCTACTTTAGGAAATGACTGTACAACGGCATCATTGGGCCACGAGGACACGAAGGAGAGGGCCACCTAGGGGTAATGGCATGCTAGGAGACCAATGGATTCGACGGTTCATCGATCTGACCTCCTGTTGTCGAGATATGTCAAGCCCTAGGTCGCATGAAAATGTCGTCCAAGGACAATTGGTCAATCTTGGTCCGGGAGCAAAAAACCAAACGAAGAGACGAAAGTGCGTGCCGTCGGATCCTGCAAGTGTGTATGGGAAATGCTGACATGGGTAGACTACCAACACTTGCTCGGTCTAGGGTTTTGCAGAGTTGACCCACCAATGCCAGATTTGCATTGAAGTGCACTGGGCAAAAAACTAGTTTAGGAAATGACTGTACAACGGAGTCATTGGGCCACGAGGACATGAGGGAGAGGTCCAAATAGGGGTAATGGCATGCCAGGAGACCAACGGATTTGACAGTTCATCGATCCGACCTCCGGTTACTGAGATATGTCAAGCCCTAGGTCGCATGAAAATGTCGTTCAAGGACAATTGGTCAATCTTGGTTCGGGAGCAAAAAACCAAATGGAGCGATGAAAGTGTGTGCCGTCGGCTCCAGCAAGTGTATATGGGAAATGTCGATGTGGGTATACCACCAACACTTGCTCGGTCTAGGGTTTTGCAGAGTTGACCCACCAATGCCAGATTTGCATTGAGGTGCACTGGGCAAAAAACTAGTTTAGGAAATGACTGTACAATGGCATCATTGGGCCATGAGGGCACGAGGGAGAGGGCCACCTAGGGGTAATGGCATGCCAGGAGACCAACGGATTCGACGGTTCGTTGATCCGACCTCCGGTTGCCGAGATATGTCCAGCCCTAGGTCGCATGAAAATGTCATTCAAGGACAATTGGTCAATCTTGGTCCAGGAGCAAAAAACCAAATGGAGCGATTAAAGTGTGTGTCGTCGGCTCCTACAAGTGTGTATGGGAAATGCCGACGTGCGTATACTGCCAACACTTGCTCGGTCTAGGGTTTTGTAGAGTTGACCCACCAATGCCAGATTTGCATTGAAGTGCACTAGGCAAAAAATAGTTTAGGAAATGACTGTACAATGATGTCATTGGGCCACGAGGACACAAGGGAGAGGTCCACCCAGGGGTAATGGCATTCCAGGAGACCAACAGATTTGACGGTTCGTCGATCCGACCTCCGGTTGCCGAGATATGTCAAGCCCTAGGTCGCATGAAAATGTCGTTCAAGGACAATTGGTTAATCTTGGTCCGAGAGCAAAAAACCAAATGGAGCGATGAAAGTGGGTGCCATCGGATCCTACAAGTGTTTATGGGAAATGTTGATGTGGGCAGACCACCAACACTTGCTCTGTCTTGGGTTTTACAGAGTTGACCCACCAATGCCAGATTTGCATTGAGGTGCACTGGGCAAAAAAATAGTTTAGGAAATGAATGTACAACGGCGTCATTGGGCCATGAGGACACAAGGGAGAGGGCCACCTAGGGGTAATGGCATGCCAGGAGACCAACGGATTTGACGGTTCGTCGATCTAACCTCTGGTTGGTGAGATATGTCAAGCCCTATGTCGCATGAAAATGTCGTTCAAGGACATTTGGTCAATCTTGGTCCGGGAGCAAAAAACCAAACGGAGCGATGAAAGTGCGTGCCGCCGGCTCCTGCAAGTGTGTATGGGCAATGCCGACGTGGGTAGACCACCAACACTTGCTCGGTCTAGGGTTTTGCAGAGTTGACCCACCAATGCCAGATTTGCATTGAAGTGCACTGGGCAAAAAACTAGTTTAGAAAATGACTGTAAAACAACGTCATTGGGCCACGAGGACATGAGGGAGAGGTCCACCTAGGGGTAATTGCATGCCAAGATACCAACGGATTCGACAGTTCGTCGATCCGACCTCCGGTTGCCCAGATATGTCAAGTTGCAGGTCGCATGAAAATGCCGTTCAGGGACACTTTTACTACAAGCTAGGAATTGCATACGAGCTAGTATAAACCCTAGTTTGTAGTATAAACTCGTGTTTATAGTTTAAGCCCGAGATTGTGGAAAGCCTAGTCTATAGTTTAAACCCTAGTTTCTACTCTAAACCATAGAAACCCTACAAACTAGTGCATAGCTTACAAACTAGGGTTTACTATACGAAACTAGCACTCTTACTACAGTCTAGGGTTTTGTATACAAGCTAGGGTTGACATATAAGCTAGGGCTTCTACAAACTAGGGTTTACTACACAAAACTAGGACTCTTACTACAAGCTATGGTTTTCATAAAAGCTAGGGTTTACTACAAGCTAGGGTTTACATACAAGCCAGGGCTTCTACAAACTAGTGCATAGCCACTAGCTAGGGTTTACATAAAAGCATAATATGAATGTAATATGGTCTCCCCATCACGAATATATGGTGCCAAACAATGCACTAAATTTCTGCCATCAAGAAATTGTCTCAATCATGTTGTTGTCACAATAAGATAAAGGATCTATGTGGCCATTAACATCCTAAATAGACATATGGCAAATTGATGAATTTTGGGGTAGTTGATGTCTTGCTGCAAAGAGAAGATCAAGGGATTGGTAGTAGGGTATAAGAATAATTTTAGGTTAAAAAGTCATCCTTTCATTGATTCAACAATAATTCACACTTTGTATGTAGGTGATGTGTGTTGATGCTTCTCCATGGTTGTATCATTGGGAAAAATTATGAAAACATTCTCTTAGAAAGGTCATGATAAGTGACCAATGGTTGGTAGAGAATGGCCTCAACGTAGCCTTCATTAGTCATTAGAAGTGACTAGGAGTAAATAAGGCTCGAGATTCTTACTTTGAATAAAAAAGTGCTATGAGAAGGAAGCTAGAGGTCACATTGGATACTCTGAGAAGGAGTGCTCTGGGTAGGAGTGATCTTTTCTATATTATAGTGAGTTGACTTGTTTATTTAATAGGTGAATGGCCTCAACGTAGCCTTCATTAGTCATTAGAAGTGACTAGGAGTAAATAAGGCTCAAGATGCTTACTTTGAATAAAAAAGTGCTATGAGAAGGAAGCTAGAGGTCACATTGCATACTCTGAGAAGGAGTGCTCTGAGTAGGAGTGATCTTTTCTATATTATAGTGAGTTGAATTGTTTATTTAATAGGGGATTTTATCCTCTTGTGAAATATACAAAGTCTAATCTAATGTTGAATTTGACATGCGATCTAAGAAGTGTCTAGGACTTATTAGAGTGGGGTCAAATAAACATTAGATCTTTTCCCAATAGAATCCATTAATACGCTGGCATGACATGCATGTAAAGTAGGCTGGCATGACATGCAGTAATGGGGAAAGGAGAAATAATAACAGGAATGCACAAACTCATCAAGCACTAGCTCTCCTCTCACCCATTCCAAACCTTTATTTTAACTTATGGTGTTGATTTATCTCATAATAATCAAATTATTCAACTCCTCTTCCACAACATTGCGAGTTCATTTTTAACATAATTTGTTGTAAAGAAGTTCAATGTTAACATAATCATGTAGGTTTTATGGCCAAGCTCATCTAGCACTAGCTCTCCTCTCACCCATTCCAAACCTTTATTTTGACTTATGATGTTGATTTAATTATTCCAATCATCTTCCACACCACTTGCGAGTTCAATTTTAACAAAATTTGTCATAAAGAAGTTCATTGTCAACATAACCATGTAGGTTTTCTTGCCGAGATCCCTTAGACATCTTCTAGCTTCTACATATCCTAACTATAAAAAAATCTTAGCAGTAAAATCATAATTTAAATGTTTTCTCCACATTGCCCACAAATTTCCGAATTTCAACAGCTAGAATGAACTTTAGAACAGGCGTGGTTGATGGCCTACCTTCCTCCACTTGTACAAACCCTGGCCTACCTTCCTCCACATGCACAAACTCTTTAGAGTTTGGTGATGCTTGAAATCTTCATGTCATGATAGTTGTTGAACAATGTGTCAATCCCTAATACCCTTGTGAACACCTAGCCTCAAGTAAAATTAATATTGCAAGTAAGTTCGACATGAAAAAAGTAAAAGTTAACTATGCTCTAGTAGTGGGGAACTAAGGTAGTTTAACAGAAGT
>LPNX010013093.1:0-16353 GCA_001517045.1 Pseudotsuga menziesii | reverse complement strand
CATAATCTAAGTGTTCTAAGAATATTTGAAGGTGAAATATATTTATGCAATAAAAACACAATCTGAACACTTAATAGAGTGCTAAATCTATTAATACAAACAAAACACAATTTAAACGCTATACAATTTTGAGTATATTGAGGGTATAATAACTTCAACCTACCCCTCTGGAAAAAAATATGGTTTGATAAATATTCCATCAAACTGTTATCCATTGATTTCCCATATGAGAGTGGTGGTGGCTCTTAGGGCCATAAACTTTTAATTTATTATTATTAAATTTTTATTTTAAGATTTACAAATTAACCAAAACAAAAACAATTAAATAAAAAACTATTTATTTTAATTTAGAAAGATAAGTTTACAAACTCTATAAAATATCTGTGTCGTAAAAGAGTATTTTGCTAAAAATATATAGCAAAAAGGTTGACATATCATAATTTTAAGGATGTGATTTTCATCCTAGAGTGTATAAATGGAGGCGATTATTGCAGTCATTTCACATTATAAGGTAGGCAATTTTTTCAAAAAAATCATTGAAAAATATATAAGCCTTGCGAATAACTCATTAATAAAAATAATAATTAGGCGAAATTTTATGATTAAAAAAATTAACTTTGATGAATATTTATTCTATATGTTTCATGTGTTGAGTGGAATTTTCACTCTCAATAGATTCCTAATGTCATATATAATACGTATTATAGAATTAAAGATATTTTAAATTAAATTCGTTCAAATATGTTGAATGAAAACACATGCACATAAATAAAAAATATTTAATTAATATATGAGAGCATATAAATTAAAATAGGAAAATACTTTAAATTAAACAATTAGGTCAAATATGTTGAATGAAAACACATTTCAAAAGTTTCACATTAAAATATTAAAAAAAACTTTAACCTATATAAATATTTCAAATTAACATTAAAATACAAAACTTTAAAAAAAGTTTAAATATTTCAAATTGAAAAGATGATTAAAATGTGGCATTCAATATTTTCATTGTTTTAGTTTTCACCAATTAACAGAGAAAAGGATGATTTCAAGAACGTTTTCGCCAATTAGTCGATCTTCAAGTCATAAAAGAGTGATTGGAACAGCTTATTTAAAGCCTGGCGAGGAGGAGTTAAAGCGATGAGACTCAGCAGTCATTGATGAGACTCAGCCAGATGAGACTCGGCCTACCTTCAATCCTTGATCCCATCAACATTCAATGTGCTTCAATCCTCGAGCCCATCAACATTCAATGTGGCTTGAGGGCGCCTCAGAGACCAATTATGACACCTTCCCAGCAAACCCACCTACAGCCTCGACCAGGAATGCTCTCTAACTGCACATTCAGTGTCTACCATCTGAAACTTCCTTTTGCATGTTCTGTTGAACACCCTCCCGTCCGTTTTGTCTGAAACTTCCTTCTGTGGGCTATCAATTTGTGCAGAAATTTGTCGGAACCAGTGCTGGAAACATCTACCAGGTTGTCCAACGTTTAAAGGTCGGTATACTATTTCGAATCAGTTTTTCTATAAATCCAATTCAACTTTTTCAAGTTCTTGCAAGGAATGCTGATAAAAAACCTCATCGTTTATATATTTTTTCTCTATTGGGAGGGTTGGCTGACGTTGTTGCTGTGTGTGCATTGAATTGATAGAGTGTTGATTACATTGATAATGAATAAGCTCTTCATATTGAATGGTTCCATTTGAGTTTCACTGAAAGAGAAAATTAATTTGTAGCTTGTGATTTGTCTTGTTCATAGTCCATTAACCATGATAGATTAGAGTGGGAACAATAAAAATTCGTAGTAGAATTCTTTACCCACACAATATGTGCAGTTTTGAAGAGCTGGGTAAACATGCACTTGAAGTTGTTTTTTTTTTTTTCTTTTAAACTGCTAGCTTGAACTAGGATTAATATCAGTGGATATTCTTGGGGCTTTTATGGTGCAAGCAAAAAACATGCCGAATATATGGTTCTTCAGTTCTTGAATTATTATATAAATGTTGAATGTTTTAATCGTTGCTACCCAGCAAATAACATAGCTATTTATTTAGGTGGATGGTATCACTGTTAAAGTATTTGCCACAATATTTGTGTTTTTTTTAAGTGTACCGTATGATTCTTACAAGATCAACCCCAACTCTTCTCGGCATTGTGCACACTGTGTTATGTGTTTTTTTTTGTTTTTGTTTTAATAATTTGAAAGTGGTTTATGCCAGTATGTGTCGATTTTGGGATTTCTAAATGCCAAATTAAATCATGACATTTCTGTCGCATTTATTTTTGTGATACTCAATCGGTGGAATTTTTTTAACTATGTAACCTTGCATGTGGGTGGAAATTATTTAACTATTTAACCTTGTATGTTTGCCTAGAAGAGAGGCCGATTAATTGTAGTGAGAGATGGGAATTCTCCTACAGCTTTGGTATTTAATGAGGTATTTAGTAAATGCCTAAGGGAAAATGGAAATTAACAAAGCTTAGATCTAGATTTTTATACAAGATCTTACACACAATTGTTCTCTTTGTAACAGAGAAAATAAAGAGTATTTTGTGGTGATTGATAATTTCTCTTTTGGTTGCTATCTGTTTATTGTTAATAGCTGGTTTTTTAATCTATTGTGTGGAGAGAGGTTTCAGGTTGATCTTTTTGGGCTTGTGTTCTTTCATGGTAGTTGGTGGTTGTTACTAGTTTATTGCTAATCACTGGTTTCTCAATCTCTTGCGTGGAGGGGGATTCAGGTTGAACCTTTTAGGCTGTTTTCTTTTATGGTATTAGATCTCCTAGCATCTCTCCCTCCGTTGGATTTGCGAATTTAAAATGGTCGATTGTGGCTCTTGTGCTCTTGGAGTACAATTGCTGTGTTTTGTTTGTGCTAGTGTTTAAAGGTTGGATCTTTATTCCAGTGGAATCGAGGTCAATTTGTGAAGAGTGCCATATCCTCCTACTTGGATGATTGTAGCCCTATCTTTGTTTCAGAAGTTTTATTTTGTTTTTTTTTAGCATTTCTTCTTAGCTTTTCTCATAAGTTTGATTTTTTTTTAAAGCATTTCTTCTTAACCATTTTGACCTTTTTCTCATAGGTTTGATTTTTTTTAGCATTTCTTTTAACCATTTTGATCTTTTATTCTAAGATCCACACACCAAACCTTGTAATTTTTTTAATTAGAAGTGGATTTGCAGATTGGAAGATTGGCAGCATTAATTCAGTCAAAGAAAAATGTTTTCTTTGGAGGACTCTTAAGAAAGATGTTGTTGAACCCAGCATAATGATCCACAGAAGGAGATAGGTGACCAAGCCTTAGCAAGCAAGAGGCGCAATTGATAAGGTCAATAAGTCAGATTTTTTTAATCAAGATAGGGTTATAAACAAGGATTATAAGGATACATATGTTTGTCATGTGTTTTGCATAAATGAAAAAGTGATGAGCTTCGATCCCTCTATTTGAGAAATAGAGTAAAGAAGTAGTGTTTTCAGCGAACTGTTATACTTGGAAGTAAACTTACCTCTCCGTGACCTTACAGATTTTAAAGAGAGTCCTTTTTTTTGGTAGAAAGAAGAACGAATGCAAGCCCGGGTTTGCGTTTGAGTATGGGGAAAACAGGTGCTTCCATCTCAGGGTAGGAACCACGATCTTCATTTCTGCATTGACTGCGATATTCCCTCTAGATACAGATAAATAGAGACTACCCTCTGCAGGAGACACCAATGTTAGCCTTCGAAGGAGGAGAGTCTAGAGTTGTAGGATTTAAAGAATCCGGAGGTATGCATGCATAACTTTAGACTACTAAATTTGATTGAAGTTTATTTCCTTACCATCTAAAATGGTATATATATAAATATTTATGCATCACCTATGTGGCGGATCATAACATACATATATTTATATTATGCATGTAGATAGGGTTTGAAGTCACATGTGCAGATTATTTCGGGTCTAGAAAACTGATTGGGGTTTTACACCGCTCTTGCGATATGAAAATCATGAGTTTTTGCAAGCTTTTATATTTTACCAAAAACATCTCTCTTGCGATATGGAAATCATGATTTTTACACGTTTTATTTTACCAAATACATCCCTCGTGCAATCTGGAAATAGTGACTTTTTGCAGGCACTTTTTAGAGCCGAAACATCTTCACTTTGTCTATCCGAACTATATGAGATTACGTTGTATGAGATTGTTTTAGGATCTGGTAGTGCCTTGATCACATGAGTTTTAATGCGAATCTAGAAACCACCTAGGTTACATTTTTTGCCAAGAGTTAACACCGCAGGGAGTTCGGTTGTGTTTTGAAGGATGGTTCTGTTTTGGTTGGGTCTAAATGCCTTGCATTATTGCCAGAATCAGTTGTGTATGATTCCTCAATGTTGTGGTTGGTAGGTGGCCAAAGTGGCTCGTAGCTGAATTTTATCCATAGTATAACATATCATATTTATGAGAAGAGTTTAAATAAACAGTGGGCTAATTATAATATGAAATGAATTTAGGGATACTTAGTCGGCTGGAAATAGTTGTCTATGTTCATGAAAGTATTTTTGAATGATGGGGCATATGTAACTTTGTCTGGTTAACTGTCATTCTAAGTTTTTAGGTTTTCCCCAAGTACTGAACCAGTAATATGAAGATACTATCATTCTTAAGCTTATGTTTCTCAAAGTGTGGAGCATATCTTTATTCAGGACGTGTTACAGGGATCCTTTCTTCTGGCTTTGCTTTCCAGATATATATGATTTCCCCATTTAGAGTAGTCTAACCAGCTTTGTTTTTCAAATATTTGTACTTCTTTTAATAGAGTAGTCTAAACAAGTGCCCTTGTGTTTTCCAGCAGGAATTTGACGGAATTTGAGAGAAGAATTCTTTGAACTTACATAAATATGAATGACCTGGGTATTTAGATATTCAAAGCTATTGAATATATTTATATATTCAAAACCAAATTTAAAAAGAAAAACCAAAAAAATTTCCCCAAAAATAACCATCATTTAGACTCCTCTTCTAATCAACTGGAATACGGGAATCGAATTAAACCCATCCTCTCTTGTTTTTTCATGGTCAACAGCATTTCAAAATTGAGTTGTGGATTCATTCGACTGTATACTGAATGGTTACATAGTTGTTCTTTATGTCAATATTTGACACAGAATTAAGAAAATGAACGGTTTTTTTAATTTTTATTTGTGTATGTGAACTGAATTAAACCCATCTTCGCTAGTTTCATAGAGTCCAGTAGCAATTCAAAACTGAGTTGTTAATTCCGTAGTTTAAATGGTTGTAATTGTCCTTTATTTTCAAATATGGTTTTATATTTTTTTTGAAATTTATAGTTTTTGATGTTGTAAATTTAGAATTAGCTTTATTTTAATCTGTATTTTAATGGTATAAATAGATTCAGCATTTTTTAAAAATTTTGAAACATCCAAAAATTCCACTTAACAACTATAATCTAGATTTTGAAAAATTACAATAAATTTTTTTCAAAATAAAAATCATTCTATTTAAACCTAAATAACTATTTTAAATAATTGCCAATCATTTATTTGAATGTTGTATTTCTAAATTTCATTTTGTAAACTTCCATGGTATAATCAACTCTATGAATGTATGTAGGATGTAATATATGGCATTACTTGTACATAACAATAGCTATCAACTCTATGAATGTATATAAGTATATGGCATTACTTGTACATCAAAATAGTTATCAACTCTATGGATGTATATAAGATGTAATATATAGCATTACTTGTATATAAAAATAGCTAAATAGCTAGTGTTTTTTATATTTAATTATTTCATATAAGTTTGTAACTTACAAATAGTTTCAATATATTGTACAGTTTCCATTCAAGTAGTCTTGGCTTCATAGCTTCTAGATTATTGTCTATCAAAGAAGTAAGACCAACTAAGATGAAGATGAAGTTATGGGAAAAAATGGCATTGGCATTGGCATTAGCTTTAGTCTTAGCCAAACAAAAAGTAAAGAAGAAGACTGGATTAAAGAGAGGTTGAAAATCTTGGTAGGTTTATAGATTCTTTTTTACTTTTACAATTTTGTTTATAGATTTTTTTTTTATTTTTACAATTTATTTTATTTAGTTTTTTTTACATGGTTTACATGGTTTATTTAGTTGTTTTTTTATTAGGTTGAGTTGCATTATTTTCATTTTAAAAGAAACGTCTTTTCATTTATATGCAATATCTCATGTGCGCTCAAAACCGTCACTTTCTTTGATGCACACACACACACACAAGAAACTATCTCGTCACTCACTAAGTTCAAAAATAGCTTAAATCTACTCACTTAATACCTCCATAGGAGGGCACAAAAGAATCTTGTAGTTTAGGTAGGATTTTGGGGCTAGGCATCCAAATAATGCCCCTTAATCATTTTTTCACTTGAAAAACATAGTTGTTGTCCTTAGGGTGCTATAAAAATCCTTCTAAATCAAGTGGTCATGTATAGCCACACGGGGTAAGTGAAAGAGCGGCGCCGCGCCATAGGAGGTCAAACCCAAGGTAGCGGGTGTATGTTCTCTCAAGTGGGCTCACCACCACTTGTTGGAAAGGAGACAACCCAATACCGTTCGAGGTATAACTGCTCTTTCTCCACTTGACGAAGGTACTTAGTGACCAACTTAGGATGTCATTCCTTATAGGTGACTGTCGTGGAAGCCGACAATACCTGAGACAGATTTTGTCGAACTAGTGGATTTCATCACCGCTAGTATCTTCATTATAACTGACTCTTTGTTATCTCTGCGGGATAATCACTTGGTGGATTTCATCACCATCAACGAAGATGTCCTTTGAGAGGCCCAGTTACATTTGAGTGGAAGGACGATAGGTCTCTAACGTTATTGTTTTCACTACGAAATATTGTTGTACGATTTTCACATTTTCCTTTAAAAAACAATTTTCCAAAGAATTATTTATGCTAAATAACCCCTTCTAGCATAAGCATTTCCTTCTAGGATAAGCACACTTGCTTATGCTAGAAGAAAATCTAGCATTTGCTAGCTTACCAATAGAAAAACCTTGTAAGGTACCCCTTGTACCTCCATGCCATTATGTGCAAAAAGGGTAAGGATTTTTTTTTCCTTTTGTTTATGATATTCTATAACTTAGTGCAACATCTTTCATGGCTACAGAGTGTTCCCTATATAACATACTTTATCATATTGTTAAACCACTGTTTTATCTAACTAATTACTGTATTAGTATAAGGAGTCACTTTTAGTGCTCCTCATCTTATCATTTTTGGCATTGTGACACTAGTCTAACCAACTTGCCTCATAATTTATTAATCGAAAACTTTTGAATTTATTTTATACGAATGGTTCTTTCCAGCAAACAAGAAGCTGAGTGAACAGGCTCAAATCCCTTAACTCAGACAAGGGATATACTTATTTTAGAATAATTCCTTAGCCACATACTTATACTTAAAACCTGGTTCTAGGTGGATAATAAGTATTCCATTTAAATGCACACAACCAAACTATCATGGGCACTATGATGTAAAGGAAAGGGCTTCCAAGGTAAGGTCATCCTTTTCTTATCTTATTACTTATTATTACCATGAGATATTACTTATCATTAAAAATGCCCTTGGTCATTTATCAGCCAGACTCGTAGCCATTTATTAGCAGACATTTGTTATCCAAAATCAGTCAAAATTGATGTCGCTTATTATTCAAATTTGCAGTCTTTCCATCTTCCATTTAATTCGATTGTTCTCGATCATTTATCAGTCACACTCACAGTCCTTTATTTGCAGCCATTTATTACTCAAATTGCAAATGTTTATCAATTGGAAATGCGGCCTTTCATCAGTAGTCATTTAACATTCAAATGCAATTGTTTATCAATTAGAAATGCAACCATTTATTTCTCAAATTGCAAACGTTTATCAATTGGAAATGCGGCCTTTCATCAGCAGTCCTTTATCATTCAAATGCAATTGTTTATCAATTAGAAATGCAGCCATTTACGTCATCATAGTTAAGAGATCATCCAAGCATATCGAGTTATTTACATCATCTTAATAAGAAAAAGGGATCATCCAAACACATAAAATACACACATCAAAATACATAACATAATACACACCAATGTACGTGGTTCGCCCCAACCCGGGGCTACGTCCACCAAACCGTCGAGCATATTTATTCCAAAAATAATATGTTTTACAACCGCAACAACCTTTGTTGCCAAGCTTCTCATAAACGAAGCTTACGGGGTGAAGCTAAGACCCCCCCGGCTCTATGAGGCCTACTGAGGGAAGGTATACTCATCATGAATTGGGAAAAACCATTTTCCATACGCAAATGTAAATTACAAGTTAATGTAACCTAACATCCTACCTTATTTTCTAAATAATATCCAAAACCCAACTTTTGACAAGGTAACAAAAATAGAGTATATACGAAGCTCTTGATATCTCTAGGTTACCCATATATATATTATGACTTTTTCACCAGATTCAACGTCCTACAATTGACGTTCAAAGCATAGGCAGGGATTAAAAAAAAAGGACAAGCTTAATCGCAGTCATACCTTTGACTTCAAAATGCAGGTAAATCTTTTAAAAGACAGGCCTATTTAAATCTTTGGTTTGTCTATATTATCTAAATATTTCACTACTATGCAAAATGGAAATAGAGAACCAGTCACCCCTCCAAGAGTTACATAGGTACCTAAGGTCAAACTGAGAGTTTGTTAGAGTGTTGTAAATGGATTAAGCCGCAGTTGTTTAATCGAACAGATTAGGTAACCTGAAAACTCTCCTGAGCTCCTCACATGGTTTGATTTTAAAAAACAACCTTGTAAAGCGTTGTCATATCCACCGGTATTTGCAGTATTATAATTTTTTTCAAAATTTATCCCTAGGGTGACTTTAAACATTCTCATTAAACATAGGGAACACGAAACCTGGTTATCGCAGAATGTAGATCTGACGTCTTTAGGCTAGTAGCTTATTATAATTATTCTCTCTCTACAGCATTTCATATTATCAAAGTTGGTGTGGCATGTCTTCCTACTATCCAAATCATAGGCACATTCCTTCTAATAATGACTAAAATCTACGAGCATGCTCATGGTAGCTGGTTCTCAGCAAAACAATGCAGCCCAGTCACTTCCATAAAGCTTAGATTTCTTGTTGTCACGAACTTATTCTTACTGGAAGAATAATTAGTTTGTTAGGGTCTTGACCGTTTCCTTAGTTCCATCATCCTTGAACGATAGATAGATTAAGCATGCATGTGTAAACTTCAATGTTCATACAGGCGTCTCAAAGTCTCTACTTCTGTCTGGTTTAACCTTTCCCGTGATGACGGGCTCCAAACCAAAACGGACTTTGGAAATAAACCGTATAGTGTAGATTCAGCTCATTCTAAGGAGAGGATACACGCACGGATGGGGAGAATTAAATCTAGAGATCAGATGCAAATCACCAAACAAAATATGCACATCGGATCTTAATCGTTGAGTATCTTACCTTAAGGAATGCAATGCAAGGGATCGTCGTACCAGGCTACAGAGGGCGTCGGCAAGTGTAGCTCCCTAATAACAATCACCAACTCCCAGGAAGGTAACGGCAAGGTCCATTGATGCTCCTAATCTCCATACTACTTTCCCGGCAGTTGCCCCTTGGAAAAATCAGAGCTCGACTCTTTGAAAAATGCAGAGGTTTCTCCTTCCAAAACCCCATATACAGGTCGACTTCCTCTGGAAGAGAGAGTAGAACCCCCTTTTTCTATCCCCCCCCAACGAAAATACCTATTCAAATAAGAAAAGCCAGAGAGAAAACGGTCTCCCCTCAGGTGCGCTGTGTCCCCACAAGTTACGGTAATGATTTTGCCAAAATACTTGGTTCCTCACAGTTTAAGGCAGTCATTGCGCGAGTATAATTTTGTTGAGGCAGGGTCGCCTTTAACTCAGGCCAAAAAGAACTACCTGCAGGCATGCGTTCATAAAAACCTCCTCTTTTACCTCCTCTATTTAAGGAGTTTATGCATGTTCATATTCTAACGATACCAGACTTGTAAACTTCCTCTTACTCGAGGATTTTACGTGTATTCACGTACCCATAACAAAGTCTTGTAAGGTAATTTAAACCTTGACTTACTACCGATCGTGGGTACTCATGCTTTACTTATAGAAGGATCATTCCTTTTTTGTATTATTAAAAAACCAAATTGCCTTCGAGTTAGTTGGTTCTTTTTGCCTGCTTCAGGTGTAAGTTAACCCACAAAAATAATGGACTAAGTTGGCCACTATTTTTCGATGGCCATACTAGGTATGTACGTATACCGATTTATATATATATATATTCTATGTACTCTTAAGTATCACCTCTAGGTCCTCAATGCCTCCAGCTAAAAGCGAGGTGGAAGGACCTCATGGGGGGGGGGGTGTGAGGGTTTTATATATATAATAGTCTAGAAAGAGAATGAGACATGTCGAACATGATACTCTTCCCTTCTACTTTAACCTATTAACTTTTGTCGATACTGAAGATCGCAGCATAACCGAGTTAGATAACTAGGCCATGGTGTCTTAGTCAGGATGAATTTCCGTGGAGTAGAGAAAACCCCCTATAGGATGAATCCCTATTTTCTAGCATGGATATAATTAATATGACATGTAAGTTTATGGCATAAAAAATATGGCTCTCTTAACCATTCGTCTTTAGCCCTAGTGGTTTTAGTCATGTGTCGTTAGGTTAGCTGAAGTCTTAAGTCTCCTAAGTTTATCACTTGGGTAATTTACTTGTATAAGCTGTATGATTTTGCTTCTGGTGGGGCCTTGGCCTTGAGCTCCTCACCAGAAGTAAGTACAATACACATTTGTGAACATAATAATTTAAGGCGACACAACAGGGACATTACAAACCTTGTCCATTGTGATTGGTGGTTGCTAGCTTATACCTTGAGCTTGTGCCATGTGCCATATTTTGAAATTAGCACATGGCATAAGATCAAGGACTTCTAGCATAAGCATTTCCTTCTAGCATAACCACAAATGCTTATGCTAGAAGGAAAGCTAGCAGTCGCTAGTTGTCTAATAGAAAAACCCTAGACATGGTGATTGGTGGTTGCTAGCTTATACCTTGAGCTTGTGCCATGTACTCTATTTTGAAATCAGCACACGTCACAAGATCAAGGAAAGCTAGCGACTGCTAGATTTCCTTCTAGCATAAGTATTTCCTTCCAGGATAAGAACACATACTTATGCTATAAGAAAAGCTAACAGTCGCTAGCTTTCCAATAGAAAAATCATGTCCATGGTGATTGGTGGTTGCTAGCTTATACCTTGAGCTTGTTCCATGTGATGTATTTTGAAATAAGTACATGGGAAAAGGTCAAGGAAAGCTAGCGACTGCTAGCTTTCCTTATAGCATAAGTATTTCCTTCTAGTATAAACACACATGCTTATGATAGAAAGGAAAGCTAACAGCCACTAGCTTTCCAATAAAAAACCCCTATCCATGGTGATTGGTGGTTGCTAGCATATACCTTGAGCTTGTACCATATGCTCTATTTTGAACGAATGCTAGCTTTCCTTCTTGCATAACACACATGCTTATGTTAGAAGGAAAGATAGCAGTCGCTAGCTTTCCAATAGAAAAACCTTGGGCATGGTGATTGGTGGTTTCTAGCTTATACCTTGAGCTTGTGCCATGCACTCTATTTTCAAATAAGCACATGGCACAAGATCAAGGAAAGCTGACAACTGCTAGCTTTCCTTCTAGCATAAGCATTTCCTTCTAGGATAAGAACACATACTTATGCTAGAAGGAAAGCTAGCAGTCGCTAGCTTTCCAATAGAAAAATCATGTCCATAGTGATTGGTGGTTGCTAGCTTATACCTTGAGCTTGTGCCATTTGCTCTATTTTGAAATAAGCACATGGCAAAAGATCAAGGAAAGCTAGTGACTGCTAGCTTTCCTTCTAACATAAGCATTTCCTTCTAAAATAAACACACATGCTTATACTAGAAGGAAAGCTAACAGTCGCTAGTTTTCAATTAGAAAAACCCTGTCCATGGTGATTGATGGTTGCTAGCTTATACCTTCAGCTTGTGCCATGTGCTCTATTTTGAACAAATGCTAGCTCTCCTTCTAGCATAAGCATTTACTTCTAGCATAACACACATGCTTATGCTAGAAGAAAAGCTAGCAATCGCTAGCTTTCCAATAGAAAAATCATGTCCATGGTGATTGGTGGTTGCTAGCTTATCCCTTGAGCTTGTTCCATGTGATGTATTTTGAAATAAACACATGGCAAAAGATCAAGGAAAGCTAGCGACTGCTAGCTTTCCTTCTAGCAGAAGCATTTCCTTCTAGTATAAACACAAATGCTTATGCTAGAAGGAAATCTAACAGTCACTAGCTTTCCAATAAAAGCCCCTGTCCATGGTGATTGGTGGTTGCTAGCTTATACCCTGAGTTTGTGCCATGTGCTCTATTTTGAACGAATGCTAGCTTTTCTTCTAGCATAACACACATGCTTATGTTAAAAGGAAAGCTAGCAGTCGCTAGCTTTCCAATAGAAAATCCTTGGGCATGGTGATTGGTGGTTGCTAGCTTATACCTTGAGCTTGTGCCATGCACTCTATTTCAAATAAGCACATGGCACAAGATAAAGGAAAGCTAGCAACTGCTAGCTCTCCTTCTAGCATAAGCATTTCCTTCTAGAATAAGAACACATACTTATGCCAGAAGGAAAGCTAGCAGTCGCTAGCTTTCCAATAGAAAAATCATGTCCATAGTGATTGGTGGTTGCTAGCTTATACCTTGAGCTTGTGCCATTTTCTTTATTTTGAAATAAGCACATGGAAAAAGATCAAGGAAACCTAGCAACTGCTAGCTTTCCTTCTAGCATAAGCATTTCCTTTTAAAATAAACACACATGCTTATACTAGAAGGAAAGCTAACAGTCACTAGCTTTCAATTAGAAAAACCCTGTCCATGGTGATTGATGGTTGCTAGCTTATACCTTCAGCTTATGCCATGTGCTCTATTTTGAACGAATGCTGGCTCTCCTTCTAGCATAAGCATTTCCTTCTATTATAACACACATGCTTATGTTAGAAGAAAAGTTAGCACTCGCTAGATTTCCAATAGAAAAACCCTGAGCATGGTGATTGGTGGTTGCTAGCTTATACCTTGAGCTTGTGCCATGTACTCTATTTTCAAATAAGCACATAGCACAAGATCAAGGAAAGATAGCAACTGCTAGCTTTCCTTCTAGAATAAGAATTTTCTTCTAGGATAATAACACATACTTATGTTAGAATGAAAGCTAGCAGTCGCTAGCTTTCCAATAGAAAAATCATGTCCATGGTGATTGGTGGTTGCTAGCTTATACCTTGAGCTTGTGTCATGTGATCTATTTTGAAATAATCACATGGAAAAATATCAAGGAAAGCTAGGTTTTCCTTCTAGCATAATCATTTCCTTCTAGCATAAACACACATGCTTATGCTAGAAGGAAAGCTAACAGTCGCTAGCTTTCCAATAGAAAATCCCTGTCCATGGTTATTGGTGGTTGTTAGCTTATACCTTGAGCTTGTGCCATGTGCTCTATTTTGAACGAATGCTAGCTTTCCTTCTAGCATAAGTATTTCCTTATAGCGTAACACACGTGTTTATGTTAGAAGGAAAGCTAGCAGTTGCTAGCTTTACATGGTGATTGGTGGTTGCTTGCTTATACCTTGAATTTGTGCCATGTGCTCTATTTTGAATGAATTCTAGCTTCCCTTCTAGCATAAGCATTTCCTTCTAGCATAACCCACATGCTTATGTTAGAATGAAAGCTAGAAGTCGCTAGCTTTCCAATAGAAAACCCTGGACATGGTGATTGGTGGTTGCTAGTTTATACCTTGAGCTTGTGCCATGTATTCTATTTTCAAATAAGCACATGGTACAAGATCAAGGAAAGCTAGCGACTGCTAGCTTTCCTTCTAACATAAGAATTTCCTTCTAGGATAATAACACATACTTATGCTAGAAGGAAAGCTATTCGTCGCTAGCTTTTCAATAGAAAAATCATGTCCATTGTGATTGGTGGTTGCTAGCTTATACCTTGAGCTTGTGCCATGTGCTCTATTTTGAAATAAGCACATGAAAAAAGATCAAGGAAAGCTAGCGACTGCTAGCTTTCCTTCTAGCATAAGCATTTCTTTCTAGCATAAACACACATGGTTATGCTAGAAGGAAAGCTAACACTCGCTAGCTTTCTAATAGAAAAACCCTGTCCATGGTGATTGGTGGTTGCTAGCTTATACCTTGAGCTTGTGTCATGTGATTTATTTTGAAATAAGCACATGGCAAAATATCAAGGAAAGCTAGCAGTTCCTTCTAGCATAATCATTTTCTTCTAGCATAAACACACATGCTTATGCTAGAAGGAAAGCTAACAGTCGCTAGCTTTCCAATAGAAAAACCCTGTCCATGGTGATTGGTGGTTGTTAGATTATACCTTGAGCTTGTGCCATGTGCTCTATTTTGAACGAATGCTAGCTTCCTTCTAGCATAAGTATTTCCTTATAGCATAACACATGTGTTTATGTTAGAAGGAAAGCTAGCAGTCGCTAGCTTTACATGGTGATTGGTGGTTGCTCGCTTATACCTTGAATCTGTGCCATGTGCTCTATTTTGAACAAATGTTAGCTTCTCTTCTAGCATAAGCATTTCCTTCTAGCATAACCCACATGCTTATGTTAAAATGAAAGCTAGCAATCGCTAGCTTTCCAATAGAAAACCCTGGACATGGTGATTGGTGGTTGCTAGTTTATACCTTGAGCTTGTGCCATGTATTCTATTTTCAAATAAGAACATGGTACAAGATCAAGGAAAGCTAGCGATTGCTAGCTTTCCTTTTAACATAAGCATTTCCTTCTAGGATAATAACACATACTTATGCTAGAAGGAAAGCTAGTCGTCGCTAGCTTTCCAATAGAAAAATCATGTCCATTGTGATTGGTGGTTGGTAGCTTATACCGTGAGCTTGTGCCATGTGCTCTATTTTGAAATAAGCACATGGAAAAAGATCAAGCCGCTAGCTTTCCTTCTAGCATAAGCATTTCCGTCTAGCATAAACACACATGCTTATGCTATAAGGAAAGCTAACAGTCGCTAGCTTTCCAATAGAAAAACCTTGTCCATGGTGATTGGTGGTTGCTAGCTTATACCTTTAGTTTGTGCCATGTACTCTATTTTGAAATAAGCACATGGTACAAGATCAAGGAAAGCTAGCGACTGCTAGCTTTCCTTCTAGCATAAGCATTTACTTATAGGATAATAACACATACCTATGCTAGAAAGAAAGCTAGCAGTCGCTAGCTTTCCAATAGAAAAATCCTATCCATGGTGATTGGTGGTTGCTAGCTTATACCTTGATCTTGTGCCATGTGCTCTATTTTGAAATAAGCACATGGCAAAAGATCAAGGGAAGCTAGCGACTGCTAGCTTTCTTTTTAGCATAAGCATTTTCTTCTAGCATTTTTGAGAAGGAAAACTTTTCTTTTTAATGAGTCTCTACTTGTGCTAGATGCAATGGATTTTTATTTATCTTTAAGTATTTAATATGTTTCCATAACACATGACTCTTATTATTCTTGTGCATGTGAATAAAAGACATGTAATAGAATATTGTTTGATAATGCTCATTATTTCATGTATTTTTAAAACAATTTAAACTTATAGTCACAACTATTTATTATTGTTTTTAGAAGCTATGGACCCTGGTGCAATGACGATTCCAACGAATAATTTGAAGAAAAAACAAATTGCAAGTGACACACAAACAACGTCTCCCCCATGTGGTATGGTGGTTTTAAATATTATTCTCTCATTTCTAAATGGTTAGACTAGAAGACTATATGGTAATATTTGTGATTTTGATTTCATTTTATTTATAGTAATAATTGCTTATTATTTTTTTTAGAAGCTGTCGTCTCCAAAGCAAGTAAAATGCCACAATCAGCATTCAAAAAATGAAAGCGTCATTCAACTCAGATTATAAATTCAACAATGGGTTCTAATTTTGAAATGATTAAAAAGTTCAAAACATCTACTGCATATGAGTATGTTGAAGATTGGTATGTTGAGATTGAAAGTCCCATGAATATGTTTCCAGATATGTATCTATTTGGATCCATGGATGGAAATGATATACAAAGGCTAGGGATAATTTTTAGTTTCTATGCTCTCAATCATAGTCAGATCGATTTTCAAATGGATTTAATTGAAGAAAATGAAGTGAAATTATTTTCTTGCCAAGTTGATTACACAAAATTTAGACCAGATTTGATTGATACTAATACAGAATTTCCAGAGTCAA
>LPNX010013080.1:8621-45961 GCA_001517045.1 Pseudotsuga menziesii | reverse complement strand
CCAAATCCATGAAGAAACATAATACAGCCATTTTTCGCCAGATGTGCATGAAATATTATGACATCGGTGAATCCATAGCGGGAATTACATGCAAATCAGAAAGTGAGGTCTCTTCTCAACCAGATGCGGATTTCATTGGGGCCTTAGAGATCAAGATGACAGAGAATGGAATATATGGCAGAGGAATGTTTGCTACTGAGGCGATTAAAGCCGGTGAGGTTTTACTTATCAGCAAGGCTTTGGCTATATGTGATAATTATTGTTCCTCTTTTAAGTTCGATCCGACCAAAAATGGTTTGATTCAAAATGTGAGGAATGCGCTCAGGACAAAAGGGGATCGTGTCCTGCAACATTTATTTTCTCACGAACAAGATTACTTCAATCCCAGAATCCCAGAAATGTCGGAGTTCATCGAAGAGGAGTCTGCAGTCAAGAACTGCCTTACCCTGGAATCGATTTCACAGAGCTCAAAATCGAGTGTTCTGAACATGAATGTTCGTGACATATTTAGGAATATCTCCAGGATTCGGATCCTAAATATAATAAATCGCATAGCATTTGACGACCGTTCTCCGGCTGTAATAGAAGAATCTGCTAGGTTATCAAACGCTTTGAGCCATTCACTTAAAAGGAGAAGTTTCTTTGGGGTTTGGCTACTGCCGTCCTTCATAAACCACTCATGTATTCCTAATGCTTCAAGAATCAACACTGGTCGCGATATTATGAGGGTTCATGCCACCAAAGACATAGACCCAGGTGAAGAAATCACCATCCCGTACTTCGATGTTCTAGCCCCTCACAGGCTCAGAGGGAACGAGGAGGAATGGGGATTCGACTGCCGTTGCCAACGATGTCAAATGGAGAAATCTATGAAAGCTACCAACACTCCAGATTACAGATCATGTTTAGAAAAATACTTCTCAGCCTACAGTAAGGTCTCTGCGTCCAGGATAAATGTGGGGCGTCCTCTTCTGCCATGTAGCATCACCTCACGCTCAGTGAAACCCGTGGATTTGATTTTGGAACCCATGAGCATACTCTTGCATGACGTTAAATTATTTTCCGCGAACGTTCTTGAACACTCTTCCAAGGAAATTCATATCAAATGTCGACGTTGGACAATATATGGGCTTGCCGTCTGTTACCTGGCGTTTCTTGTGGAGATGGTGAAAGAGTCCGGGCATGAGAATCCTGGAGAATATGACGTTGACACGGGTGACGCATACAGCGGAATTGTAAATGATTTGATAGAAGCAATAGCTGAAACATGTCCTGGGGATCCTTGGTATTTACTTCTATGTCAAAAAATCGTCGAGTGTTCGAGAAAACTTGAAGCAGCGGCTAAGAATGCAGAAGACTCAGAGATGTATAGCTATGCAATGAAAAAGGCCGAGGAAGAGTCAAAGAAGGCTTGCATCTGCGTTTACGGACAGCAGAAGCCAAACGTTGTAGAAGCGATTATCCGCAATTATTCCAACAAGGGAATACTTTGAGACCTAATTTCTAATTTGTTTATCCAATTTGCATAAATGGGTCTGCCGAATTTGTTTATACAATTTCCTGATTAGGTAGGCTCTGTGAGAATGGCGCAGCTTGAATTCTGTTTCGTTTAGGCTCTGTTATTGCTGCAGCAGCGTTTATTGTTGCTTGAGGTTAATTTACCGAATTTGTTTAAACAATTTCTTGAGTACGGTGAAAAGACATCATGTTTTAGTTAGATGTATTTGACTTGCATTGTGCATTGAGAAAAATCATCATGTTTTAGTTTACTTTTTTTAAAAACAAAAACATTTTTAATTAGTTAAAAACATTTTTTTCCATACATTTTTCCTATTAAAATGAGATATAAGAATTAAATTTATTCATTTATTTTTTAAACAAGAGCCACTAGGTGGTAATGTCCCCCACTAAAGCAAATAAGGTGAATAAAAAAAAACTTCTAAAAAAACAAAGAAGTTAAACAATTAAGAGAATAAAACTTAGGAAAAAAACCAAATAAATGTAAAAATAGATAATTTGATTAAAAGCCATAAACACATTTATTTTCATTCATTTATTTATTTTAAAAATTTATCAATTGTAAATTTTTTCAATACACATATTATTAATAAAAATAGTATGATATTTATTGACTAACTTGGAAGAGGTGAATTTAAAAGTTAAGAAAAAATTATTTATTTTGTTGGGACATGTTATAAGAGAAGTTGGTTAGTTATACTAGATGATAAATCTAAATTATTTAATAAGAAGGATCATGATTGTTTTGAAATTTGTGAATATATATAATTTGAAAAAAAACAATATTAATATTAAATGGAAGAGTATGTATTTAAGCTTGTGAATTGGATTGCCATTATAAATTGAAATAAATTTGCATTGAATTTATGAATGTGTTAAGTTTGTACATTGGATTGCCATTATAAATCTAATTAAGTTTTCTATTGAATTTATAAATGTGTTGAATTAAGTTTGTAATTCAAATGTCATTGCATTTGTAAAATGAATTGCCATTGAATTTACAATTGTGTAAATGTGTTTGAAGCATTGGTCACTACACTTGTATATATTCATGAATTTGTCAATGGCCTCATGATCATTTCTCTAGGGCAACCTCCAACAACTCCAATTACAGTAATAACATTGTTTGTTTTTTCCATTCAAACTAAAGAGCTATGAAAATTGTTTAAACATATATGCAACAAACAAACTCAAAAGAAAATGAAAGTGTTCATTAGTGTCTATTTATGCATTGTCTATTTATGCATTTAAAGCTGCTTTGATCATTTTTGAACTTTTGGATAAATGGGATTGTTAATGTAGAGTTCCTGTAGAGTTCCTGAGAAGAGCCGCCATGAAAAAGAAGCATCTTAATAATTTATTATATAGTTACACTTTGCTCCAGCGATATCAATTGTAAATTGTGAAAAGAAGGATTAACTCATTTATGGGTTAAGTAAAATGTTTGGTAATTTAGTTGCAAAATAAAAACACTAGTTAAAACCCTATAGGTAAAGAAAAACAATATTTCCTCTAGTTATTGTCACATGTAAGTTTAAACATTTTTTTTAATTCATAGGAACCCTGAAATTATTTCCATGGGACTCGTATATTTCTTTTTTTGTGAACTCCAAACCAAAGAACAAGTTAAAGTTTTTAGAACCATGATCAATTCTAATATTGGTTATATAGAGTGAGTATAACTAAAGGAACGCCACTACATCCACATTATTAACACACCATTACAGTCTTGTTATGCTATAAAGTTAACAACATAAAATCCTAATGATAAACTCATTCAAAACCGTGTATTATAGAGATATATTAATATGTGTGTTGTTTTTGAAGAAATATCATATAATAATTGAAATATTGGTTTCAATTAAAATAATAAAATAATTGAACATTTTCTATGAAGGCTTCATGTTAGAAAAAGTGATGAGTAAAAACTATAAGATTTTGATAATTGGAATATAAGCTTTCAATAAAAAGAGGAGACTTTGATAATTGGAATATAAGATTTCAATAAAAAGAAGAGACTTGTGGATAAAATATAAATAGATTTATGTAATGAAATACAAAGATTTAGTCATGTATATCTTGTAATGCAAATTGACACCATCCACTTGGTCGCGGCTTCAAATGTGGTTGTAGTCTTCAAATCAGATCGTGCTCTACAGTATTCCACAATGCACCAACAAAAACACAGTCTTCACCAATGATGTGAGAGGTCACAACTCTTCGGTTGTTGCACATATAAACTCAATATCGAATCCACATACCAAGGTCCTCTAAACGTAGTTACCAATTTAGGGTTTTGGGGAGGGCGCAGTAGCCAACTGGAGGTTAAATATCCTAAAAGAGCAATCTTCATGGCTCTCGAGCTCATGCTGTGGACCAACAGGTTCACTCTCCAACGAATTCAAGAGTAAATGAAGGTCATATTCCAATGAAATTCAAAAGAAATATCCATATGATAAGAAAAATTATTAAAAGAGGAACTAAGTTATAAACAGAAAACAAAACACATCCTATGTATTATACTAATCACTATAAAATCCGTTTCAAGTGAAATCAAAGTACTAAATCAACCAGCCAGGGAGATGCTCTAAGACTTGAATTGTATTTGAGATGCTCTATGACTTGAATTGTATTTTCACCTATGGTGGAAATTTTTTTAAGTTTCAGGTTGATATATATGAAAGAAAAATATGTCAACACTCCATTTTTAGTAAATGATTAATGATTCTACTCAATTGACGATTTGATCTATAGAGATATTGCATCAAAAATTTGGTATTTGTTTTCCTTTCATATTTGGTAATTTTTTATTTTTTTTTAATGTTTAGATAGAAGCAACTGAATTAGCACAAAAGAAAGTAGTCACTAAACACTATCTACCCTAGTATATGTGTATATGTGTATGAGTGTTAGTTGTTTTCTTTCGAGTTGTTCATAGCGAGTATAGATCCATCTAAAAGAGGATCTACCAAGCATAATGTTTTTAGAGTAGAAATGCGTAATCTAATTTTTATAGTTTTAGTTTATCTAATTTGTGTTGTTTCCCACCAAATTCAAATGACAGGCCTAGGAAAACTTGCAAACTTGCAAAGTCTTAAGCAAAGCTATTATCATGGAAAAACCGGGGTATGAAAGGGCTGTGTGAGCTATTTATACAATTAGTACACCGCCGGAGCTCGCATTGCCCCAGACCATATTATGCGTAATAAATCATTTTTAAAGAATTAATGATTTCCAACTCTAAAGATTCACGCCTTTACTTCATATGATTAATGAGACTGACAGTACCGAAAAAAGGTTGTAGAAGAGAAAAAAGTAGAAACCTTTGAGCAGATGGGTTGTCGGTATTCGAACAAAGCATTGAACGACGATTAGCAGAGAAGTTCGGATTCAGCAGCCTGAACCCCTCGTAGGGAAAAAAGGTGAACCTTTTTTCAGAGCATCTACGTCCTATTTCCATGCATGTGGCCTTCGGCCAGTCAAGATTATGTCGTAATTCATCATTATTACATTGAATTGTGAGACGTCTGGAGCATTGGAATAACCTTCCAGTGGCCATTTTTTAAGCAGAAGCTGATTCCGCACATTCAATTCAAACGAAATTGCAGCATTCAAGAGGATTGGAATGGCTTTGAAACCGCTGAAATTGCCCTAATTTGAATATTTTAAGTAGGTTAGATATTTTGTCTCTGGATCACCAAACCATGCCCAAACCATGCGAAGTGAAATATGAAGTGAAGCTGTTTCTTCACACCGGCTCTTCCTTCCTGATCTGGATCCAAATGGAAGAAAATTCTCAATTTAGGATTATTATACCATGCAACCACCAATTTTAATTCAAAAGGTAATTATCTGAAACATCTATACTTATCTGAATTTGTAAAACAACCAATTCCAAAAAAAATTGAGGCAAACAAAACAAAACAAGAAAAGAATTTAATGTGAAACCAAAAAATCCAAGTCTGAAATGAGCTTGACAGTCATTTTGTTGTAAATAATTTGCACAAGCTGAGTCCAATATCATTAACTGAATCACTATCAATTCAATACAAATATAAACTAGTAAAAGAATGGTTTTCAATAGTGAAACCACAACCGGATTACAACGACGTCTATTTCTAATGGAGTGCTTAGGATTCGAAACCCGCCCAGCTACTTTTGATATGAAGAAGAAATCGAAGACAATCTTCGATGAACTGAATTGTAATAAGTTACAGTTGATTTTGATTTTCGCGGGGAAGAGATTTATGAGCTTAAATGTTTATATATATATAAACAAGTGCTTTTTTCACTAAATAATAAATTTTCTATCTTCCCAGCATTGCTCATACATAAGTCAACATTTTTCATACCTAAGTGAGCAATTATCAAGATATAGTTTTGCTCGATACATAGCCATTCGGCAAGGTAAATATACACAGTGCATTATCTACAAATATATAAAATAAAGATTGTGAATTACCTTTTTTCGCTTGCTGGGTGCAGACAGGCACTTGTTATAGACGGAAAGTTGCAAAGTGCAGGGGCTCCTCTGCTACAGGAAGTAAGAATTTAAGCAATTTGCATCTGTTAATATCCCTCATGTCGACAAAGACTTGGTTCTCATGATTCTAATTTGTAAATACCAATTACAACTAAAACACTAAAAGACACCTCAGATCAGATATGCCAAGGCAAGAATCCTCCATGCTAAGAAGCCACCATGGGTCTGAGGCTTGCAAACTAAAACTAAAACCATAATGCAACAGGCATTACCTGCAACATTAACATATTAAGTTACAAGATTCTTTGATGAATTTAAGCTAAGCTCACAAATAGAGAGGGGTAGCATGGTGTCCTAACATCAATCTAAAAATAATTGCCAAACCACTTAATCTCCACCATGTTTTCACCAATGGACAACAGTGGAAAAATTGGTTTTCTGTGAATTATTCGTTGGTAGGTTGCCCTGGGGTTTTAAGTCGTCTCCTTCTGACTCAAAGTTTTCTTCTTGTTTAAATTTGTTTTACTATTAAGTTTTTGAATGGGAAAAGTTCTGGATTCGGTATCGGGTACAAGGACAGGTACGTGTAGATATTCTCCTCCTCCAGGGTTTATGTTCCCTGAACTCTGGCAACTGTTCCAAGAGACCCATTTCTGATTTTGACAAGTAAATTTTATTTTCTGCCAGATAAAAGTTTATTTAATAACTCAAAAATAAAGATGGTCAAATTTGAAACAGTCCTCCAGAAGTTTTAATTGCATTTCTAACATTACAGAACAAGAAAAATAAAAGTAAAGACCATCTGCATGGGTATCTGAACAACTTACCACACCAACAGTAGGAGGTGCTATTAACACCTCAAGAATTAGGTGTCCGATTCCATTCATATATCGTTTAACTTTTCTGAGCCAGGCTTGGAAAGAGCTTGACTTTTCACTCAAGGAATTGATTGCAACCTACAAGCAAAGCACATTTGATTTTAGAAACTCTGATCCTGAAAACATTAATCACATTTGCTTGAGAACATAATATAAAAATTACAAAGATGATTATCTGTTCTTCTATTTTGATTGCTTTTACCGAGCAAATTCTAATTATGAGTCTATTTCTTAACCAAATTTAAACAGCTTTTCCCCTTTTGGCCTTCAAGGTAGTGAGTGAAACTAAAAATGATGCATAGCTAATAGTTTTTTTGAAGCAGATAACCCTCACACAATATATGCATTATTATTGCCACAAATTCTTACGTAAAAAAATTGTGTGCCTGAATAGAACTTCGAAGGTCTGTAAGAGCTTCCCACTTTGAGGAACAGATTCAACTCTAACAAAAACTTTTCACTAAAAATTTTGTTCAAGGATATAGGCACTTTCAAATTCACATTGAAACAACAGTATACGTTCAATGGTGTGGGTATAAATCCTTTGCGCATTGGCGTTTGTTAAGGTGATAAAGGGTTTTTAAATAAAAAGATGAGGTAATATTGCAATGGATACAAAGCCTGACTTCATTTTGAACTTGCTGCAAAAGCATCAAGATGACTTCAACAAATGACAAAATAATGACAACCCATCACACAAGAAGTTCAAATTTCCTATTCCAATCTCTTGAATGAAATTCTTGAATGGGAATGAAATCCTTACCGTGCTTCTTGCACTCTGCTTATCAGATAGATAATCTCCTCCAGAACTTGGCTCTTCTGGAATAATTTGGACTGTCGTCAAAAGTTTAGATGTTTCTCCTGCATTTAAATAATCAACATTTGGGATCTTCTTGTCAAGCCCATTTTCTAATTCCCTTTCTTCATGAATTTGGCTTGCTGATCATAAAATACTGTAGCCATAAGTCCATACGAAGACACTGCCAAGCTGCAAAGCCAATTTCAAATGCATCAGAAAATAACAGAGGGATTCACTCCGCTTCAATTTATGGTATGCGGATTATGAATATAGTCCACAAGAAGTGAACATCTAATAGTGGAAATGAACACATTCAGGTTTTTAATCATAAAGAAGCGTTGCCAATACTAAGTTTAAAGTCCAAAGAATTAATATCTAGTTAGAATCATACTGCCAGAGAAAACGAAGCATATGCTCTCCCAGTTACTTTGCAAACACTGGTTTCTCCAAAGGGACTTCCCTGTTCTTGACACACTGCAGGAACAACAATGACAAGAAGATTTCCCATGTTTCCTGTATATGATGAGAATTTAAAAATGTTTAAACATTCAACATTTTGAATTTAAAAAATGTAATATGTTTCCATTCTTCAACTAAACTTTCTATGTAAAAAGGTTAACTGAGACAATTTAAAATGGGTTAAGAATCATGCTATCTGTTATTCACAGATGAATGTATAGATCACAAGAAGCTATTTTTGAAATGCAGAGATCAGTATAAATCAACATACCAAAGATCAACTTGGCATTAACCTACTTGTCATATCAATAGAATAAGCATTCTATTGCTCCACTATCTTCCCAAGACACCAAGTTTACATCTTATTCTAGAAATATTTACAACTGCACAAAAGGATAGAATAAAGTTCACTTAACCTACACAATAGTTTGCAACAACTATGCCCTTTAAGTATTCTGGAGGTTTGGTTATTTTCACAACCATCCATCTGAGGATAGCTCCGAAGAGATATGTAAGAAAAATATTGACCGGCATGGACCACCTGAAAAAGAAAAAGACAATTGACTTTTAGAAATAAAGAGGTAATATAGAAAAAATGGACAAGACATGTTGAGTAATAATATGATATGAAGCAAATGTTAGTTACTCCAGAAGATGAAAATTCTTCTTTTTTTCAGAAATAAGGCTAGCAGAAAACAATATCAAGTGGGCTTTAGAAAATTTGTAGTTTTACATGGTTTAAAAAGGTGGGACATGGGAATACTATTAAATATTCCTTCATAGTATAATCTGGAAGGAACGTTATAAAAAAACAACATTTATTTGCCAAGCAAATGTAAATTTTCTAAGCTTGGCTAAAGAACCATTTCTGCAAAAATTTGATTCAAATTCATCAAAACTTATCCAACTGAAATTATTACGTGTGAATAAATTGAAAATCTAAATGTGCATTCACAAGCCTACTGTGCTTGTTTATTATCCATTGAGACCTTTACAAAATTTCTTGACACAAAGTTTCATTGATCTCTCCTTAGGAAGAATTGAAAGAAAGTTTGTTGAAACATGAAATATTGTCTTTTAAGACTCTTTGCTAAATTACAATATCTTATGAAAAATTGATATCAAAAGATTGTCTCTGGTACCATCCCAGTCTAGTTGCAAAAAACAATTTTATTAATATCACAGTCTAGTTGCAATTTTTTTTTTAATAATATCACAAACGACTTAAGATCAAAAGAAGCCCTCCTTGCAGTCAACGAGCTAGAAAGTTAAAATTATTACATACTAGGAAATGAGATCTTCATATGTCACTGATTGCGCCAAGCTTGCAAACATAAGTGCTGGAGTAAATACAACAAAAATGACCTGTTGAGAGGCACGGACACAAAAATATAATTATGTAAGTAAAAATTCTCATGGGCCACTACTCTCATCTTGAATGAATAAAGTTACTCTGTACACAGTCCTTTCCCCTTAATTGTTCAGTTACAATTTACAAAATATACTACCTTTTATGAATAGCAACACTACAGACTTGGTGATAGTTCTGATTTACATCACATAATTCCATTCTAAGTTGTTTTTAAGATGCCATATGAATATTGGATATCTCAAAGCATGCAATCCTTTACCTTATTTATATGTTTCAGAGAATCTTCAGTTAGAACATCAACATACTGAGTTGACAGAACAACTCACAGACCACTTATCAAAATAATCTTCACAACTGGCATGGAAGACACATTTAGAAGGTCCCAGAATTCCATCCTGTCTTCCTCGTTCTTTCTCCTGAGGTTTTTAATGAATATTATAGGCAGTACTAAGAATCAATGCCTTTCTATGTCTTCATTCATTTGCAATAACCCAATACCAAAAGCAAGCTTTTTGTATTGCATGCGAAACCCCTTGCTAGCTGTAAAATTCAATAGAAGAGAAGGAGTATGCTTGAAAAAGAGAGATTGGCATGTTAGCTTACTCTAAAACCAGGATGACCTGTCAAAATAAAACCTAAGCAATCCACTTTCTCATTCTACTAATTTATAATACCAGAAATCTATAAACCTTGCTCTAGTTCCTCAGGATCGTAGACTCCACTCCACTTGGAACTTTGCATGGAGGTAGATGCATGCATGCACTTTCAATGCATCGAATACACAAATCCTTGTCAAGTCACAGCCAACAATGTAGGTTTTTTAGAGCAAGTGCAGGTATTGTCAGGACTTAGTATGGCTTTAATGCCAAAAACCTATCGAAAACATAAATGGATTTTATAGGGTTCTAATTCCAAAATTATTATAATGGCTGCTTACATCAACTCGCCGCCGGGTCTTGGGACACAAAATCCCATACTGACGTCACCTACACAGAACCAATAAGAGCCAAGTTAAATCATAATTTAAAAATGCAAAAATTAAAAATAATTCCAAACTATTGCAAAAACATTGAATAACCAAAAAAATTGAACCTACCTCATGAATTAATCTACCATGTGGTGGTAACCAGAGGAATTGAGAGCACATTTAAGTCTATAATTGAAGATAATAAACAATTTCAACCAAACAAGGACAAGGTTGCATGATAACTAATGAAATGCACAACATGGGAAACCCTCTGAGCACTTCTATCTTAAAATCTATAGCAACAACTAAGATCGTGACATTTCTATCTTTATTCTATGCATTATGTGTATTATAATATAAACTCACAAGACTCATATGCCCCTCTTACAAGATAATGTTTTTTTCTATTAGGGAAAAATGATGATTATGTTAATATACGAGAAAACATAATAAAATGATAGAGTACAAATAAGAAAGAATTCATTTCTCCCTAAAAGACAATAGGAATGCCCCTAAGTTGGATGGAATCCTTCTAACAAAATCTCTCACATCTCTCCTAATGAAAGTGTTTTTGAGTGTGAATGATAAGAAAGCAAGAATGGATTTTTGGGTACATCACTTGCCTAAAGCTTAATACAATGACTAGCTTGATAGATAGATAGATACACAGTTTTTCTTAAAAATTCAATGATATTAGAAATATAAAGGATGAATGGTTCTAGCAATAATTAAATCAACTTTATTTTACCATTTGCAACTATTTTACCATCCAACAACCACCTCTTTACTTCACCTTTTTGGGGCAATTTCTAATAATACATATATATAAAACATATCTCAAAATTAATGAAAAATCAATTCTACATGACATTATCTAGAGGCTAACAACTATTATGCTCTTTTACTTACATATTACACTAATAAAACATTTAAAAAGCTATTACTCTATTTTTTTATTAAATCCAAAATTAAAAAAAACAAGGAACGACATTATTGAAACACACAAAATTAAATCTACCTATTATTTATTAAACCAAACACACATATTTATATATCAAACTTTTCATTAATTACATAACAAATTTATGAAAAATATATCTCAACTACAAACTAATAATAATAGAAATTTAATTCGAAAAATCTTTAACACTACATGAACAATTATTACTCTTTTTTTATTAAATCCAAAAAAAAAAAACCTTAGTATAGAAACACACAAAATTAAATCTACTTATTATTATTTATTAAACCAATAACACATATTTACATGCCAAACTTTTCATTAATTATCCAACGAACATGGAAATTTTATCTCAACTACAAACTAATAATAATAAAAATATAGAAATCATTAAAAAATTATTACTCTATTTTTTAATAAATCTAAAAAAACCACTTTATTGAAACACACAAAATTAAATGTACCTATTATTTATTATACAAATCACAAATATTTATATATAAAACTTTTCATTAATTACATAACAAATTTATGGAAAATATATCTAACCCCAAAACTAATAATAATAGAAATATAGAAATCTCTAAGAATACAGCAAAAGGATCTAGCATTTCTGAAAGCAGACATACAGCGTATGTACGCTTATAGCGTCTGTAAGCGTGTGTACCGATTGGCTTTCCATGTTCTTACTCCTCTGACGCTACTACTGGGTGGCTCGAAAGTGTTAGGTCCACTTACTGCGCTCACTATCCCCTCTAGCTCGAAAGTGTTAAGCCCATTTTTAACTCCTCTGACCGTCCCTGCTAGTTCTAAAGCATGCAATAGGTTTTTCTCCAAAGTCTTTAAAATCACAAATTTGTATATCCAAAGTCTTTAAAATCACAAATTTGTTTGACCGACACTATTAGTATCTATTTACATGTAATAGAGCAAGTGATGATATTTCACGAGTGTCTCCAAGGTAATTATGATATGGTTTTTAAACTACAAATTGCATGCTCAACTGTGCAACCTACTTCTAATCAATGCCAAAAGGTGATCTATGTTGAATTTTTTGTTATATGAGATCATGCATAGTAAAAGAATAGAAATAAGTTGTCATTTTTTGTTGATTAACATGTATCTTCCCTATCATGTGCTCAAGGGACTTTTTTTCTTTCTTTCAGGCATATTTGGTACTAACTTTAACCGATTTTGGCCATGCTTGAGGTGGTTGCATAAGAAGGATCAATTTTTCATTTTCATCTCTTCCAGAAATTGCGGGCTTGAGCTTCTCTAGCTTCATTTACACCTAGGAGCTTCCTCAGTCTTCAAATCTCGGGCTCCCTTCATCTTCAGAACATGGGCTTCCTTTACTTCTGACTTGTGGGCTTCTTTAAGCTTCTACGGGTATCTACAGGCCTCTGCAAGCTTCTTCCAAGCTTTGTGGGAATGCTTCCAAGCCCTTGTGGGATCTTTAAGCCCCAGTGGGATTAACCTAATTTTGAATCACAATAAGTTGATCCAATCCCAGTGGTGCCTACATCTTTTATCAATGGTATTTTTTACAGATGTACCCCCCTACCTTATCATAGAAATCAGCTCTTAGTGGTGCCTCTAATATCATTTAATTAATGTTTATACGATCCTTGTGGTGCTTACAATGTATTTTATTGATGGTATTTTTATATATGTACCCTCCTACCTTGTCATAGAATCTGCTCTAAGAGGCACCACTTTAGCCTCTAATTATGTAGTTTATCCAATTATTATGAATTTGTGCATCCTAATGGGAAAATAGTTTTTTAGGCAATAATTAGGGTGCTTAGGGCCACTTTGGGTACTTTTGCGCACTTTTTAAATCATTATGCCTTATTTTTTAGAGTCAGTTAACACTTTTTTATCTCCCCCCTGAACTTCCCATTTATTTTTTTCCCTTTTACTTCAATATGTTTTTCCCATATCTTACTTTCCTGATATATTTCTTTTCTATAAATCACCTTTCCTGTGTTATATTTTATCCATTTCTTTGTCTTTAAAATATCAAATGTATTTTTTCAAAAGCACTTATTGAAGATCCAAAACTATGGAAAGGAAGGTGCCTTTTCCATGGTTTTTTAATTTTTTTTTGAAACCTCCAGGTTTCATCTCAATATCAACGAACTTTCACCTTAGGTATTACAAAACCATTGAAACCCAATGTGGATTTCCAGGAATACCGTTGCTATAGAGACGGAGTTTCGAGGAAACATTACTATCAACTTGCAGATTTCATAGAAAATGATTGGTTTTCCACGATTTTGTGTGGAAGAAATTTCTGTTCAAATTCTAGAATTCGTCGATAGAGAGACCAAAGTTTGTTGAAAGTGTTCCACGGTTTTGCGTGGAAAAAAAAATTTCCCAACAGTTTTTGGCAATATTTTCGTCGTTATAGGGACGACAACTTTGTTGATAGAGTGACAGGAGGATGGAAGAAAATTATGTTCAAATTCCAGAATTCGTCGATAGAGATACAAACGTTCATCGAAAGTGTTCCATGTATTTGCGTGGAAACAAAAATTTTCCTAACAGTTTTTGGCCATATTTTCGTCTTTCTAGGGACGACAACTTTGTCGATAAAGTGGCGAAACTTAGAAAATGAATTAAAAAAAACAATATCAATGCCACCATATAGAAGACACGTGGCGGCCAGTTTTCGCCTCTATATCGACGGCTTATAAAGTTCATCGTTAGATCCACAAAAGAAGTGCCACGAAACATAGTTACCATTATTGTCGCAATTGAGACGAAACAACGTGGAAATAGCAACGAAAAACCATCGCAATTTTGATATTACGTATTAGTGGTAGGAAAGTGTCCCATGTTTCCAAATATATAAGGTTTATGTATTGAAATTCTTTATAACTATGTCAAATTTCATTTTTTCTAACAGCCACTTTTTTTAGGCAAATGATAAGGTATATGTTTTTGTGGGTGCAGCCTTTGAGGTCCTAAATGATGCGTTCAGGATACAAACTTTGCAAGCATGTAGAGAACATATAACACTAGTGCAACGCTATTTTTTGAAAATAAAATTAGTAATTTTTATTTTTTTTTATAATTATCTAAGTGATCATTGCTCGAAAATGGTACGCCTTTTGTGGGTGCAACCTTTGAAGGTCTTAATGAAATAATCATGAAATGGGTTTTTTATGGAATGTAGAGGTCAATGTCTTCTAGTGCACCATATAATTTTTTTCTTAAACGATTACGAATTGAAAAAATTATAGGAAAAACACTAACAACATGTATTTTGAGTTAAGGAGTTAGGACACAATAGAAATTGAAAACAAATAGGAAAATATAATATTTTTTGATAAAAAATACATATTTAGAATCTGCAGAAAAAAATCTATTTATGTTTAATATTTCATAAAAAATGACTGTGTGTAGCATACTGTAACGAGTGTGTAAACAACGACTTCTTCAGAAAATTAGGGAAATTCCCAATTAGCTATGGTTTATCATATACCATAGCACAGGTTGGTATTATCGAAGAAAATTCCAAACCATACACAGGACTATTGGTGACATGTAAGCAAGTGAATTGGCATGTTTAAATTCAAATTACATTTCCCACCTTGTAGAAATTACAAATGCGTGCACACTATATAACTAGAAAACACGAGCGCATTATATAACTACAAATCCTCTGTGCGTTATATAACTATAAATTGCAGGCACGCTATGTAACTATAAGACGCGAACGCGTGTTATAGAGCTAAAAATATAGCACTATATGTAATATATCAAATGTATGGATAATAGTTTAGAGGGGGTGGGGAAGGGTCAAGGGCCTAAGAAGATGTTGGAAGTTCAAGTGGGGATGGTTAATAGTTGAGAGGGGATTGGGAATGGTCAAGGTCCTAGGAGGATGTTGTAAATTTGAGTGGAGAAAGATGAATGGAATGGGAACATTATGGGTTACAAGGGTGAAGGGGAGTGGAGAGAATTATTAGGAGGAGGAGAGGTGTTGAATACGTATAGGGCTAGTGTTAAGAAATCATGGGCACCAAGATTATAAAAAAATAGGAAAAACTAAACAAGTAATTTTATTAATTGGAGGGTGCAACTTTCATATTGAAGTCAACACTTATTTATCTCATTACAATATATTGAATAACGGTTGCATAACTACAATTTATCGCAACCACAACATAACCATTTACTTACAAACTAATTGTAAGTGTTAATCTTCAACACACCCTCTTAACACTACAATTTAAAAAACTTCACACCCTCTTAACATTACAATTTAAAAAACTTAAAAACTTGATTCACATATCAACATAAAATAAAGAACTTCTTCTATAGTAGATTTTTATTTTCTTCTCTACATATTTGGATTTTTGCAGGTACTCCATCATGCTGTCTCATCACCCTCATAAAGGTAGAATTCCCAAGTTGGATTCCCGAGTTCCCGGATTCCACCTCCCTGATCTCCCGAATCACAGATCTCTCGAAGTCAAATTAATGGACAATCCACATGTCGCGTAACCTCATCAACTAGTGAGGGATCCTTCCCTAGACCACAACTCTCGAATTACTTGGACAACAATCCATATTGAGTTACACTGTATTAACTTCTTCATATAGTAAAGAAGAAATCTCACTGTTCAGAACAGTAAGTTGTCTTGACTTAAATTAATTTGACAGACTTATCAAAATAATTTTTCATGGCAACAACTCCAGCATGCATAATGATATATTGATGAAATTTCCAGCAAAGTCCGACTCCGGCGGCAGCAAAATATTTGACCATATTTGTCATAAAAACTTGTAGTCCCCCGAAGGCGTTCAAGGCGATGTAAAACAGAAGATTATTGCAGGCTTCTTCTCTGTTCAGTCCAAACTGGTTTTCGGCCACATCCAACGTGAGACTCGCATTCGTCCACAAGAAATTATAAAACTTGTGGTAGTACTTGGAGATGAGGCAGAATGGTACAGGAAATAAATGGATGGCGAGCTTGTCCAAGAATTTATAGTCGGAGTAATCACAGCAGCCAAGTCAGGCAAGAGATTTCCATACCGCGTTTTGAATGAAGTTTTGTTTCTTTTCTCCTATAAGAGTTTCCATCTACATATTGTTGCGTTGATAATATACATATTTAAATAATAAATACTATGGGCAACAACTTCAATCCTTGTAGACAGATATTTTCACAAATAAAAATCTATACATTGATGCTAGATATTTTCACAAATAAAAATCTATACATTGATGCTATTTTAATATAGTGACCATGATTATAAAAAACTCATCTTCGAGCCACTCTCGTGAGATATTTAGGGCTGTCCAAGCTCTGATACCATGTTAAGAAATCATGGGCACCAAGATTATAAAAAAATAGGAAAAACTAAACAAGTAATTTTATTAATTGGAGGGTGCAACTTTCATATTGAAGTCAACACTTATTTATCTCATTACAATATATTGAATAACGGTTGCATAACTACAATTTATCGCAACCGCAACATAACCGTTTACTTACAAACTAATTGTAAGTGTTAATCTTCAACAGTTAGAAGCAGTACACAAGACTTGAGTGACGAAGGGGGATAAGGTGGAGGGGAGGAATCGGGTGATAGTTTGATGAGAGAGAGGATTGGTGAATGGAAAAGTGGATATGAAGTATTATAGGAGGAATAAGATGTGTTGGACGAGAGAGGAGAACGAGGGGGAAATTGAAGAGATGGGAATGAGATGCGTTAAAACATATAATAGTGGTTATAATGAGGTAAGGGGTTGAGGATAAGGGAAAAGTTGAAAACATAGAAGAGAGAGAGAGAGAGAGAGACAGAGAGAGAGAGAGGAGGGGGGTGAGGGAGGGATGAAGATAGAGAATGAAGGAAAGAGATATTAAGGGAGAAAGAGAAGTATTTGTGTGTGAGGGGTGACAGGGGAACATACACAAGGAGAGAAAGGTACAGGTTCACACATGTAGAGAGAGAGAGAGAGAGAGATGGATGGTGTCACCATCATCACCATCATCTTCATCACCATATTCATCACCATCTTCATCATCATCATCATCATCATGTTGATCATCATCATCTTCATCATCATGAACTCAGAACATCATCATCATCATCACCATCATCACCATCATCTTCATCAGCATCATCGTCTTCATCATTATGATAATCATCATAATCATCATATTCTTGTTCATCATCAACATGATTCATGTTTATCATCATCGTCATCATCATCGTCATCATCATCATCATCTTCTTCATCATCGTCTTCATCATCATGATCATCATCGTCGTCATCATCATCATGATCATTTCATCATCATCATCGTCTTCATCATGATGATGATGATCATCATCATCATCATATATAAGGTGGAGAGAGGTTTTGAGAGACGGGGAGCGAGGAAGGGACACACACACACACACATAGAGATAGAGAGAGACAGAGAGAGAGAGAGGGAGGTTGTCAAAGAGAAGGGGGAAAGACACACACACATACACATAGAGATAGTGAGAGATGGAAATACAAAGGCAGGGAGGGTCAGTGAGTAAGTCATAGAAGGATAGTGAATAAGACACATGTGTCTTCCTCGTCATCTTCTTCACCATCATGACCCTCATCATCATCATCGTCTTCATCATCATGATCATCATCGTCGTCATCATCATCGTCTTCATCATCATGATGTTCATTGTCGTCATCATCATCATCATCATGACCCTCATCATCATCATCATCATAATCATCATCGTCATCATCATCATTGTCATTAACACGATGTTCATCATCATCATCTTCATCATCATCATCATCATCATCATTGCCATCATCTTCATCATCATCATCATGTTGATCATCGTTATCTTCATCATCATGATAATCATCATCTTCTTCTTCATCATCATCATCATCTTCTTCTTCATCAGCATGTTGATCATCATCATCTTCATCATCATGATCATCATCATCATCGTCGTCATGTTCATCATCATTATCTTCATCATCGTTTTCATCATCATGGTCGTCGTTGTCGTCGTCGTCGTCGTCGATGACATCATCATCATTTTCGTCATCATCACCATCATCTTCAACATCATCATCATCATCATCATCATGTTCATCACCATCATCATCATGTTGATCATCATCGTCATCATGACCCTCATCATCATCGTCTTCATCATCATGATGTTCATCGTCATCTCACCACCATCACCATCATCTTCATTATCATCATCATGTTGATCATCGTCGTCTTCATCATCATGATAATCATGATAATCATCATCTTCTTCTTCATCATCGTCATGTTAATCATCATATTCTTCTTCTTCTTCTTCATCATCATGTTGATTATCATCGTCTTCGTCATCATGATCATGATCATGATCATCATCAGTGTCATCATCATCATTGTCTTCATCATCATCGTCGTCGTCGTCGTCATCTTCATCATCATGGTTATCATCATCATCATCATTATCATCGTCAACATCATCATCATCATCTTCATCTTCATCATCATCATCATCTTCATCATCATCATCTTCATCATCATCATCATCATCATCATCATCGCCATCATCACCATCATGATAATAATCATCATGATCATGATCATGATTATCATTATCATCATCATAGTCTTCATCATCATCATCATGTTCATCATCATCATCACCATTATCACCATCATCTTCATCATCATCATCATGTTCATCATCACCATCTTCATAATCACGATAATCATCATCTTCTTCTTCATCACCATCACGTTAATCATCATCATCATATTCTTCATCATCATCATCATCATGTTGATCATCATCATCTTCATCATCATCGTATTCATCATCATGATCATGATCGTCATCAACATCATCATCATCTTCATCATCATTGTCATCATCATCGTCGTCGTCGTCATCATCGTCGTCGTCGTCGACATCATCATCATCTTCATCATCTTCATCATCATCTTCATCATCTTCATCATCATCGTCGTCGTCGACATCATCATCATATTCATCATATTCATCATCATCGTCATCGTCATATTCATCATCATCATCATCATCATCGCCATCATCACCATCATGATAATCATCATCATGATCATTATCATCATCATCGTCTTCATCATCATCATCATCATCATGTTCATCATCATCATCACCATCATCACCATCATCACCATCAACATCATCATCATCATCATGTTGATCATCATCATCTTCATCATCATGATAATCATCATCTTCTTCTTCATCGTCATCATGTTAATCATCATCATCTTCTTCTTCTTCTTCATCATCATCATGTTGATCATTATCGTCTTCATCATAATCATCATCATCATCATCATCATAATCATTATCATCATCGTCGTCTTCATCATCATGATCATCTTCAACATCATTATCGTCTTCATCATCATGGTCATCATCATCATCGTAGTCGTCGACATCATCTTCATCTTCATCATCATCATCATCGTCGTCGTCATCATCATCATCATCATCATCATCATCATCATCGACATCATCACCATCGTGATCATCATCATCGTGATCATCATTATAATCATCATCGTCTTCATCATCGTCATCATGTTCATCATCATCATCACCATCGTCACCATCATCTTCATCATCATCATCATCATGTTCATCATCATCGTTTTCATCATCGTGATAATCATCATCATCATCATGTTAATCATCATCATCATCATCTTCTTCTTCTTCATCATCATGATGTTGATCATCATCGTCTTCATCATCATGATCATTATCATCATAATCATCATGTTCATTATCATCGTCTTCATCATCATGATCATCACAATCATCATGATCATCGTCTTCATCATCATGGTCATCATCATCATCATCGTCATCGTCGTCGTCATCATCATCAACATCATCATCATCTTCATCATCATCATCGTCATCGTCGTCATCATCATCATCATCATCATCATCACCATCATGATAATCATCATCATCATCAAGATCATCATCATCATTATCATGATCATCATCTTCATCCTCATCATCATGTTCATCATCATCATCTTCGTCATCATGATCATGATCATCATGGTCATCATTGTCTTCTTCTTCATCATCATGGTCAACATCATCATCATCGTCATCATCATCGGCGCCGTCATCGTTGTCATCGTCGTCGACATCATCATCATCTTCAGCATCATCATCATTGTCATCTTCATGATAATCATCATCATCACCATCATGATAATCATCATTGTGATCATGATCGTCATCAGCGTTATCATCATCATCATCTTCGCCATCATGACCCTCATCATCATCATCATCATCATCATCATCATGGTTATCATCATCATCATGATCATCATCATCGTCGTCTTCACCATCATGACCCTCATCATCATCATAATTATCATAATCATAATCATCATCATCATCATCATAATCATCATAATCATCGTAATCATCATCATCATAATCATCATAAACACCATCATAATCATCATAATCACCATCATCATCATTATCATAACCATCATAATCATCATCATCTTCATCATCATCATCATCATAATCATCATGTTGATCATCATCGTCATCATCATTATCATCATCATCATCATGTTCATCATCATCGTCTCCAGCATCATGATATATAGAGGGGGAATGAGGGAGGGACACACACACACACAGATATATATATATAGAGAGAGAGAGAGAGAGATTGTGTGGGAGATAGAGGAGGGGAGGTGAGAGAAACAATGACAAAGGGGGGTGGGAGGAGAAATAGAGAGAAAGTGATGTAGGGAGGGATAGTGAGTGAGGTATAAATAAGGTGGAGAGAGGTTTTGAGAGACGGGACGTGAGGGAGGGACACACACACACATAGAGATAGAGAGAGAGAGGGAGGTTGTGAGAGAGAAGGGGGAAATACACACACACACATAGGAGTAACGAGAGAGAGATACCACCCCACAAAGGAAAGAGACGGTGAGAGAGGGAGGGATACAAGGTAAGAGAGAGAGGGAAGGGAGAAGGATAAAGGCACATAGGGTTATTGACTAAGGGAGAAGAAGGGAGAGAGTGCTATAGGGAGGGATAATGAGAAGGTGAAGAGTGGAGTGGTATGGACATGGATGGAGTAAGGGAGAGAAAGAAACATATAGGAAGGTATGTAGAGAGAATGAGGGAGGTATATTTTGAAAGAGATAGGGGTTATCTAGGTATTATTGAGGGTATAGAGAGAAACATTTATATGCATGAAAAGAAGGGAACACTAAAAACATTTGCTTTGTTTCTAACCATAGAAAACATTTGTTTTCTTATGATTTTATTTGTTTCCTTAGCCATGCACCTAACCTATTAATTGTGCTTAAAACTATCACATCTGTGTTTTACTTCTACAAATCGCGTACGTGTTTTTACTCTATATAACATGTGCACGTTTTAGGATTGTAAAAACAATCGATTGTTTTTGTCCGAGAGCAACTTTACTCTGTCTTTACGAAAAACCAATTATCACTCATTTTTTTTCAATAGAGCACAAACCCGCCTGTGGAAATACTCACAATACACATTCTCCATCATTCTTTTTGTTATGCAAGTGCAGCATTGAGGACATCTTTCATGGTTGAAGAGCATATAGGATAACATATCAAGCTTCAATATCATTTCATGGTGATGGTGGGTATACACAATTGTACAAGAGAATCACCTTGAGGAACAATTTATGATTTAACTTTCATTTGCTTATTATTCAAGAGAACCAAAGGTAAATTTTCTCATTCATCATTGTTTTGATGGGAAATATGAACAATTGAGAAGGAAGATTGAAGCACCTTGAAGGATCTATAGTTATAAAGCAAGTTAAAGGTTTGAAAGCTTGTAATTGAGAAGCAGCAAAAACAAACTATATTGAATTGATAATTGTGGTGATGGGGAATGTACATAATCGAGGAAGAAAATCAGCAAGGAAGAAGAGACCTCAAGAAGTCATTGAAGAAGCAAAATAAAAGAAAATAATAGACATAATGAATCGGAGGCTTTCTTTGGAAACTAATCGAAATCCAATTATAGAGGATACCACGGTTCATCCTATTAATCCATCACAAGAAAAAAGGAAGCATTTACTAGAGGGACCTTCAATTTCCACAATAGTTGTTGAACAAGCACCCCATGGAAGTATTCAAGAAGCAAAACGTAGGTGCTCATTAGGTAATGTTTTAATTCCCACTTCAAGTCAAAGTGATCAGTTACCATCTCAAGACGAAGCTCATGAAGAGTCGTTGGACATGGAGCATACTGTTGAAGAGGCGTTGGACATGAATCCTACTGTTGAAGAAGAAAATATTATCTGGACCATCGATGAGGATGTTGGACTTCCACCATCCAACTACCAGGAAGAGAATGAAGGACAACAAGTTGCTACTGAAACGCCATAGCGTATTGTTGATGTGCTAGATGATAGAATTCCAACCCCCTTACCTCCTTTAGAAAGCACACATTGAAGAAATCCGAAGCGTATACAAGTTGATGAAGGAATACTCAATTCCATTGAAGGTACGCTATTTAAACGTAGTATTTATTATCAAACTCAACAGATACTAAATAAATATTTTGTTTCTAAATGTGATGGAGATAAATGTAGATTATTTTTATAATTGTTAAAATCTAGGGGCATGAATATTGTTAGTAAATCGTTAGGGATAAAGATGATTAAGACTTTTGGACCAAGTTCTCATATAGTTAAAAGCTTAGTAGATGCCTTTGGTAAAATTGGTAAGAACACAGGGTCAAAGGACCGCAATGCAGCTCATCATGTGTTGTCACAAGCAATTGTAAATAAGAACACCATGGTCCTTTGTTTTCTCAAGCGTACATCTAAAATAGTTAATTTGAATGTAAAAACCCTCCATAGGTATTATATTAGAAGAGAACATCTCGACACAACCACTCAAACATATTTTTGGGCCTTTATTAGTCGGTTGAAACATCGTGACATGAAGCTAGTTGATGCAATAAAGGGACTAGTGTAGAGTTTTTGTCATGATCGCACAAGGCCTTCTTCAAACCGGAAGGATGTACTAAAACTGAGAAGGGGTTCAAAGGATCGTGAACCACATATTAAGCATCTTCTTGATATAACACAGAAAGAACTATACAAGAAATTTAGGAATGAACATAGACAATTGAATTTGGGGCAAAGATCTTTTGAGAAACGTAAGCCCTCGTATGTTAGAATAAATATTCTCCGTAACACTTGTTGTTGTAGATACCATGTAGAATATGAATATTACTATGAAACATTTTTTTCCATTCGTCATGTGTTGCATACTAACAAAGTGCAGGATTGCTCCTTGACAATACCACTGACTTCATCAAGAGAATTCATTCATAGAATCATGTGCAATAGGCCTGAGGAGAAAACATACTATGCAAAATTTTGTTTGGATGGAATTGGCTCCAACTGTACTGGAATGGCATTATTGAGCCAATGTATGCATGAGAGTTGAGATAATGAATTTGAGAATATGGTTACAGAAATCAAAAGTTTCAAATATATCAGCTATGAAATAGTCCCAGGGAAAGAAAGCAAAAAAATACAATTGGTGACATCTCAGGTACCTGCATTTATCTATAAATTTATGTTTGAACAGTTACATTTCATTCCTTACAAAAAAAAAAATAGATATTGAGATCATTTTGTGTCAACAAGTACAAGTTAGTGACTTCGTCAAGGAATTTATTGAAAAGACACATCAATATGTTCAGCATGTCCACTTGGAACGATGGTAGGATGAGAAGTTTAGAATATGCAGAGATACATTTCCCCGTGGTACTATACTTTTAGTTGTCGATTTTGCCATGAAATACACTTCGCAACACTAAAATGAGATCCAAATTCAGTATTATCACTCTGAGCAGGTTTCCTTGATGGTGCATATCACATATAGGCATGGCCCAAATAGCAGTGAGGAGAAAGAAGAAATTCTAAAGGAATATCACTTCTACATAAGTGATGATAGGTGCCATGAATTCCACTATGTACGTCATTGATTCATCATGTTCTATGATCATTTGAAGGGCCGGACATACAATTGGATCGACACTAGATTTGGTCTGATGGATGTGCTAGTCAGTTAAAAAATGCACGCATATTTCAATGGTTGTGTTCATTGCATAAAACTACAAATTTCCACATATGTGGAACTATTTTGAGACTGGGCATGGTAAAGGAGAGCATGATGGAGCCGGAGCATGTGTCAAAACATCCCTACAAAGAGAGGAATTGAAATTATCTATAGAATCTACTATTTAAAATAGTCAATCTATAGTTAGGTGGTGCACGTCTGTAATGGGAGGGGAATCGGCTATGCGAGTAGAATCCACAAGAAAGAGACATGTGGAGATATTTTTTTGGGAGGTGGTAGACATATATTGTTCACATGCATGGGAATGCAAGACTGTTCCTGGGACTCGTGGCTTTCATTTGGTTCAAAGCTTTGATAGCCCAGTATTTGAAATTTGGACCAAAAAACTCACTTGTTTTTGCCTACCTTGTAGTGATGGTGACTGGGATGGGTGTGAATCATTGGATTGGGTTAATGGATGGGATCACATATCACTTCCACTTGATCAATGTGAAATTGATGACTTAACTCCGTTGGAAGAATACCAATCATCTATTTCTATAGATTTTGATCATGTCTGAGACCTTGTACAACCTGGTATGATGCATTTCCTTAACATTTTTTTGTTTATTTACGTAGTCTTCAAACTCACATTAATCACCTTATATCACATGAAAAATATTTGATAATATACCTACAATCATAAAATGCATGACACATATATGTAGTGGTTGCCTCAAAATATAGTGAATGGGGTGGTGATTATTGGTTGGCACATTGTATAGAGGGAAAGCAAACCCTCATTATGTCCATGACTGATGATGAAAACAACCACTTCCCAATCGTGTCTATATTGGTTGTTAAAGGTGAATATCTTACACATGAAAACAATGCAAGAAACAAGGGTGGATATGTTTACAGGGATTACAAACCAGGTGCAAGTGTGTATCACTTTACCAACTTAATCATTGGTACAAACCTCCAGGTACGAACAATGCCTAGCTGAAATTCATCGAAGGTACGCTACTTCTTACCGGATACAAAGCACGAGAGATTAATGGAGACCATCATTACAAGAGATTATCCAGAGGGCTTGGTTGTATGATAATAGGTGGGATCTAGCATGATGAGGTATGTTACATAATTTTAATTTTCCCATGTATGTTGCTTATGAATATGTCAATTTTGTGTTCTTGATATGTGAAATTTTCCATAATGTTGTTTATAAATATGCCAAAAGTTCTCTTGTATGTCAAGTTAATGAACATGCCAAATTTTACATATGATCAATAAAACCTATATATCAATCAGATGAACATTTCAAGATCTCATTCACATGATATACATAACATTAGAATACATACATGTACCTCTTTAGGTCATACCTGTCAAAGTTCTTTGTAGGTTCTCTTACAAGACTAAAACCCTAATTTTTCAAGTAGGTAATATTGTCAATGTTTTCATCCGATATTTAAAAATAGGATGATGGAAACAAGATGCCACAACGATCGCTTTTTGTTTTAAGGCTTGTATAATTTCCTTCTTAACAGCTCACCTCTTATACCATGTTAATTTTTTTATTATAACCATTAGTTCAATGCATAAAGGTAACCATAAAACATTTAAATATAGGAATTTAACATGTAGGATATAGTATCTGGAGGTGACCTGCAACTCACCATACATCAATGCTCAAGACTTCGATCGATGAACCGTTGATTCCATTGCATTTGTGACATGAGATTTGAGTTGCGGGGGGCCTCTCTCATTTGTCCATTTCCCAGTGACCTCTGAATATGGTGGTTTTTGAAACTAGGGTTTCGCTCAGTAGGGAACACTACATTTCACGCCAACGAGGGCCAACATTGGAAAGCCGCAAATGGTGGTGATGCGGTCAATTTTTCCATATTTCCCATGCCCAAACATGCTAGTAGGAGTTGACGGAATTCAAAATTGCTGCTCTATGACGTTTTTTGCGCACCAGGCACAAGTCCACCAAGTGTCCCTGAACGGTATCTGGAGGTGACCTAAAACTCGCCATAGATTGATGCTCTTGCATCCGATCGATGAACCTTCTATTCCATTGGATTCGTGACATGGGATTATAGCTAGGGTGGGGGCTCTCCCGCTTGTCCATTGCTCGGTGACCTCCGTATACGATGTTTTCTGAAACTAAGGTTTCGCTCAGTAGGGAACAATGCATTTCATGCCAACGAGGGACAAAATTGGAAAGCTATGGATGGTGGGGATGTGATTGGCGTTTCCATATTTTCCATGCCCAAACACGCTACCAGGAGTTGATGGAATTCAAAATTGCAGCTCTGTGACATTTTTTGCGCACCAGGCACAAGTCCACCAAGTGTCCCTGAACAGTATATGGAGGTGACCTACAACTCACCATAGATCGATGCTTGGGCCTCTGATCGATGAATAATTGATTCTGTTGGATTTGCGATATGGGATTTTAGTTAGGGGGGGGGCTCTCCCTCCCATCCATTTCCTAGTGACCTCCGAATATGGTGGTTTCTGAAACTAGGGTTTTTCTCAATAGGGGACAATGCATTTGACGCCATCGAGGGCCAAAATTGGAAAGCCACTAACGGTGGGGATGTAGTTGGCGTTTCCATATTTCCCATGCCCAAACACGCTAGCAAGAGTTGACAAAATTCAAAATTGCGGCTCCATGAATTTTTTTGCTCACCGAGCACAAATCCACCAAGTGTCCCTGAACAGTATCTAGAGGTGACCTGCAACTTTCCATAGATTGATGCTCGGGCATCCGATCGATGAACTGTTGATTCTGTTGGATTTTTGACATGGTATTTTATCTAAGGGACCTCTCCCGCCTGTCCATTTCCCAATGACCTCCAAATATGGTGATTTCTGAAACTAGGGTTTTTCTTAGTAGGGGATAATGCATTTCACTCCAACAAGGGCCAAACTTGGAAAACCACGCACGGTGGGGATGCGGTTGGTGTTTCCATATTTCCCATGCCCAAGCGCGCTAGCAAGAGTTAATGAAATTCAAAATTGCGGCTCCGTGACGTTTTTTGCACACCAGGCACAAGTCCACCAAGTGTCCCTCAACGGTATCTGGAGGTGACCTGCAACTCTCCATAGATCGATGCTTGGGCCTCTGATCGATGAACCATTAATTCCGTTGGATTCGTGACATGGGATTTTATCTAGAGGGGCCTTCTCCCACCTGTCCATTGCCTGGTGACCTCCAAATACGGTGGTTTCTGAAACTAGGGTTTTTCTCGATAGGGGACAATGCATTTCACGCCAATGAGAGCCAAACTTGGAAAGCCACAGATAGTGGGGATGCGGTTGGCATTGCCATATTTCCCATGCCCAACCACGCTAGCAGGAGTTGATGAAATTCAAAATTGTGACTATGTGACATTTTTTGTGCACCGGGCATAAGTCCACCAAGTGTCCCTGAACGGTATCTGGAGGTGACCTGTAACTCGCCATATATCGATGCTCGGGCCTTCGATCGACGAACTGTTGATTTCGTTAGATTCGTGACGTGGGATTTTAGCTAGGGGCTCCCCTCTCCTGCCGACCCATTGCCCGATGACCTTCGAATATAGTGGTTTTGAAACTAGGGTTTCACTTAGTAGGGGAAAACGCATTTCACGCCAATGAGGGCCAAACTTGGAAAGCCACATACGATGGGGATTTGGTCGGTGTTTCCATATTTCCCATGCCCAAACATGCTAGCAAAATTTGACAAAATTCAAAATTGCGGAATTCAGAAACTAAAATTTTAAAATGTTTACCTCGTTGTGAGATATGGCAATGGGTGCTATATGAATCTCTCCACCAACCAATGGATAAGTGGATGGAATTTCATACCCCTCTATAGAGTGTGGAACATGAAACTTTGGGGCATCGTTGTCGACATAAAGCATCAACTGCAAGTTCACAAAATTAATATATTAGCTCAAACTATACATATGTGTACAAAGAGGAAAATAAATGAATAATTTATTACAATTAACCATCTACATACATCACTCAAAAACCCACTGAAGACAACATCTGAGGAAATACCATAGCAGGGACGACCACATGATGTGCACTCATGAGGCTCAAAAGTAGGCTGGGGATGTGATGATGGTGTTGCACTAGTATATGGTCCTACACTAGTGGGTGGTACTGCACTAGAAGATGGTCCTGCACTGTGATGACCTAATGTATCTACCACATCAGGGACATATGTCCCTTCCTCACCCATATGCTAAACCATAGTGCTATGATGAACAACTTCCCGTGCCAAAATCAAATATGCATAATGTGTCTGTGGAATAACACAATGTACAGACGGGATATCTGGCCCAAGAAACTGCCTGCGAGGTGTAGGGATAAGGCGATCAAGGTCTCGAATCCTAGCATTGGGTCAGTTTTGGGGCATCCCCCCATCGATCCCCTGAAACTGCAATATATCAAAATAGTTTACGTGTTTACCCAACACAAACTCTACATACATCTTTCGAAGGAAATACAGGCGGATTTCCATGTTGTTATGTGGTGGCATATAAAAAACCATATACCATATGTCCATCCAGTTATAAACAAATGGCCGAAATGTGCACCACTCAATAGAGATATGAGGCTTATTTGCATTTGGGATTTCCTCTGTGTGAGGGTCCCTAAACAATGAAAATATATGCTCTTTAGTTATTTTCAACTTTTTGATTGCATTGTAGTCAATCCCATTAGCGTACTCTTGTATTTTTCTTTCTCTATATGATGTAATATCATAGAGTATGTTGCTTGATAATGAAATAGTCTCAACAATTGCATCCAAATTGGATGCAAGTGAATGGCAAATCCTGTCACCACCACTAAAATCTGTACTAAGTCCTCTCAAGAGCTCAATCAATATTTCAACATTTGCGGCCATAGCCACAATTGCAATAAAAACATCAATAAGAAAATCATTAGAAACATATACATGGTGTATAATGACGTCTCTTCAAAATTGAAAATGTAAATTAATTCAAACTCAAGTAAATAGTAAGTTAATTCACTTACATACATTTAAAACTTAAAATTAAAAATTTAACAATTAAATAGTAAGTTGCGTTCAACTTCTTTCTAGAAGTTAAGGCACTTCTTAACCCTCATTGGTGACTTTTCCATGCACACTTTGGTTTAAAATTTTTGAATTTAGGAGTGCTATTTTGACATGTTTTGGCCTTTATGTCCCTTGGATATGTAAAAGAAAGGGGCAAGCGACTATTAGGACATGTGAGGCAAGAAAAGGGGTGATACAGGGCTGACACCAATCCTCTAAATATAATTGAATCAGTTATGGTTGGGAACACTCTCACGACACACTCTAGGTAGTTCATGGGTGTTCACCATTTCCATTGTTGTATAAACATGGAAACCAACCAAAAGTGACATGGAAAAATGGAGAATTTGTGGACTGGAATACAATTGGTTGTAGATGAGCTTAGAGACTCGACATGTAGAAATATATTACCCATTGTTTTTACTATTTAAAAAAATGGTTGATAAACCTAGTGATGCAGGGGCATAGACTGTTTGAGTAAAGTCATTTATGTCTTTGCTAGGCCAAGGGATATTAGGGAGACCTAGGGTTTCACATGTTTCTAATTTGCTTTATTATGTTTATAGGATAAAAGAAGCAGAATTCAAGTTCTATTTAGTTTAGGTGATGACCTTTAATTAATTAGCTTTTTGGTAGCTCAATAGAGCTAGGGTCAGAACTGCATGATGAGTATGAACTCTTCGACTGTGCAATGAATATCGGGGTTGTATGGTGGTGTCAAGACGTGTTGACTTGTAATTCAATATCACAGTGAGAAGGTCCATATATTTCAACTTTTTTTGTCATTACGATAACACCAGGGGTATAGAGGGTAATTCATATGCGCAGAAAAAGAGCAAAGTGCTGAGGAAGGTATAATTAAAACACAAATGAGGTGGGTGCTATAACCAAGAAGTGCAAATATTTTAGTGGAAAAATGGTGGTGGCTGCTAAAACTAGAGGAAGGAATAAAACTAGTCATAGTTACTAGTTTTAAATCTGTTTATATATATATATATATTGTTGATTTTATATAATACAATGTTTTATGTTTAAAAAGGCAGGCCCGAGAGGCACTTTGTTAATGTGTTTTGGAATTTAGTTAAGGGTGCTTAGCTAAGAGGCAATGTATAACTACATACACTTGTGATGAAATTTTGATTATGTTCATGGACAAATGGTTGTGATGAAGTTTTGAGAAACCAAGTTATTAATTTTTTATGCATTTTTCTATTCATGCTTGTGCATGCATTTCATCTTGTTATGGCCATTTCCGAGGAAACTTGTTCAATTAGTATCATGGGGAAATGGCCTTTGAGGGTTGGAAATTTGGGTTTCGTGTGGATGGATACATTGTATAAAGGGAGGAGTTCTATATTTATCGATTTTTGGTCGCATTAGAACTCCGATATTCGTGTTCCTAATGGGTAGAATGTGTTGTGGGTTTCAGGATTGTGTATATAAATTAATTTTAGTTTTACAAATTGTGTATGTGTTTTATAACTACATATTACGTCCATGTTTTGTAGTTATATAACGTGTACGTGATATGTTTGCCTATCCTACATGTCCCATGACATATCAAGCTCAGGTTGAACCATATCAAGTGTTATGTAGCAGAAACACGTTGTATTTTTATGTAACGTGATCATGTTTTTGAAAACTAGTATTACATCGGAAAGGTCCCTCGTCTTCTTGCACTGACCCTCCATGATTTTCTAGCACCAACTAGAAGGAGGATCCAACCCATTGAATTACATGCTCCAACTTGAAGGAAGCTCCAACTCCATGATTTACCAGCAACAATTGGAAGGGAGCTTCAACCCCCTGAATTCAAAGTCTTTAATCTGTCATTTCACGTCTTGTCATTCAATTTGTTTTGCTTGTTATTGTTCCATGGTGTCAATTTTTATATATCTGATGTTCGTTTCCCAACCTCTGACCCTTTTGACTCCTGACTTTTGATGTCGTTATGAAATTATTGCTTGAGAATTGATCTCCATCACAATTTCTTTCTTCTGACTTTCGACTTCCGATGTCACTTTAGGATTGCTACTTTGAAACTGTCTTCAGCTCATTTTCTTCTTTCGACTTTTGAATTCTAACGTCACTTTGGGACAACTAGTTCTGAATTGTTCTTCAACTTATTTATGACTTCCAACTTTAGATGTCACTTCGGGACCGCTAATTAATAACAATTCTTCAACTCATTTATGATTTACTACTCTCAAGTTTCGACTTCTTATGTCATTTCAATATTTCTAGTTTGGAACTGTTCCTCAACAGATTTCATGACTTCCGAATCCCGACTTCGGACTTCTCTCGTCATTTCGGAACTGCTAGTTCATAATTTTTTTTCAACACATTTTCTAAGTTTCAAGATTTTCATATTTTGTCTTTGAATTTCTGTCGTCGTTGCATATTATAGCTAGTTTGAAACTGTGATTTTGATTATTACTTCTGCACATTCATCTTCTTACTATACTTGCATAAACATCACCTGTACAAAATAAGTTGAGACCTAGAAAAATATGTATGTATTCAACTAAATTCATCTCATATTTGTTCTTTTGCATCTTAGAGCTCCATTCCACATGATTGTTGTTACCCGATCAATTATTCTTCTCGTAGCGCACTTCTTCTCTCACATCATTCTTCCCAAATCAGTGTTATTTATACACTTACGACTTGAAAGACGTGGACTGAATTGATTATTGAATATGTCAGCTTATGATATGATCAACCTTAGTAGGATGACTTATCCTTTTCTTGACGAAGGGCATCTTGACCATAACTTCTAAGGTCACATGGCATACTTCCCACACTTTGGAGCTCATTGACCATACTTCCAGGTTTTATGTGTTTGTGTAACCTCCACAATGGTACCTTTGACATCAATGAAACTATGCATCATTAGTGCATCAACAATATATGGGTTTAAGTTGGACCTATGTTGGGTTAACCAATTGAGTACATAAGAATGTCGAATTTGACTCGGTTGTCATAACTTGACAGTATTATAAAGCTTCATGATATTCTTTGATAGTGTAAGTCTTTATATTCAAACTTTAAGCACTAACTTCTAGACTTGATGGGATTTTCCCCATTTTATGTAGATTCTATGGAATTTTCTCCATTTATTCGGGGTTTATTTAACAAACTATTGTAAGATTTTAAGGGGTTTATTTAACAAATTATTGTAAGGTAAAACAAAGCAAATTCATTTATTCATTTTAATTTTGAATCTATAATGTGTTAAGAGAGATTTTATATTTTGAAGTGCATATCCTTTTTAGAGTGTAAGGTTTTGATGAAAGGTTTGCATCTCAAAGGATTTGATAGATCTAGAGTTAAGATGGATATAAGCAAATATTTTATAAATCACAACTATTTATCACCAATAGATAGCTTATAACCTTCAAATCTTCTAATATCTCAATAGATAAACAATTATATTTATACTTGATTATTTTTTATTAAAACTTTATATATACACATGCTTATGTTTATTGTAAAATTTAGTTATTTTTCTTGATTTTTTTAAGTGATATGTAAGTTGCAAGTTACAGAAAAAGTTACACATGTTCCTCGAACCCATCGAATAACATGACAGACAAACAACTTTAATAATACAACAATTCTACATACCATTGCCTTTCCATTAAGGCCCTTATGAAGGTTGTTATTTCTAAGATTAGAAATTTAGAACCATTCTAGATTAGGATCCCCAAAATATATTTGTTAAAAATGACGGTAGTTATAAATAGGGAAGTGTAACTTTGTAAAACATAAGGATATATATGATCATTGGGACCAAAATTGATGTATGAGCTATCTCTGGCAATGTTTCCGACTCGAAATCCTTGATATCTATCTCCCAAGGGACTATGGTTTTTGTAAAATGCCATGGCATTGAGAGGTTTTCCAGAATTCCAAAATGGAAATCTTTGCAGGGGTCTGCTGCATTCTTTTATCCAAGTGAAACCATTTTATTCCACTTTTATAGTGGAAGTGAATTGGTTGTTTTGCTTGGACAACTATCTTAGGAGACAATGTAGTTCGTTCCATGGGTGTAGGTTAAGAAGTTGATCTCAATGAATGTGAATGAATGATATTACATTGGAAGCGAATTGGTTGTTTTGTTTGGACATCTATCTTAAGAGATGATGCAGGTCGTTCCATGGGTGTAGGTTAACTTAAGTTGCTCTCAGTGAATGTGAACAAGTGATCACTGCCATATCATCAGGGATAACAATGAGGAAGTTATCAAAATGTGTAAACCCACTGTATCTTTATAAGCTGGTAGAACTCGATTATAATCTCTATTGTTGACTTGTTTATATGTCTCATTTTGTTCTTTGCACTAGCATTTCTAGTAGCCTTACTACCAAATCTAGCAGTAGAAGACGACTATGATGACTTGTGTTTGCTCTTGTAGCCTTACTTCCAAATCTAGTAGTAGGGTGTGTGCAAGAAGTTGAGGGACCTTTTAGATGCAATCCTAGTTTTCAAAAACAAGATCACGTTACCAAAAAATACAGCAAGGTTCTGCTACATAGCATTTGGAATGGTTCAACCCGAGCCTGACATGTCATGGGACATGTAGGATAGGAATACATATCTCATACACGTTATATAACTACAAAACGCGCTCGCGATATGTAGTTACAAAACGTGTACGCGATTTGTAAAACAAAAAGAAAATTAAATACACAGGCCCGAAACCCGCAGCCCATTTTAACAATCAAGAACGCGAAAATGAAGGGCAATTGGAGCGTTTTGGAGCAAGTTAGCTTCTTGGGATTGTTGCAGGAGCTGATTTAGGTTGAGGGGAGGAGATTTCACTCGTGAATTGTCATCCAACAAGGTAATTCAATCACCCAAAGCATTCTTTTTTTTGTCAATTTTTAACCTATAATTGTGTTTTTTAATAGAATAATCAATCCAACAACTCCCAAGCTAATGTTTGATGGATTCAAACTAAAATAGGCTATAAGAATAAAAAACATCATGTCTAATAGATATTCAATGTTCCAAAAGGCTAGAAATATATAAAACAAACACAAGTATAATCCCAACTTGCATAGAATTTGATGGACAATGCAAAGTTTGAATTGGGATACTAGTGAGAGTGCCCACCTGTAACATGCATAGTCAAACCTTCAAATGCAATGATTGTGCTGGAATTAACACAAAGTGCAATAAAATTTAGCAATTATTTTCATAGCTAGGTGAATGCCAACATTTTAAGATACATAATGAATGCAAGATCCAAATGTAACAACTAATATAATCATCAAAATGGAAAAAGTTTAAATAGCAAAATAGCACTCCTAAATTCAAAGAAGTTTAAACCCAAGTGTGCATGGAAAAGTCACCAATGAGGGTGAAGAAGTGCCTTAACTTCTAGAAAGAAGTTGAACGAAACTCACTATTTAATTGTTAAATGTTAGGATATTTAGACACTTAGGAGTTAGTTAAGATCAACTTGTGTAATATATCCGTTAGGTAAAACCCTGTGTACCCTAACATTAAATGTTTAATTTTAAGTTTTAAATGTATGTAAGTGAATCCCATTAAATTGCTTGTAACTTGAGTTTTCCTTAATTTACATTTTCAATTTTGAAGAGATGTCATTATATACCATGTATACGTTTCTAATTATTTCCTTATTGATTTTTTTATTGCAGTTGTGGCTATGGACACCAATGCTGAAATATTGATTGAGCTTGCCCAGTTTAGAGGTCTCAGTACTGCTTTTAGTGGTGGTGATAGGATTCGACGTTCACTTGCATTCACTTTGGATGCAATTGTTGAGACTATTACATTGTCAAACAACATACTATATGATATTACTTCATATAGAGAAAGAAAAAGACGTGAGTACACTGATGGGCTTAGCTACAGTGCAATAAAAAAGTTGAAAATTACCAAAGAGCATATATTTTCATTGTTTAGGGACCCTCGCACGAGGAAAATCCAAAATGCAAATAGGCCACATATCTCTATCGATTGGTGCACATATCAACCATTTGTTGATAACTTGATGGACAGATGGTATATGGTTTTTGATATGCCACCACACAACAACAGGGAAATCCCCTTGTACTTCCTTTCGGAAGATGTATGCAGAGTTCGTGTTGGGTAAACACGTAAACTATTTTGATACATTGGCGTTTCAAGGGATCAATTTCGGGGATGCCCCAAAAACGACCCAATTCTAGGCTTCGAGACATTGATCGCCCTATCCCTGCACCTCGCAGGCAGTTTCCTGGGCCAGATGTCCCACCTATACATCATGTTATTCCACAGACACGTGATGCATTTTTTAGTTTGGCACGGGCCATTGTTCACCATAGCACTATGGTTCAACATATGGGTGAGGAAGGGACATCTGTCCCTAGTGTGTTAAATACACCAGTTCGTCATGGTGCAGGACCATCTTCTAGTGTAGTACCACCCACTAGTGTAGTACCCCCATCTATTGCAGGACCATCTACTAGTGCAGCACCATCAGCACATTCCCAGCCTACTTTTGAGCCTCACGAGTGCACATCGTGTGGTCATCCTGCATGCTATGGTATTTCGTCAGATGTTGTCTTCAGTGGGTTTTTGAGGGATGTATGTATATGGTTAATTGTAATAAATTCTTCATTTATTTTCCTCTTTGTACAAATATGTATAGTTTGAGCTAATATATTAATTTTGTGAACTTGCAATTGATGCTTTATGCCGGCAGCGATGCCCCAGAGTATCATGTTCCACACTCTACACAGGGGAATGACATTCCATCCACTGATCCCTTGGTTGGTGGAGAGATTCCTATAGCACCCATTGCCGTATCTCACACCAAGGTAAACATTTTAAAATTTCAGTTTTTTAATACTTGTTAAATTGTTAATTTTCACATACTGTACATGTTAGTTCACTAATGTTATTTTTAATAATATTTACAATTATTAAACTTGCAGATGTCGGATCCTTCACAGGGGAAAGCAGTGATGGAGATAGGATCCATGGCTGTATCAACCGAGGAAATATCTGGGCAGATGCCAGATCCTACATGAGGGAAAGCAGTGATGGAGGTAAACATTTTAAACATTTAAAACATGTCATTTTTTAAATACATGTATGTTTGTTGAATCATGCATGTCTAGCTACATGAACTCTTGTTGACTATAGGCACCAACCGAAACACGTGGACCATTTCCTGGAGTTATATCTCCTCATAGGCCATATGTGAACAAGGGTCAAGTGTATATGAGACGGCCTACTCCTAGAAAGAGTGAAGTTGTCCACGACCATGGAGATACTGATACCATGGTAATTTGTATATCCTTCGATGATATTTCTTGGTTAACTTGAAATCCAGTGCATAAAATATTTTGTTAATGTTTGATTTGCATGTTTACTGCATCAGGAGCCAGAGTTTACTATTGAAAACCTTGCAAGGATGGTTGATGCAGCAATCAATGCTGCATCTACAATGGCAACAAGTCACACAGAGGTACAACTATTTGAACATGATATAGACATAGTGTGTTATTGTTGTCTATTGTTTATTCATGCACATTTCTAACTATTTCAAGATTTGGTGATTGTAGCCACCACCACCACCACCACCATTTCCTTCCCCCTCTGGTTCGACCATGGATGTGACCATCCTTCATGTTCAACCAACAGCTCCATCTTC
>LPNX010013061.1:0-12975 GCA_001517045.1 Pseudotsuga menziesii | reverse complement strand
AATGGAAACATGGAACAAATGGGAACAAACAAAAATAAAAAATGTAGAGGGACTTGAAGAGTCTAACCTAATAGGTTGCATGACTACAGAAATAATAAAATATTGAGGAGGAATAATAGGAAATATGAGAGCTAAAAACACCCAATTCCTACTAAATATGAAAAACCTCCTAGATTTTGAACAGTTTCATCGATATTGGGTAATCAGAATACAGGATGTAGAAAATGGTGATAGCAAAGTTTGGAAGAAAAATACATTTCTGCATTGCCAAAAAAATTTCCAAGGATTTTTCACAAGTGCTTTAAGAAAACAATCCTTGACAGAGTACAGTTGGGATGAATACTATGACATCATACTCAGCTGTATAGGAGATATATGCATGAGGAGGACAACCGCCAAAGCTACTCGAGAATATCTTCCAAGAAAAGCAGGAGTATGCAGACAATACAGAATGCAAGAACCATACTACCCCCAAAGAAAATAGAGAACAAAATAACAAAATCCTAGAAAAAAGGAAAAATTGAAATACTATAAGTATGTATATCCTGAGATATCCTGAGAGATACACGAAATACAAGAAGAAAAAGGACGAAACCCAAAAAATATGGCAAATGGTATTCCACTTGAAGCATGATAAATTCATTTGTCCTTTGCTTATACAATTAATATTCGACCACTTTATGTATATTTCATATTTGACTTTTAAAAAGAGGACGCGTAGTCCCTTAGGACTGAAGAATACATGTTACAAACAGTTTATCAAGAATGTAATTTTGTTCTCCTATGATAATAAAAATAGGCTTTTTTCCAAAGGAAAAAAAAAACTTACATAGAGTATCTTTATATAAATAGTGCATTAAACTAAAATTCACCATATTTTTACTTTTCTACTTGTGGCAAGTGAATAAAGGATATTTCTTATACTGTAACACATTAAAAGAAAATCCATATTCTATTTATTAAAACTGGAAATAGAAGAGAGAGAGAGAGAGAGACCTTAGATTTTATTAATTAACAATGCACAAAAGAGAAGCTGCCCTATTTCATGTAATATAAATAAATAGAATGGAGCACACAAGATTCACAATATTAATAGACTTGTTTTATTTAAATCAGACAAATTTATCTTCTCAGAGGAGAATAGAAGTGTCGTTCATCCAACTGACAGGCCATTTTGTCTCTACAACTCTAAAATAAACAAGCTATGTTTGACATTTTTATCCTATATTCAAATCAGACAAATTTATCTTCACAGAGGAGAAGACAAGTGCCATCAATCTTTCTTGCAAACCATTTTTTTTATGCACCTCTAAAATCAACAAGCTCTGTTTGACAGTTTTATTTAGAGCACAAGGAAATTGATTTAAATGCATCAATTTTCAAATAGCAATAAAAGATGAAAGAGCATATATAACTTTTCATGCAAAAGCAAACTGTAACTATTTCAACTTTCCTACACATTCTAGTAGTTCCAAGTTAAACATCAATTTTTTACCTTTATATCTCTAGGTGTATGGAGTTCCACTTGAGTTTCTAAAACAACCTATACTTTTAGAATAAAAAATTTTCATATATGTAAATGGGTTGTGTATGAACTAACACAACATCTTTGGGTTAAGTATGTTGTTAGTCAATATTTGATGTGTCATGACAAATGATACACCAGGATTGAGTAAATATTTGACCCAAAAACTGAGTAAACAGTCATCAGAAGAAATGTGTAGCCAACCTATGAGAACACTGAACATTTCCCAGTTCTTTAAAATCTTGCGTTCTCTCTTGGCATTAAATATAGACTTCCATTTTAGAAGTGTATCAAAGAACTGATCTCTGTCCCAAATACGGTTATTAATGTGATGAGTAAAATCAAAAGCAAGAACATAAAACTCAAGTAACCCAGGTAGTCTATTATGACATATTTGTCAAACCACACATTCAAACCAATAACCCATACACACCAGTAGCAAGAGAATCACATCACAGAAGTAAAGAAGGGTAGAAGCATAAACTATTTGACAAAATTAGTGACTCAGAAAACTCAGCAAACAAAACATCTGAGCACATCAAGGGTGAAACATTTCATCCTATGATCTGAGCATAAATATTGTCAGTGGACGATTATGCACCTATAGCATACCAAAAATAAATGACTTGTATGTTGAGCATTCAAAAGGGGCAATATCTATTTTCACCTTTGAAAATATGGGTATTATCATATCAATGTGAGAAAGAAAATTTTGATTGTATGTTGTTATAGCTCAAAATGACACATCTCTTCCTATGACCACTTTCCCATGATTATGTTGCATGTTGACACTTCATGAAAGTCACTGAAAAAACACCTAACTTAGAGGAACCATATCTAGAGTTATGTAACTCTGTTTTAGCTCTTATTTGCACCATTAGAAAGGTATCTGAGTTAGCTAAAAAATTTCAGAAGACACCAAATCCTAAACATTCCTAGAAGTACCCTAAAAATGATTTTTTTATTCATACACGAGTTGCCTTAAGGAAACCCGCGTATTGTACACGACTTGTCTATATAATACTCGTGCATACCCTGAAAACATGACTATTTGCATTGCAACCCACATGTCATATGCGAGTATTTGCATTTCAACCCGCATATACCTATTGCATATGCGACTGATGTCTCTGCAACTCGTGTATTCATGTCAAAAATATGTTTTTCGAAGTTTGGGTAGTTTGGTTAGTTATGCAGCTGATTCCTTCAGTTGTAACTAATTTTTCTTAGACCCTATCTCTTTAGAAACATATAAATAGATGTAGGGAGGTCCATGAGAGGATACTTGAACTTTTACATTGTCATGCTGGAGGAATTGGGACTCTCTTTCCCCCACCTTTTCCCTAGTGATCATCCTCTTGTGTTGCAGAGCTTGGAGGCCAAGTTCCTTGGAGAAGAGAAGCAGCAGAACCAGATCAAGATTTAGTGAGGTGCCAAACTTGAAGAGAAGGTATACTTGTACTTGTTTACAAGATTAATAAAGATGTGATTCCTTCTTATTTCCAAATCATTTTTCAATGTGTGATTGAATTGATATTTATGATAAGATGTGTATGTTAATCATAATAGTTTCCCATATTGCTTTGATTATCATTTCTTTATATGTGGTCATATTGGTTTGAGGAAGGTATAATTCATTTTGTAGGTCTCTTGGAGCAAGAGGAGCAAGAAGAGGATTGAAGGGCTTCTTGGATCAAAAATCATTTGGCTAAGGTATGAACCATTCCAATCTCTAATATTGCTTGTATTTACTTGTAGAACTATATGCATCTCTCTTTCAACCCTAGTACGTTGATGGACTCTTAAACCCTAGCCATATGAAACTTTCCTTTACAACAAAATTGGTGACACCACTGGGGATAGAATTTTCTATTTGGGGTTTATTTGTATTTCATTCAGCATTTTGTAAAGTTTTATGTCTTTCTTTCCACTTAGGAACACCTTCTAAGTCTGATAGTACACTTCCCCTGCCTTCCTAAAGTAGTTTTTGACCTTTTTGGGGATTTTTTCCACCCATACGCAAGTTGCAGACTGAACAGTCATGTGTTTGGTTTGTACACACAACCTGCTATACTGTCAAACCATGTATGGCATGCAACCTGTTAGTAGTACAACCCTCGTGTGCCCCTAAAACAATGTTTTTTCCTCATTTGTGTGGTTTTTTCTGCTATTGTGGGCTGTTTGGAAGGTCTTTTGGGGTCCTCTACAGGTACATAACTCCAGGGAGTTAGTGTCATCCATTTTGGGTGTTATTTATCTGTTTGGAAAGTCCTTTTGTGGAATTAGGTTTTTCTCTTTGCTCATGGCCCCACCCCCATCGCTTAGCATGATTTTTGGCTTATGTTTCTGGTCAGCCTCTGTTAGTGATCTTTGTCTGAACTTAGAAGCTTATTGGTCTTTGTTTCCTTCTTCTTTTGTTGGTTAACTTCACCATTACAAAGTAGTTTACTTGTTTCTTATGCAAGCTTTCCTTCCAAGTAGAGTTTATATTGACATTAGGGAATTCTAGAGTCTGTTTCGTGGATGTATAGCAGAGCTCCTTTTGCTTTGTTCTTGTTATCTACATACTTTTGTTTGTAGGTAGTTTTTCTTTTGCATTTATAAAAGAAAAAGAAAAAGAACATATAGTTGTCTAATATGCATGTAGATTAGGGTTTTGTCTTTAATGCACTGTATATCATTATTTTTGAAAAAAATAAAAAGAAATTGTTCTTTTGTTGCTTTCAAGTTTCTATTTGAAAAATAAAGAGAATAGTTTTTGCTTTTTGCATTTCATTTCTCTTTGCTTAGTCATTTTGTTTCAAATTTGAGTCAAAACACCACATAAGTTTCACACCATTTACCCTCTGACTAAAAAAATCCTTTTAAAATGAATGATATAAATTAAAAATTATTAGTAAGTTTTATTTTATAGGCTCATACACCAACTATCTTAGGCTAGACTTGTGGATTAGGGAGTTTCAACTCTACACAAGTGTTAGAATTTAGACGTAGTTGGGAAATCACTAGGTAAATCCTCTTCTATTTTGATTGTATCTAGGAATATTTTCTCAAACAGGATTTAAGCACGAGGCCATGTGGAGACTTGGACTGAGGAGATAACCCTCTAATTCCTTGTCAAAACGTAGACCAAGGTTTTTGCGCATCTGGGGACTTATGTCAATACCAGCCTTTAGGCCCCGTGTGGTGCCAATGTTGATAGGTTTTTTGGATTTGATACCCTACCCATGCATACGAACCAGGATTGTGACTACCCCCCCAGACTGTCAGTATAGTTCCAATAGACTTTAGTCTCTTTTGACATGTAGGATTCATGCACAGGTACACCAGAAGGCTATTTCTGGTTGACCTTGGACGAGATTTGAAGGTAACCCCGGTAGAAGGTGTGGGAGGGTGGTGGGTGATTCCTCTGCTTGTGCCTAAGAACATCTACAAGGATGCCAAGAAACTGTCTATCAGCTTTATTCTGGAAAGCATATCTTATACATGTTTGTATGTTTTTCTTTAGGAATTTTTTTACTGAGTGTTGTGTGGTTTGTCTATACTTAGTTTTCCTTCATGTGTGTTCTTTGTAATTTTGGTTTCCTGTCAACCTCAGACTTTGTATTATTGTTTAAAACTATGTCTAACTCCCCTTTGAACACCAACCAAGAGATCCCCATGTTGGGAACTCCTTGTACTATTCCTCTCACAAGGAATGCTGGTGTTCCTTTGATGGCCACCTTGAATCTTCTTGGATTCACCCTAGGGCTACCGGTGTGGTTGTTTTCCATTCCAACTATCCTGAATGCTCCTGGTGCTTCTCAAGTAAGATCCTTATATCAAGGGAATCAAAACTATGCTTCCCCTTCACCTGTAGTTTATTCTCTTACTCCTTCTACCTCATGTGGTAAAAGTACCGATACCAGTAACCGACAATCTAAAAGGAGTAAAGGAAGGAGGAATGGGAAGAAGGCACATAAGAAAGGGGGCACCCGTTTAACCTCTACAAGTCAAGTTGAACCTCATCACCCAACTTATACAGTTCATGCTAGGGGAACCTATCCAACCTCTGCAAGTCATGTTGGATCTAAGCACTCAACCTCTACAAGTCAAGTTGAACCTCACCACCCATCCTCTGCAGTTCATGCTGGGGGAACCTATCCAACCTATACAGGTCATGTTCGATCTAAGCACTCAACCTCTACAACTCAAATTGATCTTCACCATCCAGCCTCTGTTGATCATGCTGGTGGGATCCTACCAACCTTTTAAGGTCACGTTGGATCTAGTCACTCAGCCTCTGGAGTTCATGCTGAGGGAATTAGTTCAACCTATGAAGTTCAAGTTGAACCTCCCCATCCAACCTCTTCCAGTCATGTTGGATCCATCCACTCACCCTATGTAGTTCATGCTGGGGGAACACACTCAACTGTTGCAAATCATGTTGATCCTAACCATTCAACCTATGTTGTTCATGCTGGTGGTGCCCATCCAACCTCTGTAGTTCATGTTGGACCCAGTCTCTCAGCCTCTGCAGTTCATGCTGGGGTTAGTCTCTCATCCTCTGATGGTCATGTTGAAGACAATAATTAAGCCACTGTGAGTCATGTTGACACTGTTGAAAATACTGGTCATTCAAAACACAAGCTCAATTTTCCTTGTAATCTTTGTGAGGGAGACCACCTTACTTATAAATCCCCTTCCATCATGGAGGTGCGAAGATTTTGGCTTCATAGTCCTCTCGTTTTTAAACATCCTGAATTTTTTCAATGACCAACCTCTCTTAGTCAGGTTGGACCCAGTCACTCAGCCTCTAGTGGTCATGTTGGGGGGAAACTCTCAGCCTCTGTAGATCATGTTGAGAGAAAACAGTCAACCACTGCTAGTCATGTTGACACTGTTGAGAAAACTAGTAATTTGAAGTGAAAACTTAAGTTTCCTTGTCAGCTATGTGAGGGAGATCATCTTACTCACTAGTGCCCTGCTATCGTAGAGGTATGAAGAGTGTGGTCCAAGAGTCAAGAATTTTCTTCTCCTGAAAAACCTATAGTTTCTTAACAACCTACTCAACCTTTGGTTGATCTAGTGATCGAAACAATCTCATCTTTGGTCGATCCCACTTTTCTTTCGGAGAGTGATCCTAATGTGATTGAACCAACCTCAGCTTTAGTCAATCCCACTCTCCTTTCGAAGAGTGACTTTCATGAAGCAATTGAATCGATTCCATTGTCGATCAATCCCACTCTTCCTTTGTAGAGTGAAGTGTTTGCTAGAGTGAAATGTTTGCTAGTCACTAAGAGCTGGTAGAGAATTCAACGTTCCAACACATAGGTATTGATAGGCTAAATATGCAAGTGGAAAAATATCAAATGTATTTTTGATGACCATTCAACAAGGAATCGATGCCAATAGGATGGTTTCATATGTGAGAAGTATAACTCTTGCATATTCCTTAACTGTTAGCAAATTCCATTTCAAAGCTCCTCCTTCAGGTGTAGGATGCAAGAAATTCAACTCTATATTTTCACCTTCAAGTCTTATTTGGCCTCCAATGACCATAAGGTCATTTTTACAGGTCTGAAATACAAGAACCAAGCCCTTTATTGAACTTGCCATTACAAGCAATTTTCCCAATATATTCCAAATATGGTATCCTTGTTATATTTCTTGACTTCATTTTGCTAGTGCTTGATTGCATAAAACTTGATTGTTTATCATTACAACCAAGTATGTTGTTGGTTCATTGATTTTGTCAAGCAATTATACTATGCTACATGTAGAATGCACTTTACTACTAAAGGGAACCATTTGAGACAACCATAACTTGACAAGAAACTTTTTAAATATCATTGTGCATATATATATTTTCATATCCTAGTTTAGTGTAGAGATCTTCAATAAAATATGGTCATTTCCACAAATCTCATGATGACAAAGTGTATGCACAGAGCTAGAACACATGTAGATGTTGAAGTGTGTGGGGGGGGGTGTTGGGACATGATTGTGGGTATTGGAATGTGCATGTTAACCTCGAATGTGTGCACATAGGGTCTAAAATTGTGACATGGAGTCACACGTAAACAAGAAGTATAGACTTGGGCACAAAATTGGCAGTGGTTCTTTTGATGAGATATACTTAGGCTTTGCTCCATTTTTTATTTTGTTCACTCAAGGAGTAATTGTTTTGTTGATCCCATAAAATATTAATCCATCAAGTCCCACAGACTTTGTATTCACCTGAGTTTGTCTGAGAAGCATTACATGTTTTTTGTGATCAGCATATTTTCTCTTTATCCATGACTCACAAGTGTCACCATATGGAAATTTCGTATCTTAGAACACCAATGGTTCTTAGTTCTTTATTACTTTTGCATCAACACCTCATCTTGATGGGTATATACTTGATTCCATATCTATGATTTTTTGTATTCACCTGAGTTTGTCTGAGCAACTTTACATGTTGGTTGTGATCGACATATTTTCTCTTTATCCATGACTCATGAGTGTCACCATAAGGAAATTTCGTATTTTAGAAATACAAGATTCCTTTACCTTGAAATAATGGGTTACTTTATTTGGGTGTGAGACACCAATGTATTTTTACCATTTGAGATTTTAAATTATGATAAATATTTGTAGGCAGTTCTCTTCAGTCCAATTCAGTTGGTCTATATGGTACTAAGGGGGTGAGGCTAACATTTGTCTGATTAATTTGGATATGTTGCCTCTCCCCATCTCTATTGTCTGTTTTACTCTCATATAATTAATGTCCCTTTTATTATTATCTACAGTAAGCATGTCCTCTTTGGAAGAGTTGTTGAGGGAATAGATGTATTGACGAAAATTGAGCGATTATCAACTGCATATCAAGGAAGACCTATTGTTCTAGTTAAGATTTCTAATTGTGCTGAAATATTTCCAGGAAAACGTAAGAGTATAGTTGTAGTTGATGAAGGTACATTTATATTTTAAGTTGTAAGCATCATGATATGCCATTTATCTTATGCTCGACATTATCGTACACCATCTCCAGATCGCTCTTCTCCAAGGTCTCATCGTCTTTGTGAAAGGAATATTCCTAAAAGGGACAAGTTTGTATGCATTCATAAAGCCTCATTAAATTTCCAAAGTTGGAAGGAATTCCTAATAGAATAATTTTATTTTGATGTGGTATATATCTAAGTTTTAGGAGTTATTTCGAGCGCTCGGCACCAAGACATTACAGAAACACACCAAGAGGCAAGGCTCCTCCAATGTCAGAAAGCATTATATTTGTTGCAGTGCTTGAAGAAATATGTTTTGAATATTATTTTAGCAAACTATTTTATAAAAACTATTGGCTATTTTGTATCTTTGAAACACTATCCAAATAATCATAGTTAAGTGTTTCCACATCATCCATATAATCAAGGTTAACTTGTCAGCAACATCACAAGATGGCCAAGAGTTGGAGATATTGTTCCTTCCAACAATTAGTTTTATCTAATATCTAAAACCTTAGTTAAACTACCTATTTTTGAAGGATTCATTGAGATATAAAAGCCTCCAAGGAATGGTTCTAGTGAGATTATTGTGGTTTCAGATCGAGCTTTCCTAGTTTCATCATCTCTCGTATTTCAGAAGGAAAGACACAACTAAGATTGTTGTTTGAAAGAAGAAAATTAGGAAAGTTCTTCAATATGTCCCTGGGAAGAAGGCATACTTGCATGTGTCCCATGTAAGGAGGTACATTTCCACAAATGTTGTTGTTATAAATCTCAAGGCAATACGATGCAGAGAGCTTATAAATATTTATTGGTATAAAGCTTGTGAAAGGGTTGTTATGCAACACATTATAGTGAGATGCGGTCATGTATAAGGCCAGTGATAAAATATGACAAGATGGATCAACAACATATTGTTGCATAGGATATAAGGAATCTATTTATGCTAGAAATTGTTTCCAGACTACGAGAAAACAAGCCAACATAATCTCAAATATTTCAATAAAACAAAACTAGGTTTTTTGGGTTTTTAAAGGTTTTCTGGTTGTGAAGTTTGGTGACAAGAGGGAATGCATTCATAACCCAAATAAGAACTAAATCACAAGCATATAAAAACTGATATGCACAACATAATAACCATGTATCCAACAGAAAATATCACTAAATTTCATCCACAAATGGCAAGCACTACAAGCATAAAACTTTAAACCAGCAATGAAATTACCAACTGAGTAGCTAAACAAGCTATAAATGAAGCCAGAGAACAAACTGAAGGGTAAAATGGAGCATATCTTTCATAATCAGTTCCTCAAATACACATGAGAGTCAATTACTTATCTTATCAACAAGTCAAGAGACCTCCTCTAGCCAACCAAAATTCCAACCCTTAGTCCTCTTGGTAACCTCCCTTAATACTATCTTTCAACATTCAGTTAAAGGCTAAACCCTAACTGCTTTTCAGCCTACTCATCGAAATGGTTTTATCAAAATAATAATTACAAAAGTAAAATATTCTTGAAAACATAACAAGTAACTGATTTTGATAACAAGCATCATAAATCTTTAGCAGCCTCTGCTAACAAAGCTATCCCTTCTAAGGCTTGGGCCTTTCTCCTAGCCTTCAGCTGCTCTGCTTCCATCTCTGTCATTTTTTTAGTAAGCTCTTCATTTTGTTGTTGTAGATCTCTGATGATTTGTTTTAACCCTGTAAATTGTAACTCTGTACTTATTTTTCTTTTTAATGCCTCTTTTGAGACTGAAATTAGTTCCTAATAGTGATTATTCACATCTTCTAGGTCTTCTCTGAGTCTCTTATTGGCCATAATCAAACCATCACTTCTCTCCTACATATATTCTAATTGATGTTTATACTGCTTTATAGTTATCTGTAAATTTTCTTTCTCTGAGTCAAATGCTTTGTTTCCTGTTGTACTTTGTAGCTCATTAGGAAGCCATGGAATGTTAAGTCTTCTATAGATTTCTTCATCTTCAGGTAGCAACTCTGTAGGGGTATCATGAAAACTTAGGTTTTCTTGAATCTTAGTCTCACCAGGAACATTTTCATCAACCATCAGTTTATTTTCTGAGTGAGAAACCTCTATTTCATCTTTTTGTTGCTCTTTTAACATTTGACCTCATATTTCCAAAAATATATTAGACAGTTTGGTCTTTGTGAGGCTAGATTCTTCTTTTGATTTCATTGGTTTCTTCCCTTTGCTGTCATCCTTACCAACATCCAACTTTTCATCAGAGGAGGAATCATCAATCATAGTTACCCCCTCTTTGTTCAATTTAGGGTTTAGTAATTTCTTCATGTTTATCCTGAGCTTGTTTCTGGGTCTAGTCTTATGTCTCCACCCAGGAGCAAGTTCTCCTACCATTTTTAAAGTTTTACACTGATGGATGACTGAGGCAAATTCCATAACTTTAAGCTTCTTTTTCTTTGGTATTGCTATCCTATCTTCCTGACTGTGAAACTCTTTTTTAGTGCCAACCCTAGTTTTATCAATGACAATAAGCTTATCCTCCTCCAACAAATATGTTTCATCCTCAGACAAGACTGTAATTGGACTTTGCTTTTGGAATTTAGTGTTTTCTTCATCACCTAAAACCTTCTCTATAAGTACAATATTCTCATCAACGAATGAATCTGTTAATGCATCATTCTCAATAGGCTAAGTCTCCTTATGAGTAAACTGCAAATCTTTGTTCTCACTGTCAACTGGATGCTGCTTAGATTCACACTCTTCTTTTGCAGGTTCTGTAACTTCCTCTAATTTGACACATTCTTCATCTTCAACCTTCACTTTCTGTCTTAATTTTTTGATCAAGGTCTGTCCTTTATCAGTTTTCTTTCTAGTAGACTGTCCTTCTTGGCTATTTTGAAACCCTGACCAAAAAAGGAAGTATTCCCAAGTTTTTCCTTCTTTCTGCAAAACACTGTTGATAATAAGTTTGATAAGTCCATGGTGAAAGATGGACTGTCTAGTATGATCTTGGTGTTCTTTGATTCTGCTAGACATCTTTTGTAGGCTCTTTAGTAGGAAGAAAGCCAGATTTATCTTTGATTCACTACTAAGGTGTTGAAGGAACCTGAAATGGTACTTGAAAACGAAGGCATACCTTCCTTCACATGTAATTTAACTTTGTAAAACCTTGATAGGTTCTACCCATTCAGCTCTGAGGTTATGGATGGGCACTCCCTTGCCCCAATCTAGAACAATACCAGGCAATAGATACCTTTGTGCATTAAAAGTAAATGGCACTTTCTTGAACCAAATTTCTCCTTAATTTTTAACCCCTGTTTCCTCAGCCACCAAATCTGTAGTCAATTTGAATTTCAAAGTATCAAAAGATACAATATCTTTGTCATAACACGAAGCAAACTTGTGAGAGAGTTCAGCATTATATCCATCAATCTTTTTAAAAAATATCAACCATCCATCATTTTCAAACAGTTCAGCACATCCTGGAAATTTGTCTACCCAACTGAGATTAGTGGGCTCAGCCCTATTAGTCTTCCCACTCCTCTTCATCTTCTGTATGGTTTTTAGAACCTGTTAGTAATTTCATAGCCTGTTTTCTTCAAGTTTGCACAGTCTTGGCATTCAATTTTCCTTCGAACTCTCACAGTCTGTTTAACTTCAATTTTACACAGTCTATCCTATCACCAATTCAGGAAATGCTTTGTGCCAAGTTTCAATAATTTGTCTTGAACACCGAACCAGAAATATCCAATAGTGCTACTCTGAACCTTACTAACTCAAACGGTGCCTATTTAGACATTTTGACTAATATCTCATCATTGCAAGTTTGTTGAGTAAGTAAATTCATATCTTCCTTTTTTTTTAAATTGACATCATAGGGCTTAGCAGAAAAAACCCCAATTTTAACAATCCATGACAAACGTCACGCGGGATACCTCATTCAAAGCTTAATGCAGGCATTGGAAGTTGATTCCTTGACTGGCTAGATGTAGAATTGAACACTCTAGGTGTCTTCAAACCTCCAGTTCACTTCCAACTGTCACCGCTAGGAAACCCTAATTCTTCCTTCAATTGTCAAATTCCTTATTTTTTAGCAATATGTCTCCACCACAGCATCCACTAGCTTCGTAATCTTTAGTTTGAGAGCCTCTTCTCGAAAATTCTTCCTCGTTCCACTCTCTGTCTTGATTTGCCATGCATTCGCAACGAACTGTCACGATTTCCCTCACATGATGATCAAACACCTATTTACATGATTAGCCTGGCAAGACATGTATCAAACCTACTAATTTATGTGCTTAATCACCTTAGGGTCAAAATCATTGAAGAAATTGGAGTGAAAAATGACCAATTGGGCACTCGCGACTTTCTTGTAGCGCGCCAGTGCATTATTTTTGCTCTTGCGCTACAAGAAAGTTCAAACATGTAATTTATGTCATTTGATCACTAATCCATATTTAAAACTTAGTTTATATGATTAACCTTTGATCTAAGTGTC
>LPNX010013058.1:1250357-1348785 GCA_001517045.1 Pseudotsuga menziesii | reverse complement strand
AAGTGCTATGGAAGAGGAGCGCGTTCTTTTTCTATGTAACGTGAGCGTGTTCCTAAAAAGTGAAATTGCATCTAAAAGGTCCCTCAACTTCTTGCACACTCCCATATCTCTGACATACATCAAAAAATGCCTAACCTAATACCCTTGACGCAAACCCCTGTCACATCTAAGAGAAACCGTAAAACTGATATATTTGATAAAATACCCCTTTCCACAAAGCACAAAGTCAATCACTAAGGAAAGAAGGAAAAAAACCACAAAAAGCCTATAATGGAGAGTAAAAAGAGTGAAATGTAGCAGAAAAACAAACAATGATTCCCACTTTTTTCTTTTGATAGGTACTAAGCTGATCGAAACCCCGAAAAGATGAACTCCAAATCTGATACATTTACTCATTTACCTCCAAAATAAGGTTTTTCGGATCAAAAACCTTCAAACCCTAGTCATTCCATCTATGACCAATAATTTCTTATCACTATCTTCACCATCAATTCTCTTCTTAATACTTGCAATGTGGCCATAGTTCTTTCCCACTACGGAGAAGCCAAGATCTTGTTGGTCAAATATCAATTCCTTTCCCTCCCTAAGGAAGCCCTCACGCTCCTTAAATTATCACACATCATTCCACATTCCTCCCTAAGGAAGCCCTCACGCTCAGGGATGATTTTAAGGAAACATACTTATTTAGAAGTGTATAAATGTTGGCGAATATTACCAATTCTTAAAACGCCAACTATAAAATGATTGGCGATATTTTTCAAAAAATATTTTAATTTCCAAGAATTTAATATTGTTTATATAATAATTTGGCAATTTTTAGGGTGAAAAATTTTTACCCCATCAAATTTGGGCGAAATAAGGATTCAAAAAATGCAAAATGGCGAATATATTTTGGGAGAAAAACATGGAAAAATAGCCCACTGGGCTAAAATTCGCCCCTAAAATTATCCCTGCTCACGCTCCTTAAATTATCACACATCATTCCACATTCAATCATCATACATTATAACAATGACGAGCTTGCAATTGCTCGCATTGCTGGTAGTTAGAGGTAATTATGAGGAATTCAAATAAAATAAAAAATATTATTAAACTTAAGTTGAATAAAAAACATTTATTTATTAAAAATTAGTTTAAAAATTTTAAATTAATAAATTTTATGGATTTTAATTTAATATACTTAGCTTTCATAAATTTTTAAAGATGTTAACTCATCAAAATGGATTTTTAATAACACGTAGCAAAATGGATTTTTAATAACACGTAGGTTTAGAGTGTTTATTAATGCAACATATTATTTTATTTATCTATTAAAAAACATTAACAATTTATATTTATTTTTATGTTCATAAAACAAAAAAATAGAAAATAAAAACTTTCGATATAATCAATGTAATAAATAATTACATTATTGTAAAATATTGTAAACTAAATTCAATGTAATTATTTATAAAAGATTATAATATATTGAAAAAAAATTATTGTAAAATAAATTAAAATTTTGTTGAGTTTTTTTTATGTTTTGATTACTTAAAACTTAAATTTAAAGTAAAGCATAAGATGAAATATTTTACATTGCACATAAAAAATGGGTATCTGTTTCAAGTGGTATTAAACAACATATATATTGTATTTAATTGGATATGCGTAAGACATGTTTTTATCAAGAAATTTTAACCCAAATTTATTAATGACTGTAGTTTATTCCAACGTTTTAATATAATTATCGGAATATATATAGGTGTTGATATGATAACATAACATAGAGTTATTTATAAAATGAGAGCTTTCGTTTCTACTTCTATCATTTTTAATTGCACAATGTGTACATATATATATTGCAAATAACCATTTATAAAGGGAATAGATACACTATTATTTTTCTTCACATAAAATATTTAAAGATTCATTTATTAGTTCCTGCCATAAAATATTTAAAGATTCATTTATTAGTTCCTGCCGAAGGCCACGTAGCAGTGTATTTAATAAACGTTGACATCGTATTAATCTAAGTTGACTTTTGTATATTTGTTAGTTTATCTTAAAGTTTTTAACATAGCTAGTAAATTTATTAATTAAATATTTATTTACGTACAATTTTATTGGCTGCAAATTCACATTAATTTCAGCATTGATTTTTGTTCTGTCGACTATGTTTGACGGTCACCATCTCACCACTCTCATCCTCCTCATGGCCCATCGCGCCACTTCCTGTGTCACAGCCACAACAACTGTCTCTGTAACAACCATTGTCTTCTGCCGGTTGGTCCCTGCATCAAAGGCTATATACAAGCTAGCACTAATTTTACAAGCATAAATTTACTCAAGCTTCCATGCATTTGTTTCCTTCACTATCATCGTCTTCAGGGTTCTTATAGCTCCTTCAGTAATTCTCTGTTTTTCTAATATGTACATTGAAAAGGATTCTATGGGTTGGAGCAAATTATGGGTGACTCTGCTAAAATATTGTATGCTTCTGCAATATTATACATGGGGGATATATGTAGATGATAGGACTTATTAATATTGCAGTTGATTTCTCACAGTCAGTATGGCATCCATGAATAGCCTTGCAAGTGCTCAACCTTCCTTTCAGGTTATTGATATTAATATTTTATTTCTATTCCAAATAATAATCAATTATAACATATTACCTTGCTAAACTGTTATATTCAACCTAATCTACAAATAACTTCAAACTTTTATATTCAACCTAATCTGCAAATAACTTCAAACTATAGTAGCATGTCCATGTCTAACAATATCTTAGTACCTGATACTAAATGCAACCTCCATTTCCTCAACTTTTGTTGAAGGTACTTCCTAGTTTTTTTCAATTACAGCCTCAGTCCTCGACAAACAATGACCTATTAAACAATGAGCATTCAAATCCTGTTAGGTGTGAAGAATTTGAGATATTATTCAAATCCGGTGAGCGACTGGTAAATCCTCCTATACCCTCTTAAGCAAAACCGCATGACCCAATACATAGAAGTGTTGCGTCAAGACCCCACACATCATGAATGTCAAAATACTGTGTCAAGGCAGGCCCTCGAGCCCAAGAACCAACCCTTGAAGTTAGATCGCTGCTATGCTTACTCTCCATCCTGCAGAGTCATTCTTTAAGTTGGGGTTAGGTAAATTTGTCCTGTAGGCTCTCAATCTCGTCACAAGACTAGAAACTCGGATGTGTTTTCATCCCTCAAACTGACTAGATGTTGTTTTCCATGCATTCATATCTTGTAAAGGCGTCCTATTGCTTAAAGTTTAACACAATTGTTGTTTTCCATGCATTCAGAAACTGTGCATAATTAAAATCCTTCATGATATCCATAAAAAAAATGGAAATAGCATCATACCTTTCAAATCACTAAACGATAATAATTTAGCTCAAATCACTAAACAATAATAATTTAGTTCTTATAGCAGATATAAAAGATATAATTTATTTGTATTCAAAAAGAATTATTACATAACCAGTGTAGTAATGGCCAAGACATCAGTCTTAGCTTCATTAACAGACAATTCACAACAAAACAATCAAATACATACAGAAACACATTTATTGAAATCCTGAGAGTTAATTCGAAAAGACCAGCATGGACTTTAAATTTAAAAACTACCACCATGAAGATAAAGCAGCAGGTGCAGAGTAGACTCCTCCTTCCAGCTGCTTACCAGCAAAAATCAGCCTCTGCTGTTCAGGAGGGATGCCCTCCTTGTCCTGTTAGGAAACTAATGCAAAAATGAAAACAAAAAATATAACAAATAGGCCAAAGGTTCCCTGGGAATAGAACCAACGACCTTTGCTAACCAAACTACAACATAAAATGAGACACATCTAAATCCGAACATGTAAATTTAACTTCTAAACACACACACACTAAAATTACAGCATAAATTAAAGATCAATGAAATCACAATGGAAATACAAGATGATCACTATATCGAACCTTGCAAATCCAGATTTAGAGAATTTAGCAATATTGATTGTAGTTTCATTGATTATTGTAATACCAATGGATCCAGGCCTCCTTACTGGGCAGCGCTCAAAACTAGAACTAGTTGTGGAATCCTAGCCTCTGTGCTCAATGAATCTCAACAACAGTTGGGGGTTATTGCAACACAAGAGATTTTGGCTGTTTTTTTCTTTGTGTTGAAAACGTTACATCTGCATTTGCTATAAAAGCTTCACGTCTTCGACAACGTTTCCCTTACATCATTTGAATCAAATCTCTTTTCACCATTGCGCCATTTGTTAGTACCAATAAAAAAGTGTAACGGACCACACCAATTCAAGACCTGTCAGCCACCACCCGGGTAGTTTATAAAGGATCCTATTAGTAATATTGAAACTAGACTTGTCGGCCACCATGCGGGTAGTTTGGTACCCATCTTATTAGGCGAGGTAATACTGTGATTTTTTTTCATGCCCGTAACCTTGGCAAGACCTTATAGTATACCATTGTACTTGTCCAAAGTCATCCCAAACCCAAACAGTGCCTGCGCGATGCAGAGGTTTTTCTTTGGGTAATCATTTCATGCTTACGAGAATCTTGTTTTTTTGTGGAACACTGGATAAATGGCAGCAAACAAATATAATTCAACCTCAATTTTTACTTGTTACTTCTCGATATGGACTAAGGTAACTTGTCTTTCCTAGAATCATATAGAGCCCACTTTGCATACACGACAACTTGGAGTTTAAATGACTTCTACCATGTTGCATGCATGCATTTACAGGCTCAAAAAAAGTGACGCTGACTTGTCATGGTTTGTTCTTCCAGGTGTACTGAGGGATGGTTTTATTCGTGGAAATAAAAGTAGGCCACCGATAAATCTGTGTTATGATCCGATGCAGTGTAAAAGGGATTGAGATATGGTGTTCCTTTAATTTATTCTTAGGCATCGATATTTAGTGGGACAAACATGTGTCGAAAATGGAGTTTAAGATGAGAGGTTTCAATTTAGTTGTTTACCTCTCCTTCTTTCAGTGTTCTGCCTTCCATCTGTAGTTTAGCCAAAGCAAGGTTCTGTCCAACTAGCTCCATATGCATTCAGCAGGGCGAACAAATATTGAACAATGGGCATAGAGTATGTATTTAGAATGCTATAAGCAACATGCAAACAACACTTGTTTATGATTTCAAACATCAGTAAATCTCCAAGGAGGGACAGTTCACCATGTGTGTCAAATCCATACTATATTACACGTACACATAGATACCGTAAATTAAAATTGTTATCATAACGAGGTATTGATTAAGGTGTCATTATTATTTGAAGTATTCAAATTTGGTAGCATCTTCTTCTCTTAAATGGAATTCTCTCTTTATCAAGTATCAAGTTACATTTGTTGTAGACTAGCACAGGTGTCCTAAGGAGGATTCGGGTTTTCTCGACTATTGCCCCAGGTAGGTGGGATTGGAAAAGGTGGTAAAGGTGGGATGGGACTGGTGGTGCTGAACTTATTGGGCTAGAAAGGTGGAAAAGGCAGCATGGCCCCCCAGGAGGTAGAAAATAAAAAAATTTGTCCCGTACCATGCAACTTCATTTCTCGAGAATTCCCCAAGTAGGGGCCTATCGGTATTAACCTCCCTGGGTCTTTTGGTTAGTGTAAGTAAGATCTCTTTCTACAGGAAAGAATATAATCCATCTCTATTGTTGGGTGGGACTGCATCAGGTGTAGGGCTGACAATTGGTAAAACAAATAATCCATCATCCATCTCCCTCGTTGGTTAATGGTAAAGCCAACAAGCATAAAGGCAAAAAATCGAAAAGCAAGCACTTCCCTTGATCTACAAATGTAGAGAAACATCATGAAAAGGATATGAAGCATGCTCGACTAAAAGGAGAGGCAACCTTCAGTAATGAAAAATCCATTGGATGAGGTAAGGTAAGAAGGCAGTCAATAATTCAAACTAAATAGTCTCGTCCATAAAAGCAATCCCAATTAATCGACCAACTAGCAATAATAAAATCGTAAAGTAGTAATCAACTAAGAAAGAAAGAAATAACCATAGTTTGGTGAAAGTTTCCAGGAAATTGAGTAAGCAAGTAATCACCGATTGGAGTTGGGGTTATTTTCCAAGCTTCGGTACACTCCTTTCCTAAATACCATTCTTATCTTTATTCAGATCTAGTTCCAATTCTAGTTCATTATGTCAATGACCCATGACACGTGCTTCTGGTTACCTACATGTTTTCTTTAGTATGGTGTAAGTCTAACAAGGCCTAATAATAAATAACATTCAAAATAAAACAACCATAGGATAATCCAACAACTTTACTAACTATAAATTTCAAAGTAGGAAAAATAAAGTAATTGAGTCACATCACCTTAATAAGGTGTTGGGATTTACTATATTGCATCATCAAGGGGCTTTTAAGGTTGGAAAATAGGTGGGTAAAGGGACACCTTTATAGTCTCTAGCGTTGGTTTTTAATACCAAAACCTTAGTATCCTATGTTGAATGATCTTAGATTATTAACTTGCATTGATTTTTTATATAATTTTGCATCAATTATATATCCTTTACCCTACTACTTGTAAAAGGGAGCCTAATCTCTACACGACATATTCCATATCAAAGATATAATGATGTCAAATCTACAAGGATGTCGATGCAATCTACTAATATAATGTTATTAATAACATCATAAAGCTTTTTAAAATTAAAACAAATTTAATTGCATATCCACAATTATCCAATTTTCATATTTCAAAAACAATTACATTAAATGTAACATAGCAATGAGTTTTCATATTTTAAAAACAATTACACCAAATGTAACATAACAATGAGACGAATTAGTACATAGCAACCAACATAATACACCTATGAGTACTTGATAATTTCGTATTAAGTCATAATATTCTCCTTTGAAACAAAATCGATTAATACAACACTTATTATAAAGAATAATAGAGTATAGAGATTCTCTCTCCAACAGATGTTATTGTTGCCTAAGATTTCACCTCTGAGATAGCTTTGAAACTTTACAGTGTGCAAGCACACATTAACATACCTCACAACGCTTAATCAAGAACTAGAATCAATTTATGGACTCATAAATAAAGAAATCCAGTAGAGAGCATAAATAATCATTAGTGCTTATAAGTAGTCCACAAGTTGCTTTGAACCGTTTAATGCCGGGTTTTACCGTTAATTTTTTTTCTATTGATGCTCGTGAGCAATATGACCAACCCGTAATCAATATGATTAACAATAAGTGATTAACAATCCACTAATAAACATAGTCATAGCTACGTCCTACCTTTGCAAGGACTTTGTTGCCATGCAGCACTTGTTTTTCTTTGCATAAAACATTTAAAGTTTCATTTATTAGATGTTAATATTATAGTTTCTTTTCCATTAAAATGGAGTCTATATATTACAATAAAATAATATAAAAGTTTTAGTTTCATTTATTAATTAAACTAAATATAAACATAATCTTAAAAAAATTTGCTTTAAATAATTATTTTTATTATTAAATAATAATAATAATAATAATAATAAATTTGTTTTCTTCATTTTACTAATATGGGCACAAAGAATGATTGCATCGCTAGATTTTTTTGGAACCTTCACGCTCTGACATTTTCGCTGCTCTCATAGGCCACTCCTCAGCTGTAAAATCGGAGTAGACTCATGGCATCAGCTTGGGGGGGCAGATGGCCCCTCCCAACCACCTTCTAGCTGACTAGACACAGACCCATTTGATCGCCCCAGCTCGGGGACCACCACCTCTCTACAAATAGGGACTGAAGAAGTTCCAATCAACGAAGGGGATAAGGGGAATCCGACCCAGGAAAATCATGTGAAATTACAATTAAAAACAGAAAGACGTGGCACCCTAACATGAATCTCTTCTACTAAAGAGAGGCCCTACCTCAAGCTCCCAACCGAAAGAATAAATGATAGGGCTCAAAAAATGAAAGATCATGCTCTCATAGGAGAATTCATTGGCTTTTGGCCCACTGAATAGGCCCTCCGAGGATGGACAACAACAAGATGGAAACCTAAAGCACACTTTGATCTGCAACTAGACTCCAAATGTTTCTTTACCATCAACTTCCACCACCTGGATGAAAAATCCAAGGTAGAAGAGGGAGGCCCTTACTTCTTCAACGTTGTTGGCCTATATCTCAAGAATTGGATGGAACGATTCATCCTAGAAAAATAAGATTTTTCTTGGGCACCTGTCTAGATCCAAATGTATTCCCTCCCAAAAGAGTACTAGGATGAGGAAACCCTCAAAGAAATGGGAAATGCTCTGGGAACCTATTTCAGATTTGCAGATCAGAAAAACTTGAACAAATATACCTCCTATGTTAGGATCTGTGTTTATATGGATATTTCCAAATCCCTCCTAGATGCAATATGCTTAATGCATGAAGATTCGAACTGGACCCAACCTCTTGATTATGAACATGTTCCCTTCCGATGCCAAAAATTACATGAGAATGGCCACATGTTTAGAGACTGCCCTCTCAATAGATCTAGTATGGAAAATAAACAAATGGAAGAAATAGATGTCGAAGGTTTTCAGACAATAGGGAAAAAAAGATGCAATAATTACAAATCTGCGACTGAGAAATCCAAGAAGAGGCTCCTACCACCAGTAATAGTTTTGCAGTATTGGAGAATCAACTAGAAAATTCTACATCTAATGTGGATATGGAAAATATTGGTCACATTCCCTTGCCTCAAGACTCGTCAATATAGAAGCCACCTGAGAGAAACAATGCATATCAAGGAAACCGCCCTCCCCCCTTAGTTCCTTTCAACAGCAGATCGGATCATGTGATCACCTCGTCCATAGATCCTTTGGAGACATCGACAAGAGTTGGACCAAATGAAACCACTGATGAAGATATGAGAGAAATAGATATGGGAGACCTAGACCTGCTTGAAATAGAGGATTCCTACACTAGGAAAGCATTTGAATCCATTCCACCATGGAAAATACAACTTCTACAAGTCTAAGCACTGGTTAAAGTGAAGGCCCAAAACAAACTTGGAGTCTACAACCCTCCTCAAAAGGAAAAACAAAAAATTCAGAAAGATAACAAAAAGAGGGGTCACAAAACTGATATGCAACAATTAAGAATAATTGGAAATGCGTTGGTTGAATTAGGGCAGTATTCCCAACTTACAGAATCCTTCTCCACTTCCTCATAAATTATCCCATGAATATAATCTCATAGAATGTAAGAGGCCTCAACAAACTCTCGAAACATAGGATGTTGAAAAGGAAAATTCTTTAGGACAAGCCCACTATCCTCTTTCTCCAAGAAACTAAGTGTTCCACCAAATCCCTCTCCACACTTTTCATTGAGATATAGAAAGGAATTCAAAGTATCACCATAGATTCCAAAGGATCCTCTAGGGGTGTTTCAATCATCTGGAATCCCCTTCTTATCTCTCTCAGTAACTTTTCCTCTAATTCCCATTCCATCTCTGCTCACTTCCATATATTTTGAACTAATACCAGAGGCCATCTTATGAATGTTTATGGGCCTCAATCCCCCAGACTCAAGATCCATCTCCTCCACTACCTCAATTGGTTCGTTCAGCAGCACCCCAACTCCCTCATCCTAATCAAAGGATACTCCAATATGATCCTCAATCTGGAAGAAATGAAAGGAGGTCGAAGGTTACTCTCCACTGGAGATCAGTCCTTCAAAGATACCTTTTCCAACTGTTCCCTTATTGGCCTTCTCCCATCCTCATGATTCTTCACCTAGAACAATAAGAGTGGAGGGGATCATCAGATTGCTAAAAGTATGGATTGTTTCCTTTCCATGAATAACATCCTTGAATCTGGTGGTTTCTTGGAATCCCTCATCCTTCGCACTACAAGTTCAGACCATTGAACTATATCCCTTTCCTGGCATAGCTTAGGAACCCCCCTTTATCGACCTTTCCACCTTGAAAAGTTTTGGATCCCCCATGCCTCTTTCAATGATATTGTTAAAAACTGGAGGACCAACATGCAGGTCAAAGGAAGATATAAAATGTCCATCATGCACCAGAAGTTATGGATCCTCCAGGCCAATTGTTGCCAGTGGATTCATAGTACTTTTGGCACCATCTTCAAGGAGAAAGAGGGAGTGCAGAAATATCTTGAAAGTATGTAGTTGGTCATTGTGAATCGTGGTATAGGGACAAAATAAAAGTCAAAGAAAAAGAACTATTAGTGTGGTTGAACAAACGTCGTGAATAAGAAGAAAATTTGTGGAGACAGAAGTCAAGAGTAGCGTGGATTAAAGAAGGAGAACGTGACACTGCCTTCTTCCATAGATCCACGGTCCAACATAGGATGAGCAACAGAATTTCCAAACTCAAAACTGATGATGGCACTATTCTGGAGGAGCATGCAGACATGGAAAATGATCTTTCATGCTTTTACAAAAACATTCTAACTGAATCAGTTCCATCACAAGGTGTGTCCATTGATCAAGTTACTAAGTACATCCTCTCCTTAATCACTGCGGAGTACAACGACTCCCTCATGCAACCCATGTCTATGCAGTAGGTTGAAGATGCGGTGAATCAAATGGTGGAAGGAAAAGCTCTGGGACTCGACAAATTTACCATCAATTTTTTCCACCATTGTTGGGATTTAATGAAAACAAAAATTTGTATTTGGTCGAAGAATATCAGAAGAAGCATTGGTTTCTTCCATCCCTCAATGCTACTTATCTCACTCTCATTCCAAATGAATCTGGAGCCTCACATCCAAGTAAGTTCCAACCCATCTCTCTCTGCAATGTTGCATACAAGATCATCTCCAAAGATGTAGCCAACCGACTGAAAACCATCCTTCCTCTACTTATTTCTCCTGAGCAGTCGAGTTATGTGGAGGGTATACAAATCTTGGATGGCATCATCCTTTCCCATGAAAACACCTAGTCCTTAAAACAAACCAAAATTCATGGCATGCTTCTGAAACTTGATCTCTCTAAATATTTTGACAAGTTGACTTGGGAGTTCATTGAGAAAAGACTCCTTGCTTTTGGCTTCTATCAGAAATGGACTAGATGGATTATCTCTTTAATCTCCTCTTCTTTTTACTCCATCCTTGTCAATGGCACACCCTCCTCCACTTTATCCCCCTCCCATGCGATTCGTCAAGGTGACCATCTCTCTCTCCTTTCCTCTTCATTCTTATGGCAGAAGGCCTAGGAAGAATGCTTAAATCTGGTATCTCTTCTCGCTCCTTACGAGGAATTTATCTCCATGGAGCTCCCCTCCTGGTGTATCATCATTTTTTGTACGATAACCTCCTCTTTGGTCACCCCTCTATCCAGGAAGAACGTACCTTAAAATCTATCCTAGATCTTTTCTCTAAGGCCTCTGGCACCTCCATCAACTTGGAAAAGTCACAAATATTCTTCTATAACACCAACACCACTAGCCAATACAACATTTCCAGAATTCTAAATTTTTTTTGTGGCTTCCATTCCCTCGAAGTACTTAGGATCCCCCCTCTTTGATTCTACGATCAAACATTCCTCTTGGAAAGAACTCCTAGACAAATTGGAAACTCATATCACTTCCTAGACCTTTCGATCCCTAAACTTGGCTAGCCATTTAATTCTTCTCAAGGTTGTCTTGGAATCTATTCCCCTCTACCTCTTCTTTGTCCTAACGGATCCAAAATGGGTTCTAAAATACATTGAGAAACTTCAAAGAAACTTCCTCTAGGGTTGTGACAAGAATAGGAATAGGTGGGCCCTCATGATCTGGAAGCAGGTTTGTCTTTTAAAGCGGGAAGGAGGCCTTGGGATCTGGGACCTAGAGATAAACAATCACACACACTCAGCTAATGGATCTCATGATATGGTGGAAATGGATCTCACACAATCATACCCCCCTTGCTCAACTTTGGAATCGCAAATATTGCTACAACTAGGCTCCTCCCAATCTAATCAAATTCGATCAGGACCCTCCAGGATCCTCATTATGGAAAGATGATAACAATCAAAGAGCCCTTATACATCAACATAAATTCTGGGAGGTGAAGGATGGGAATAGTGCACTTGTTTGGGACAATTATTGGAAGCAATTGCAAAACTTCAAAAATAACTACATCCAAGCAGAGATCCAAGATTTCTTACAAAAAAATCAAACCACCCTTGTGAGAGATAATTGGAGAGAATATTTCTCCTCTACTTTCCTACTTTGGAAGTATCCTAGTAGCTAATGACACTGTCTAGAGTGAGAGAACTTGTATACTATTTGGTAGGAAATTCAGCACTGGAAGATCAGAGTCAAACATGGAATTTCCATCATCAGATGGAGACACATAACTAATGGGTGACTTTCACAGTCAAGGAGGCTTACTCTTTGTTAACAAAAAGACATGATGAGTGACCCCAACAAACTGGATGAAAATTTGGAATCCCAACCTTTGGCCCAAGGTTTCCACATTTCTTTAGATGCTCTCACACAAGCGTATCCTCAATTGGGACAATCTTATGAAACAATGTTTCCAAGGGCTCTCGTAATTTGTGGTTTGCAACAATCATTCTGAAACCATTGATCATATTCTAGAATCTTGTATATTTGTTGGCTCATTGTGGGACAGGGTTGCAGAGTGTAATGCACCGAAAATTAATAATTTATTTATAATTTAGTTGAAAAATACTTTAACTATTATTTTTATTATTGTATTATTTTATTATTTTTGGAAGAGGGTAAAAAATGAAACATTTTGTAATAAATCATTTTATTTAATAAAATGTGCTCAAGGGGGGACAAAAGTGGATATAGGTGTTAAAGAGTGTTTGCTAACCCACAAGAGGAAAATACACGTGGCTAGAGCCACTGAGTGAGAACTCAAGATGCAAGAGACATCATCCCCAAAAATTAGGTCACAACTCCTAGTTGAATGCTAAAAAGCAGGAGACTCATAAATGACCAACTCCTATGAAAAATACTATATATTAGTATGTACATGAGCAGCAGGAGGCTAACATTGGATGGGGATTGAATCTGAGAATGCAAGAGATGGTGCATTGAAGGATTTATCTTGTGGTTCGGGGAATAGGCTCGGGGGTTATAGAGCAAGTAACTTGGCTTCTTTGGGAGTTGGTTGGGAGGAACAACTTCTCCACTTTTGTTTTCCGAGCATTGGCCCTAGGTTCATAATCTATGTTTTAAAATGATTGTAGAATGTTTTATTCTAGATATGAAGAGGTTATTGTAGGACCTAGTATGAATTGGTTAGTTTAATTATGTTATGATTAAATGTTTAGTATCAGTTAGGAAATTATATGATTAGACATCTATACTTGAATTAAGAACTCTATTTTTATTTGAAAATAGATTTATGCACACAAATGGATATGTATCGTTTATTTCCAATTTCTTCCTATACAGCCGATTTAGTAATGCATCGTTGCACTCCTTATTTATATTAATTTATTAATCTGTAATTTTGAAACTAATAATGGGTAGAATCCCTAATCATGTTAGTATTAGTCTATTTTACTTCAGATTTAAACATAGTAAGAAATATATAAATATATATGTATATACCTTATCTTTCTAATCTTTAAAATATCAAGATTATATATATATGTAGACAAACAGATTATCACAATATATATATTTACTTTAGAATGCAAACATAGGAAAGTATTAAGGTATGGAGTAGATCGGTTACAAGCAATCCATACAGAGTAACCCTACTCGATGATTACAATGCGATAAATATGACCAATATTACACAAAAATATCTGATCAAAGGTATAAATTAATTAACCATTTATATAATAACCATAATAAAATCATAAACCGACCCTTATGGAACTATAGAAATTTACTTCCATTTCAGATTGAGGATCCGTAAGTAAATTAAAGAACTATACAGATCCACAGTAATCGAACCACGAGTGAAATGTATAAGTCAAAATCAGTTTACTTTTGGCGGATCCTAAGAAATTGAGTCAAAAACCTTTATTTATCTCTATAATTAAATATGTAGGCACTTAAACAATCCTTTTCGGATTCACATGAGAAAATCATATCCAGATCGAAGATCCTAATAACAAATTATACTATCCACGAATTAAATCAAGTATAGATAGAATCAAATCTCTTTGCGTTCCCAACATATACACTAGTTGTTACATTTGTGTTCCTTTTACATCAAACCCCAGCTACAAAACAAGCTTTCGTTTTTCCTCAAGGACCGATGTAAAACCATCATAGATGGTCGTCGAGCCTTACGTAAAATCAAATGCTATCTATTGTACAAGAAATCGTAGACCCTACAGGTCACTTTTTAATTCAACAAAACAAAGTAAAGATAGGGTCATAAGTCCATATCATGGCCACCACTATCTACGCAAAGGAAAAAACCTTTGTATAGCATATGAACACCTCCATCATATTATCCAACTGAATGTAGCAGTATAACACCATTTTAATTACTGTATTCGTGGTCGTATTACCATCAATGATGGAAACCATTGATTTAGCACAAACAATATGCAAGTTAATAAAGCGAAAATGAATATTGGAAACACATAGCCCAAAGGGCGGGCATCATTATTAATATTCAAAACATATAATAACAAGTGGTTGTAAGAGCATCTCTAATGGCTTCCACGCTCTCTAAATACCAGCGTTAAAATAGTAAGATAATGGGAGTAAGACCATTCAAATGGAACCCAAACCCTGTCAAGAATGTATTAAAACATTACAGAACTTCTAATTCATAGTGCCAAAGAAATGGTGGCAAAGAGGATGCAAGGCAAACCCTTCGGGTTTTACAAAAATGTAATCAAATCAATAACTTATCTTAAAATCTATTGTGGCTACCACTCGTAAACTTGCGGCTCCTACCCAGCATGACCTGGAACCAAAAGTATGGTTGGGTCAGTATGATGCTCAAAACTTTAAACAAGAAAAATATTTTAATTAAGGGTTGAGCCAAGCTTACTTGGGAGTTTGGAAATGCGGGACTAGAAGGAGGGGACCCTGTCACCTCCCTCTCCAGCGTCTTTAACCTGTACAATTGTGTTATAGTAAAAAAAAAGTAAACATTTGTGAAATAAATTGAATGGAGGAAAATGTGGGATAAAATATTACCTCAACGTTTTGCAGAGAGGGAAAGGAGTTGGATCCTCCGGAGAACCCTTATTCCTCCTCTTCCTACAATTCCAAACGAAATAAAATTAATCATTGTTTAATGCTAAATCATTACAAAGTAAAATGAAACAATTAAGTTTCAGTTAAAAATACTTACCTGTTAAACAAACAGTTTTGAAAGGTGAGGTCGTGGAACACTCTCTGCATTATAGTCTACCAAAAGAATCGAGAATACCAGTAACACCCCAAGGAAGTTACAAACAACACGCTGTTAGGACTTATGTAAACCAGGAAGAAAGACCTATATTCCATCATAACTCAGAAATAGAGTAGAGATCTTCGGCTCTTATCGGCCGCACAAAAGACCCAACAACCTATACATTTCCACGAATAATAGAGAAGAGCTCAGCTCTTCCTTCCCACACAAACCAAGCAGGAAAAATGAGGTTTCAGACAACTTCCAAGAACATTAAACCTATGGCCAAACCCTAGCTTTAATATGGACAGATGGAAGGCGGAGAGTGTAGCCCTGTATTTGTGTGGAAGGCTTGGTTGCACTGTCAACTCACAGCGATTTCACTCTTTAATTTCCAAATTCAAGCAAGGACAAAGTAGAATAACTCTCAACAAACATAATCATAAATTGAAATCATTGCATAGAAAACCATACATTATAAACAAATTCCAAGAACTTTTGCATCAGTTAAACCATGGCATGTAATGCCAAATGTTTAATAAGCCAAGAACCATAATACATTTCAACCATGGTGTAAAACACATATGCCAAAACCATATTTTATTGCAATCAAGGTATAAAACAAATATGCTAAGAAACATAACCATCGTGGATCGTAGAGTAAGGCATACCACTTTAAAAACCATATATTTTTATTATTGCTAAAACATTATTTAAACCCTTACAACATTATTAATATAACGAAGGGTCGCCATATGGTTGTACCATATTCCTTACAAACCCTAAGCCATTACGCTTAAAGGGGAGGTCACCACACACCATAGCTTAGACTATGGCAAGGGTTAAGGCCTTTCAATTTGTCTCTTAACCAACTTATTACATAGGGGTTGGGGTCAAGACTATGGATAGTCTCCCCAAGCCTTACGCAAGTAAATCCCTCATAAAAAGTAATCAATTAAGAACAAGTAAATGAATAAAATCACCTGCGTGGGCATGGCTGAAAGTTTCGAAAGGATATAGCCACTGCCACAATCAACAGAACCTATCATAACAAGAAGGATGAATATATTAAAAAATTACATATTTAAATCATGAGAATTCTTCTAGCAAGTACAGTAAATAAATGCACGTATTTTTTTTAATGATTTTTAGGAGTGTTACATAATGGTATCAGAGCACGGTTACAACACTAGGCCTGAATCGGCTCAACACTTACACTGATAAAGAAACCAGGAAAACTAATTTTACTTTATTTTCTAGTTTACATTCTCTTACAAAACAAAAAAAGAAGGATAACTGTATTTCGTAGGAAAACATGTCAGATGCAGAGATGTCTGCAGAAGAAGAATGTCACCCAGAAAATCCTTTAAATAATGAAGAGGGAAATATAAGAGATGGGGAAATTTGGACAGACTTAAACGACAATCAAGATAATAAATCTGAACTACAAAGAAATATGAAAGAACTTAGATCAAAGTTAAGAAAGGTTAAAGAACATAATGAATGAGCTCTAAAAGCTCAAGAAGAATTAAATGTTATTATATTAGCTAAGATACATAACGATGAAAAAGAAAAGAATAAGGAATCTGAAAATGACCTACCTAAAACTGCACCTTACAAATGTAAGGGAAGGAAGCTGGAATTTTCCAGCCATAAACTTGAAACTTCCAGTGAAGAATCAGTTAAACATCACTCGGGAAAACAACAAGAGTCAAGTGAAAGTAGTGATGATAACAAAAAGAAAAAGAAATGCATACCCTATGAGGAAATATCTAGGGAGTTTAAGAAGATTAAACCACCAATGTTTAATGGGGAAATCGAAAAAGACAAAGAGGTGGAACCCTGGTTGTTAGGAATGAAAAAATAATTCCAAATATACAACTATTCTAACGAATTAAAAGCCAAAATGGCCATCTATAATCTCACTAGAAAGGAAGATATATGGTGGCAGTATATAAAGAAGGCCAAGGGAATAAAAGAAAGATATGTAAATTGGAAAACATTTGAAAAGTTTTTTAAAAGAAAATAATTATCAGAACAATACTACGAAGAGAAAGCCAAAGAATTTTATGAGTTGAGGATAGGATCCATGACTATGAAGAACTCTGCAGTAAGTTTTTTAGCCTACTTCGTTATGTACCTTACATAATTGATGGAAAACCTAAAATACAATGTTTTCTCAGTTGTTTTCCTATCATGTTCAAAGAATAGATTGAGTATGATAATCCAAAGACGCTAAAGGAAGAGATGAGAAAGGAAAACTTTTGTTACGGATAAAACAAAAATAAAAGGGAAAATGTATCAACTTAGATGAATAAAAAGAAAAATAATTTTGATTCAAGAAATAAACAAAATAAATTCCACAAAAACATAGGGAATAACTATAGGGGGTATCAAAATAATAACTACAAAACTTTTAAACCACAGAATTCTGCAGTAAAAGAACCTCCTACACAACAACCCAACACAAAAATAACCCTTAAAATGTTGGGACTGTGGCAGGCCACATTAATTTAAAGACTGCCCAATAAAAAACAAGAATTTTAATGTTCACTCCATCCAAGAAGCAGTTACAGTTGGGTACATGGAAAGGAGCACGGCCAGAATTTGCACTGCATTGGAAAACCGGCAACCAGACCATCCGATTTCCATGGTTGAAATCGAAGGTATGATAAACAATCAACCTATTTCCATTTTAATTGATCCAGGTGAAATTATGACTTATATATCACATAGAATAGTTTAATTATGTAAATTAGTACCATAAAAGTTTGATAAGTCATGGTCGGTACAATTAGCCACTAGTACTAAACGTAAAGTCCCTAGTCTTGTTAAGAATTGCAAATTGATGATGAATGATTTCATTACGCATGTTGATTTAAATATTCTACCTTTAGGTTCCTATGATCTGTTAATAGGAATGGATTGGCTAGAAAAACACAAAGTAATGTTAAATTTTTTTGAAAAAAACTTTACATGTACAGACAATAATGGAAACATTGTAAAAGTAAAAGGGATTCCTATGAAGGTTACAATCAGAGAAATATATGTGTTACAAATGAAAAGATTAGTAAGAAAAGGATTTAAAGTGTTTATTGTCTATATAATGAATGATAATTAAAATGATAATAAAATTAAACTAGAATACATACCAGTCTTGAAGGAGTTTGAAGACATCTTTTCGGAAGAAGTCCATGGACTTCCTCTGAAAAGAGACATTGAATTCACAATCAATCGGATATATGGAACGGTACCAACATAGAAAGCTCCTTATCGAATGAACATAATAGAAATTATACAGGTCAAATCTCAACTACAATAATTGATTGATAAAAAGTATATTCGACCTAGTGTCTCTCCTTGGGAAGCACCGGTATTATTTCTGAAAAAGAAAGACGAAACCTTAAGGTTGTGCATAGACTATTGATAGTTAAATAAAATGACCATTAAGAACCGATACCTACGACCCCAAATAGACGATCTATTTGATCAATTTCATGTAGCAACTATCTTTTCTAAGATAGACTTAAGGTTTGGTTATCATCAAGTACGAATAAAACATGAGGACATATTTAAAACTTCATTCAGGACCCGCTATGGTCACTAAGAGTTTGTTGTAATTTTTTTTGGGTTAACAAATGATCCTGTTGCATTCATGTGTTTAATGAACAACATCTTAAGTAACTATCTGGCCAATTTTGTGGCTGTATTCATCGATGACATACTAATCTACTCAAAGAATGAGCAAGAACATAAGGAACATTTAAAGATAATTATGCAAGTATTAAGAGAACAACATCTATATGAAAAGTTCAGTAAATGTGATTTATTTAAAGATAGGATTCAATACCTCATACACGTAGTGTCCAGGGATGGAATCTCTATTGACCCCGACAATATGAAGGCAATCACTGAATGGCCGGTTCCTAAAAATGTAACCGACATCAGATCATTTATGGGGATTACCGGATACTACCGAAAGTTCATTGAAGGATTTTCTAAGATTTCCTACCCCATAACTTCATTACAGAAGAATGGTAAAAAAATTGAATGGACTGAAAAATGCATGGAAAGATTTAATAAAATAAAATATTGACTAACTACCGCCCCAATCCTAAAGATTGTTTATCCGCTCAAGGACTTCGTCGTATGTACCGACGCTTTCAAGGAAGGGTTAGGCGGGGTTTTAATACAATAAAATTATGGCATGGCATATGAATCTAGGAAATTAAAAGAACATGAAAAGAATTATGTTACGCATGATTTGGAACTTGCTGCCATAATTCACGCCTTAAAAATGTGGCAACATTACCTAATTGGAAGGAAATTCCTGCTTATGTCAGATAACATAAGTGGGTGATTCCATGAAGATGGGTAACACTTTTTGGCCAAATTTGGCGATGAAAACCTGATTTTTTACTCATGTGCTAGATAGAAGGCCTCAAAACGCATATATGCCATGTGAATTTTGACTTGCAGTAAAAAAACAAATTGTAGAATATTATGTTGGCTTCATAGTGATATTTTTTTAAAAATACTCCGATGTCATTTAATGTGTGAATTTTTGCATTTAATGAACCGTGTGACCTTAAAAATTTGAAGAAGCTAATAAGTGTCTCGTGTCCACGTAGAGTAATTCAATATTGCATTAATAATTTTAAAAAATATATATATATATGAGCATGATCTACATAAAATGCAGTGTGATGTGCATATTTTTTTGTTAATTTTTTTCTCATTATACAATTATTTATTATTTTTCGAAAGTGACGACATTCGATTTCAGCATCGTTTTAAACACATATTTGTCCACGTAAAGCAATTTTTTCTATTTTTTCAAAAATTGAAAAACCAAAGATACCCTTTTGAAGAGGACACGTTGATATGTGATGTGTGCATTTTTAAGAAATTTTTGGCTGTGTATTTTTAATTCTACGGATTTTTCTTTGAGCTGCTTCGAAGTTGCAGTGTGGTTTTCTAAGTATAAGTTTTAGAAGTAATTAAAAAATAAATTTCATATGAATGCCAAAATGCGTGTATGATACCTCAATGGATAGAAGATTCGTTGGTGAATTTATCGGTATCAACTCCGCTCAGTTATGTGCTAGGAATGGCAGGGTTTACACCTCTGCAAGGCACATAAAATTTTTCATTTGTTTGAATGGGGGCTAAATCTATTTTCTTAAGCCCTCGACCGAGGTATGAACCATGAACGAGGTATTTAAATACCTCGGTCGAGGTCTTAATGAAACCTTGACCGAGGTTTTGTAAAGCCCTCGACCGAGGGTTTAACAAACCCTCAGTCGAGGTTTCGTTAAGACCTCGACCGAGGTATTAGCTCGGTCGAGGTCCTAGTCGTGTAAACTCCTTTGGAGCAAAAGACCGGGAGTGAATTCAAACATTAATGACACTCCAACTAAAAACCTTAATGACACCCCAACCATCTTTCCCACCCGAATTTTTGATGAAACTCTATATAAACATAATTCATACTAAGCTAACTCTATCCTTCAAAATTGCCTAATTTCTTTGAAAAAATGTTTGTTTTGTAATACAAATTTAGCATTGTAGATTGTTTTGCACGTATCAATTTGGATTGTTGATCAATCACAATGGGAAGCAACCAACGTCGAACAAGAAGAAATGAAAGAAATCAAAACAAAATTGAAGAGAAAAGAGAGAAAGATAAAGAAAGGAAGAGGAGAAAAAGAACAATCTTGAGAGAAGAAGAAATTCCAAATGAAGCTATGATGGAGGAAGCAAATCCCATTGATATAGGTATAATTGCAAAGTTATGCAATTTGATTTTCATTTTCATAGTTTACAATTTGATAGATTTCATAGTTTACAATTTGATAGCTGATAAATTTCATAGTTTACAATTTCATAGTTTACAATTTGATAGTTGATAAATTTCATAGTTTACAATTTCATATTCATGTAAATTTCAATTCCATATTGTTATATANTACAATTTGATAGTTGATAAATTTCATAGTTTACAATTTCATATTCATGTAAATTTCAATTCCATAGTGTTAGATAATTCACAATTTTACAATTTACAATATTCATGAATTTACAATTTACAATTTTCATGAATTTACAATTTGATAAATTAATTTACAATTTACAATTTTCATGAATTTACAATTTACAATTTTACAATTTTCATGAATTTACAATTTACAATTTACAATTTACATGAATTCACAATTTTACAATTTACAATTTTCATGAATTTACAATTTACAATTTACATGAATTCACAATTTTACAATTTTACAATTTTCATGAATTTACAATTTACAATTTACATGAATTCACAATTTTACAATTTACAATTTTCATGAATTTAGNATGAATTTACAATTTACAATTTACAATTTACATGAATTCACAATTTTACAATTTACAATTTTCATGAATTTACAATTTACAATTTTCATGAATTTACAACAAAATTAAATCAATTAATCGCAATACAAACCTGGCCATGATATTTGTATTTTCCTTAGAAATGTGTGATATTTGTTTATATATTCATAACATTGAAGAAAAGAAATCTTCAAATTCAATTTCATAGTGTCAAAAAGGATATGAAATTAAGCATAGAAACATAGAAACACATAGCTAAACATATAATTGCAAATTAAATTAAGTGGCTCGTGTCCACGTAGAGTAATTCAATCTTGCATTAATAATTTTAAATATATATATATATATATATATATATATATATATATATATGATATGATATGTATTCATTTTAAAAATTAAATATACAATGAGAAATTGATCAATCTAATGTACAATTTGCATTTATTTATCAATAACTAAGAGCAATTATTGGAAAATGTAAGAGTCTCTTATTTGGTCAGCGAACTAAACAATTTATCTAAATTCAATCAACTTATGTAGGGATAGATCTTGGCCAGCCTTCACAAGATTGTGTACCCTCCGATTTCTCAAGAGTAATTGGGAGCTTCAATGACGTTGGAATGTCTACAAATTGTTTAAGCGGGTTGGATGATGCCACGCAAGAAGAGTTCGGGAACCCGACCCCTGATCAGACAATCAGAGAGCATGTTAGTAACATAATCAAGTTGCACTTTGAACAACAATCAGTGATTACACCAGCTCAAATCCTACATGGATTGATAAAACACAAAAAAATTAAGCGTGCCACAAAGTTGTTGGGTTTTAAGGATGTTAAAAATAAAAATGCATGTGAGAATGTAGTAGAAAATGTAACAATTGCACTTTCTGCATTTGGAAAATCAAGGAAAAATGATATTAGAGCTGCTCGTAGGGAAATTACAACTGCTATTGTGGCACGAAGCAGGTCAAAAAATCGAATGGTCGCAACAATGTCAAAGTTTCTCCATGTTTCAAGAAGAACATTGCACAAATACACTAAATTCAGGGTAAAGATAGATGAAAATGATGAAGTTGCTTGTTGGGCTCTTATTTGTAGAGAAGCATATAAAGATAGGATGGAAGAGGGAACCAGAGAGAAGGTGATAGAGTATTGGGACAGCCATTCTCGTGTTATACCAGATCAGAAACATGTCTTGCGACAACGTTCTAACAAAGGTGTTTATAAGGAACATTGCAAGCATGTTATGGAGATGACAGGAGTTGCGTTGTTCGAGGAATTCAAAGAATCAAATCTAGGTGTGCATGTCTCATTTACCATGTTCAATAACTTGAAACCATGGTACATTAGGCTGGATACGATTCAGGACACTTGTTGTTGTCGATACCACATTGAATTCCAGCTATACTACGAAACATTTGTGGATTTTTGCAAAAAACATTGGGATGGTGAACCACCTCCTCACACAGTGCGGGATTTTATTTCTATGATACTATGCAATAGAGATCCTGAAAATGTTTTTTTATTTAGAAGGTGTGTAGGTGGGAGAAAATGACATGAATGTGGTGATTTGGTGTTGTTACATAGGAAGTTTCCTATCGATCCAACACACCCTGGATTGTCAGATATCACAATTAAGTGGAAGAGATATGAGTATGTCTCCATGAATCCATCATCTTCTTCACATGTTCCATCTAAGAGGATCAACTTTCTCAAGGATGAGATTCCTATTTCAGACTTCATGGACAAGTTTCAAAGTCAGATTTACAAATACAACAAACACTCCCACAGGTCTAGGTGGCAAGCCTTAGAATTTAAACATTCTCGTGAGGTTTTTCAGCCAAGCACAATCCTATCGGTGGTAGAATTTGCTGAGAATTACACATTTGCTCCTCAGAAAGAGATACAAAGTGAGTATTATCACTCCGACCAGGTCACCATCTTCGTACATGTATTGTATAGACATGCTCAGGCAAGCATTGATGGTACTAGGGATAGCACTCCTCAGTCACGTGATGTGATCAAGGAATATCATTTTTATGTTAGTGATGATCATGAGCACAACACGTTGTTTTTTCAACACTTCTTTGGGTTGATTTATGATTCGTTCAAAAACAATGGGGCGTCATTTACAGAACACTGAATTTGGTCAGATGGGTGTGCGGGGCAGTTCAAATTGGCACGCTCATTTTATTGGTTGAGTCAACTTCACAAAGAGACTATAATTCAACACACTTGGAGCTTTTCTAAAACAGGGCATGTAAAAAGTGAACATGATGGCACAGGTGCATGTGTGAAACGAGCACTTCGGAGGTACCAAATGAGTCATAGTGCATCTCGACTGAAATGCTCAGCAGAGGTAGTTGATTGCTGCACACAAAATTTGGGTCACCAAGGTCACGAACAAGCAAGGCCGGTTCGTAGGTAGGAACAATATATATATTTCAAAAAACAACTTATTTGGAATTTAATAAATGTGTAACTATATTATATATATATATATATATATATATATATATATATATGACAGTTTTTTATTCAATGCAAGTTTTTTTGGGATGTTTCCCTAGGCGATGTGAACAAATCGATGCCATGGTATTGCGAGACCATACCTGGCACGAGAGAACTACATTCAGTTCGCAGTAAAGACATGGGAGACATATTTTCCATTGAAACACGAAAGTATGCGTGTTTCTATGAATTCTGCATCGAGGCCAATGGAATGGGGGTTGATCACTGCGTGAATGATGCATATGTCAAACAATGGAAATATGTCCCTCTTAATCCAAAGGGTCCACATCCAATTCCAACATGGAAAGAGATGCACGCTGATGAGGTTGTGGTTTCACTGGATCATGACCGGGTTTTTGACTTGGTTAAACAAGGTACATGTTCATTCATTAACGAAATATGGGTTTCCTTTCATATGTACATTCAAGTTTTAGATAGTTGATTGAATGTTTGAACTTGCTTTCACATATATATATATATATATATATATATATATAAAGATCTATTTAATATTTGAAAATATTGATGCATGTGATGTATTTGTTGTGATTGCACCACCGAGAAATGACGAGCATGTGCCATACTTTTTAATGCGATGTACACAGATCAAAAGCAGGTTGGTGCGGCCCTATGTCGATGGGGAGTTCACGTGCCAAGTTGGTGACCTAGTTGTGATGGGTCACTTCTTTGAAAAATTGAAAAGATAAGGGGATTACATTACTTACAGAGATTTTATGCCCAAATACATATCTTGTCAGTATAGTCATTTGGTGGTGGCAGCTCGGATACATCTCATTGAAATCAAGGTGAAGAGGGGTGAACCAAAGAGATGGAAGATGTTAGTAGCTGACCATGATCGTATTATGGAGACATGCATTCCTATAACCCATTGGCCGAATGAATAGAAGTTATATAGATTTGTATTTAAATGTTATTTTTGTAAACTTATATCTACGATTATGTGGATTAACTCCAAGTGCTTAGAACAAAATGAATTGTCTTATCAAATTTTGTAATACATGTAATGACATGTGACATGAATGAATGTAGCCATTCCTTTGATATGTTTTTTTAAGTTTTATATTGTTTTTAAAGAATATATAATGTTTTAGAATATATATAAAATTTATATACTTCTTTCTTTAACTCATTGTACTGTTTATTAGATTGATTAACCTCTATTATTTCTACTCTAGGTGAAGCCATTTCTATTGGATTTGTATTCTTCATATTCAACATCGTGGTTTTAGTAGTCTATGAAACTTGTATCCACTATGACTGTTAGCATCCTTAACAACAAGAAGGAAACAACAAAGGGAGTTCATCTTCTCCAACTTAATGAGGCAAGTTATGTGATTTTCAAAGTTCATTGCTTTATGTACATAGTGTATATCATGTAAATTTCTATTGGAAGAATCATTATTGTATTGTATATGTCATTGAAAATAGTGCATTGGCCATTGTAAAAATCTATTGTAAAATCATTGTAAAAGGAATTGTAAAAGCAGTGAAAGAGGCATTGTAAAAGCATTGAAAGTGTCTTTGAAAATCAATGAAAGAGCCATTGTAAAAGCATTGAAAAATCCATTCTAAAAATCGTTGTAAGAGGCATTGTAATTAAGAAATTAAAGAGCCATTGTAAAAACAAGTATAAGAGGCATTGTAAAAACATTGAAAATCCATTGAAAATATTGTATGGCTATTGTAAAAGGCATTAAAAGATATTGCATCGGGCCATTCTAAAAATCATTGAAAACTATTGTATGGGCCATTAGTAGACATAGATAGTGTGACAATGATAGTGGCGGTGATAATATAGTGCAGTGGTATAGACAATTGTCACAACCCCCTTATAAGAAAACAAACATCAGTAAATCTATGACTTCCTCAATTGTTGCAGGACTTCTTTTTACCAAGAACAGATACCTCACATTATATATGCTAAATAATATTGATCAAGTAAATTATACTTTATAATGTAAAATTGCAAATTGTGACTGTAACATTGTAAATTGCGATTGTAAACTTTTTTGTAAATGAAATAAAATTTTATATATTCAAATTGTAAATTGTAGAGTTGTAATTTAAAATTTTGTAACATTTTAATTGTTAATTTATGTTAAAATTTGTAAGTGTCGTTCTATTGACAATTTTGCAAGCTTGTAATTTTTTTTACAAATGAACTGCAATTTAAAATTGTACTTGCGGTCAATTAAATTAGATTGAATTGTAGATTGTAAATTCTTGTCCTTTATTTTGCAAATGAGATTAATTTTCTAACATTGTAATCGTAAGTTATGTTAAATTGTGAGTTTTGTTTCGTACATACAATTTTGCAAACTTGTAATTTTTTTTTACACATGTTTAATCAAATTTAAAATTCTAGTTGTAAATGTTTTTTGTAAATTAAATTGGATTTTACATTGTAACTGTAAATTATAGAGTTGTAAATTTTCTAACATTTTAATTGTAAATTATGTTAAAAATAGTACGTTGCATCTAACTAACTAATTATAACTTGTAAATTTATTTTCAACTATAACTATAAATTTTAAACTTTAAACTATAATTGCAAATAATTATTTAAACATTTAACACTCCATCATGTTCAAAAAACAGTCCATAGATAAAAACATATATATATCGATGATCATATAGTCCAAAATAATAAAGTCCACAAATAACAAAGTCTAAGGGAAACCCCCAGGCCAATCATCCAAAGATAGATCATCATGACCACTACGGTCAACTGCAGTATGCCCCTGGCCTTCCTAATCCGCCCGACGAAGAAGAGAGTCTAGGTCTGAAAACTGCAGAAGTTAAAAGCGTGAACTCTGTAAGTCAGTTACATCCCACATATTTAAATTACATGTACAAGGTGACAAAATTAAATATATATATATGAAACATAAATCTATGAACTCACCTCGGTGGAGTTGAGTGTCAGATCTGGGATGCTGTCACCCGCCTGCCTAGATGGGCCTTCACCAGCAACTGGCTGGTGAGCGGAAACCCTCTCATGTGTAAACATTAGGGCAGCTCCAACACCCTCTTCTGCAGCTGTATGTATCTCATCTGCAGCTGTATGTATCTGTGTCTGTTTCCATGACATGAAAATTTAGTTATATTAATTAATTACAATTTGAACTTGAGAATTACAATTTGACCATGTAAATTATAATGTGATGATAAATGTGCAAAAAGTTCGAACATAAATAACTTACCTCATCGACTGGTGTGCCGTGAGTAGGAGACGGGTGAGACTGTGTACAATCCTGTGTGGGACCCTTGCCTTTATCTTGTACAATCTGAACAAGATAAATAACAAAAGTTACAACAAACCATTTAGTATTACACGTACAACAATTGACTGATTATGAAATTCAAATTAAGGATGAATGTTAACACATACTTCATCGACGTTCCCTATCGAAACGTGGGTAGGACCTCCAACAGATGCGTCGCTGGCAAAAAGGACCTCCATGAAAGTGGGCTCCTGCATGGAGATATAACACAAAGCAACATATTAGTTCAAAATATGATTCATATGAGGATACATTACAATCAAGACAATCAAATGATGACATACAATTTGATATTAAAACATTCAAATAAATACGTAATTGTATAAAGATATACCTATCCCGTCGGTCAAGACCTGCATCTCTGCTGCAATCGAAAATATGCATCACGAGCTATGATAGCATACTCCGCCAGTGTCTATAGATAGAGAAGGCAGATAACATCATCGTCCACCCACTTTAGCTCAGGATATGTAGGTGCAGTAGGTGGTCTGGCTCTCTCTGCCTGGACAGCCATCATGGTACCATGAATTGCCATGCGTGTGTCCTATGCCAGTGAACTCTGCTCCTCAGTCGCCAACTGGAACTGATCATCGACGTCCTTTGTCCTAACAAAGGTCCTGCTAGGGATGCCTACCAAATGCTCTGGCTCCTGTTGAGCTGCAGGGTCTCTCCTAGCCCAGGGACGCGTCGCACTACGTCCCCCACCAGCACCATAGAAGTTCGAGGGTGTGCTGGTGTAATCTGGGTGCATATCCAGGACAAACTCTGCATATATATGTTTTACAAAGTATAGTGGGACCTGGTGATGGTGGGGAAACATGACCAATGCTCCAATGAGTCTGTCATAAACAAAAGGCGCTGCAGCCTCTAGCTTAAACTCCCTGAGTCTAAGCGGTTGACCAACAACGCAGTTAGGAGGGATATCAAAGAGTGTTCCCTTCACATCATGGCCTCTAGTGGCATCTCTCACTGCAGGCCATTTATCATGCCCCATCACTTTAGCCCTTCTACTCTGGCATGCCACTGCCCAAAGGGAACCCAATGGTCTGATGGATTTGTAGATCTTCAGTAGATCATTTACTGCTTCTAACATGATCCACATCGAAGCAGATGTGGGAGAGTGGGCTGCAACAGAACGGATGCTAGACAGCAAGTGGTCACGCTATGCCTCAATGTCCTGCAATGTGATGTGGGCGACCTCATCATCCCAGGTTACTGCCCAGGGAGGGTCAATGCCCTAGTCAGCATCTACATTACCTGAAAATTAGATGAAAACATAAATGTCAGTCAAAGTACATATATTAACTGTAGCTGAATTTGAAATCAATAAAAATTAAAGGTACTAACAACTGAAAAAAAGGTGCATTTAATATACCTTTGGGGGGAGCCTCCCCACTGATAGCAGCAATAGCATCATCATCAATATCTCCCAATGAAAGTTTGCCAGAGTGGCTGCCACTGGGCTCCCTAGCAGGGGCGTGTGGCGTCGCAGGATGCCCAAGCGGAGCACCTACAGTGAAAATATAAATGTATACAAGTTAATGATTAAACATACACATGTGAAAGAATTTAATTTTATGTAACTGACAACAAAGAGTACATCATGCACAGTGGTATACTTACTAGTCCTCTGATGACTCCCGCTGTGAGGGTTCACCGTAGATCCACCAGAACTATGCCTCCGACAGAGCAAAGAGACCCGTTGTGCAGACGCATCTGCATGAAATAAGACATATATAAATCAGACATATATGGTGATAAAATATTATTATTTTAAAAATTTTCAATCTAAATATATGCATTTAAAAATGAATAATTCATTAATTACAAAATTCATCATTGCAAAATAACTGTAATCACTTGGAAACATTATATAAGACATTTTTTTCACATGCATACCTACTTGGAAAATACATCAAAATGTTGTACAACTAAAATACGACATGTCAATTGGATGACACAAAATTGGTAGTTAAGGGGTTATGGGGTTTATATTTTAGGCATTTATGAGATATGGATGAATCACTTATATGGATTAGGTGTCAAATAGTTTTTAATGAAGGGGTTAGGGTCTTTAGGTCTTTCTTTAGGTGTTAATGGTTTTAAAATCATATACTTAGGGATTACCTGGTAGGTGCTTTAATAGGGTTAAGGGATTTAAGGGTAAGGGGTTAGTTAATTCTACGAGATTATGGATTAGGGGTATTATAGCTGAACGTATTGTTCACGCATAATTGACATGTTTGAATGTGGTATTAATTAGAGTTTTTTGTCATGATTGAATTGGTTATCATGGTTGACCCCGATGGTACGATTGATTGGAGTGCATGGTTGATCTAGTCACCATGGGTGACGAAGGGTATAATCGTTGACTTCGTTTAACTTTGGTTGGTCATGGTTGTTTATGGTTAATAACAGTTGATACTGTTTGACTATAATTGACCATTTTAACTATACTTGATAAATAGATTACCATGGTTGACTAGAGTTGACTTTGGTATACTATGTTTAAACATGACTATGTTGCGTTGTGACATTCATCATAGTTGCCTTTGGTTGACCTTGTTTGACCATCAAGCTTAATGATAGGGATGAAACTCCCTCCCATCGTTTCAGTAAAATCTATACAATAACTTCCAAATTCTCATACTAGCGTATACCTTCCTTGGGAGTAGATTCATCACAATTAGACCGCCAATTTCTATAAAGAGCCTAGATCGAGCCTTTCCAGGAAACATTTTAAGAAGCCCCGCCACAACTTTCTACCCTTTCATCAACTGAAAAAATACATTGAGAAACTTAGTGGTGGTATTTCTACGCACCTTAAATTCCCTAGAAGACCTCCAAATTCCAGTTTTTTTCCCACCTAGTTAAATAGTCATCACATTTAACCTTAACTTGGGACAAGTTCTTTTTCTTTGTGGACTCACATTTAACCAATTTTACGCCCCCTCTTAGCCTTCTTAGACTGGTTTATTGCTTGTTTATCGTTACTTTCTTGTGCCTTGTTATCCTCATGTAGATTCATCTCATTCTCCATCATAACACTATGATCTTGTTTGATCCTCTTTTCGGTTGTGTTGTTGAACTCATTGACAGACATTGTAGCAACCTCGACATACTGAAATATACTCATGCAGACTTGGCATTGGAATTGATGCCTCTCCTGGGATCGTTGACACTCTTGCACAACTTTGGAAGATGAACACGTAGTCCAAAAGGTGCAATTCACATGTTCAGACTTCATAGTCTAAACCATTATCAAACATGGCCAACCATAATCAAACATATTCAACCATAGTCAGGCATGGGCAACCATAGTCAAATACTGAAATATACTCATAATCATATTTGAACATGCTCAACTATGTTCAACTACAGTCAATCATGGAAAATGATATAAACAATGTTGCATTATGGAAGTTAACGCCTCAATGTGACAATTTAGGTCACGTTGTGACAATGTACATCACGTTGTGACAATGTATGTCACATTGTCACAATTAATGTCACATGTCAATTATCATTTCATTGTGACAATTAATGTCGCATTGAGAGAACGTCCAACATCACATTGCGACAACTAACATAACATTGTGACAATTAAGGTCACATTGTGACAACTAATGTCACATTGTCTCAACTAATGTCACATATGAAAACCAAACTTGCATTGTGATAGTTAATGTTGTGTTGTCACAACCATTATTGTATTGTGAAAATTAACATAGCATTGTGGCAATTAATGTCACATTATGACTGTTAGCATCCTTAACATCCTTATGTGATAATTAACATCGCGTTGTGACAATTCACTCCACATTATGACAGTTGATGTTACATAGTGACAATTAACATTGCATTGTGTCAATTATGGGAAACTATGGGAAACCATGGTCAACTATGGGAAACTATGATCAACCATGGTCAAACATGGTTTTCCATGTTCAACTATGGTGAAACATAGTCAACTATGACCAAACATGGTTAAACACCATTAGCCATGGTCAACTATGCTCATCCATGGTTAACAATGGTAGCCCATAATCAATTATGACTAAAAATTATTTTGCATGGTTAGATGTGGGAAAACATGTTTGACTATGGTTAAACATTTCAATGTTTAACCATATGTGGCCATGGTTGACTACTGTAAAAAATGATCAACTATGGTGAAACATAGGCATAACTGGTTGACCACTGTTAATCTATATTAGCCTTAGTAAAAAATAACTATCGTCAACCAAACTCAATGGTTACCATGTTCAATTATGGTTAAACATAGTCATACATGGTCAGCCATTGTTAAACATGGTAAAGCATGGTTAACCATGGCAATGTTCAACCATGTCAATGTTTGACCATGGTTGACCACGTTTGACCTTGGCCAAATATGTGTAAAATAAGGTCACTTATGGTCAACCATAGGCATACATGGTTGACCATTGCCAATGATCAACTATGATCAAACATTACTTGTCATGGTCAACGATGGTGAAGCATGTTTGACTATATGAATGATGCTCGAAATGGTTTGTCATTGTAAACTATGGTCAAACATGATTTTCATAGCAAATTATGGTCAAACAAAGTCATACATTGTCAACCATGGTCATATGTGGTCAACTATGGTCAAACATGGGAAAACATCATTGGTTTTGGTTAACCATGGTTTTAATTATATATATATATATATATATATATTAATCTTTAACTAATATTTAATACGAATACAAATTATTATATATATATATTGATATATATAATATATATATAATATATATATATATATATATATATTGATTGATATTGATAGGTTTAGGTTGGGTTTAGGTTGGGAGGGTTAGGTAGGGGTTTAGGGATTATTAATAAGGATTTAGTTAGGTATTAATAGGGTTTAGGTATGAATTTAGATCTATGCAACAACAACATTAATTTGTTTTAAATTGATGCTAGATTGACACAAAAATGATGCTTTACAAATATTCTTATGCACAAATTAAATCACTAAGATGCTAACACAACACATATAATACATACTTAACACAACAAAGACACACAAGTGCTTTTTTTCACTATTAAGTGGCACAATATGATGTTATATCTCCTCAAAAAAATATGTTTGCATTGATTTTTTCATCACTAAAATACTGCCCATAAAAGTGTGTGTAAAAAATACAACACATAAACGTGAATCTACAATGCAAGATACGACCTCCCCACTTACATTATAAAAAATTGATCATTTTATAGAAAATTTACACTACAATGTAACACTACAACCTTCTATTGTTGTAGTGCAACAAAATCAAGCATCTCTATGCATATTGAGTTGATTTTTTTTACTTCGAAATCATAAAGTCCTCCAACAACAAATATGTAAATATAATTAATACCAAACAACAAATAACTCTCTTTCCATTTCATGTGATTATCATTGAAACCAAATCAAATAAAGTTTATATCTCCTTCCATTTCATGTGATTATCATTGGTACCAAACCACATAGATCTCCTTCCATTTCCTTTTATTTATTTATTTTGAAAGCTTAAAGTGTAGTTAATAAAACACCTTGTGAGGTAAATAAGGAGTCAAAATTTTGTTTTATTTGAAGGTTGATTGACCCTCTCGTTCTCAATCTTTGGGTAGTGGGTAGGCATAAACATAGCATGGCCACGAAGTTACTTGTAAATATGATTAACCTAATGTTTTCTTAGTGTTTATGCATGATCAAGAATTAATTTTCTAGTTGGGTAGTGGGTAGGCATAGACATAACATGGCCACGAAGTTACTTGTAAATATGATTAACCTAATGTTTTCTCAATGTTTATGCATAATCAAGAATTAGTTTTCCAGTGTTTAAGAATTCTTTGTTTGATGCAATTGTTTTAGATAACGGTAACAAATGTATTATTTACAATGATAAATTATGGTTTGGTACAATGTTTACAAATTATAAAAAAATGTGAAGCATATTTTGATATAGAAGTAATTTTTTAAGCTCATTTTGAATGATCATTGTCTATTTGTATGTTTTTTTTGAAGAAATAATAATTGTTGAAGACCTAAGTTTCTAATTTTGCAAGTTTAAAAATCTATACGGTTTAGTGAGTGATCTCTATGAGAGTAAAAATAGGGGATTGGATAGCTTAGTTTCAGTGGAATGATATAAACCACCCTTATTATTTGGATAAAAATTATTTGCAAAAACTTCAAGTTTATGTTTTTAATTCATTGTCTCGGGCCTACAGTTGATTAGTTGTCTCTATGGTTCATATAGGTTTGTTTAGTTGGTGTTTTATGGATTTTTTTCAATCCTCCATGAATTCACAGAGGATTGAAAAAAATCGGGCAGCATTTCGGCTTGCGTGGGACACATTTCAAAATTAAACCGGTAGCATAAACGCTACCGGTTGACATAAATTTATATATATATATATAACAAATTAACAAAAAAATTCAATTTAACTACAAATTTTCAAAAATACGGTAGCATTTCTGCTTGCCGGTACACATTTTAAACATGAAAATTATAAAAACATACATTTACCAAATTTTAAAACAAATTTTATAAATTTATAAAAAAAAAAATAAATTCCATTTAAATTGAAAAACAATTATTTAAACTGTTACCTCTTGGCTCCGACGCCATCGTGACGAGGTTGGGTTGCTTCGGGGTGCTTGGGTTGCTTCGGGGTGCCAATTCTTACGTCGCTGTTGCAGGTTGTTTCTCGGTCAAGCTGTGACAGTGAAATTTTGCAAAAAGACGGCCGCGGCCCCCGCGGCCTCTTTTTATAATTTTTTTGACAGAGGCACCTCGGTCGAGGTATGTACCTCGACTGAGGTCCATACCTCGACCGAGTTAATACCTCGGTCGAGGTATTTATTAACCCTCGGTCGAGGTATTTTTTTGACAGAGGCACCTCGGTCGAGGTATGTACCTCGACTGAGGTCCATACCTCGACCGAGTTAATACCTCGGTCGAGGTATTTATTAACCCTCGGTCGAGGTATTTTTTTGACAGAGGCACCTCGGTCGAGGTATGTACCTCGACTGAGGTCCATACCTCGACCGAGTTAATACCTCGGTCGAGGTATTTATTAACCCTCGGTCGAGGTATTTTTTTGACAGAGGCACCTCGGTCGAGGTATGTACCTCGACTGAGGTCCATACCTCGACCGAGTTAATACCTCGGTCGAGGTATTTATTAACCCTCGGTCGAGGTATTTTTTTGACAGAGGCACCTCGGTCGAGGTATGTACCTCGACTGAGGTCCATACCTCGACCGAGTTAATACCTCGGTCGAGGTATTTATTAACCCTCGGTCGAGGTATTTTTTTGACAGAGGCACCTCGGTCGAGGTATGTACCTCGACTGAGGTCCATACCTCGACCGAGTTAATACCTCGGTCGAGGTATTTATTAACCCTCGGTCGAGGTTTTAATACCTCGACCGAGGGTTAATAAATACCTCGACCGAGGTATTAACTCGGTCGAGGTATGGACCTCAGTCGAGGTACATACCTCGACCGAGGTGCCTCTGTCAAAAAAATACCTCGACCGAGGGTTAATAAATACCTCGACCGAGGGCTGAACAAAACCTCGGTCGAGGGCTTAATAAAACCTCGGTCGAGATATTAATACCTCAGTTGAGTGTTTAACAAGCCCTCAAATGAGGTACATTTTTTTGTTTTTGCCGAAATGCGCTTGCCAAAAAGTGTTACCCAGGTCCACGGATTCACCCCATGCAAAATCACTCATAAAGAGACTGAAAATTGGAGCTGAACACTAAACTGTATTAAATCAATGTACAATAGACAACCCTTTAAAATAATAGGTTGCTGAATAAATAACATACATCAGGGATTTGAATGCATGAGGAGCAATTCAAATCTAGCATAAAGCAGGCTTACCAAAAATAAGCAAATCCCCCATAGGTGTAAAAAGCTAAACCCAAATCTGTCATGGAGCTCACGAATTGGAAAAAAGGCTTAGGCAAGCTAAAGAGTGGTGAAATGGTAGCTCATACATGCTTTTGCATGGAGGAAAGAGTGGAGGATGAAGAGGACAAAAAACTAGTTCACCTCACCTAGCCTAGCTTTCCCATTTGCCTTAAAACACTTAAAAAGCAGGCAATAAAGCAGAAAAACCAGATAGGCGCCTAGGAGGCCAGGAATAAAGTATATTTTATTCCTTGGGCTTTCCCAAGTGCTACATGAGTCAAATATGGAAAGTTTTACCTCTATGGATAGGCAATTAACAACTTGCACATGGTGGGACTCATGAACTAGGCAAATAAGACAAAAATAATGAAATTAATGTCTAAGTGGGTAAACTATGGGTTGATTATTCTAACACCCCCCCTTAAGCCTGACTTATGAGTAATGTATCAAAAAATTATAGGGCCTAGAAATAAGGGTTAGTCACCCTTTACATACCGCATGTGCATTTAAACAAGGAAAGAGGCAAAACCAACTTGGGAAAATCCTCCCTTAAACATGGACTGTAAAACAAAATTTTGAATGTTGTCTTCACTCATAATTTCACAGCATGATCAACAATCCCCATCAGTGATTTGAGATTGCTAAAGGTCTTCTCACAAAATGCTTTGGTGAAGATATTAGCTACTTGTTTTGAAGATGAACAGAAGAGTAGGTGAATGGTGCCATCATGTACAAGTTCTCTGATATAGTGCATATGGATCTCAATGTGTCCGGTTCTTTGCTTCTGAACTGGATCCTTGCAGATTTGAATGGTACTCTGATTATCATAGTAGATGGTAGTTGAGTACTCTGGTTCGAAGTCACACTCTCCAAGTAAACCCTGCAACCATAAACATTGATTTGTTGCATTAACAACTCCTTTGTACTTTGCTTCTATAGATGAGAGTGCAATGGCACTCCGTTTCTTGCTTGACCAGCTGATTGGCCCTTCTACAAGCATGAACACATATCCTGATCTGGACTTTCTATCCGTGCTATCACCTACCCAATCACTGTCAGTAAATCCAATCAACTCAAGATCAGAGTTTGCTTTATAGAAGATCCCATGTGTCCTTGTTCCCTGAACAAAGTTAAGGATCCTTTTGGCTGCTTTCCAATGGATCTCTTGAGGCTGATCCATGAATATAGAAGCCACACTTACTGCATAACAAATATCAGGTCTAGTATGTGTCAGATACAACAAACATCCAATCAATTTCCTATACAGTGTATTGTTTACCATAGGTGAAGAATCAGCTTCTTCCAGCTTCACTCCTGAAAGGAAGGGAGTTTTCCTAGCTTTGCAATCCTTCATTCTGAAGTTTTTCAGCAAGTCCAAGGCATCTTTGGAATGGTACACCTTGATTCCAGCTTTGGTTTGAGAGATCTCAAGCCCCAAAAATTGACTTAAGAGCCCCAAATCTGTCATGGAGAAGGCTTGGTTCATAGCTTCTTTTAAGGAAGCAATCTCAGCCTTTGAGCTTCCTGTAATAAGAAGATCATCAAAATATAACACAATGATCATTAATAAACCATTAACTACCTTCAAATATACATTCGGATCTGATTTTCACCGAACAAAATTCAGTGATAGCAAGAAGCTATCGATCTTGGCATACCAAGCCGTGGGGGCTTGCTTTAGCCCATACAATGACTTTCTCAACCTGCACACAAGAGAAGGGTTAGTAGAAAAACATTGAGGCTGCTACATATATATCTTCTTAGTGAGATCTCCATTTAGGAAGGCACATTTTACATCCATATGGTGTACCTCCCATTGCCTTGAGGCTGCAATGGCTAGAGCTATCTTGATGGAATCCATCTTTGCCACTAGGGCAAAGGTCTCATTGTAATATATTCCATGAACCTATGAGTAGCTCTTGGCTACCAATCTGGCCTTGTACTTTAGTGGTGAACCATCAGTAGCAAATTTGGTCTTATAGACCCACTTACACTGGACTAACTTTCTTCCTAGAGGAAGATCCACTAGCTCCATGTGTTGCTCTTCTAGAGTGAGATGAACTCCTCCTTCATGGCTATTTTCCATATTGGATCTCCTGCTACTTATTCATATGTTTGAGGATCAGAATCCACCATCAAATATCATTTTTCAGCAAACATAGGATCCTTCATGCACAGACCACTCTCAAATTGAGATCTAGTCCTCCTTAGGTCATTGGGATCCCGAGCTAGCTCTCCTGCTGCATGTAGTGTCTTGGCTTCCCATTTTGGCCTTGTGGGGCTGTTAGGGTCTACAATAAACTCATCTCCATCAGACAAATCAGAATCAGCATGTTCAACAAACTCTTTACTTACTTCTTGAGGTTTAGGTGGTGAAGAGGCTTCACCAACTTCCACTGCTGCAAGGGGTTCTTTCTCAAACTGAACACACCTTTCAATGAAGGCTTTGTTTGTGCTCAAATTTATCAACTTGTACCCTTTTGAATCTTCAAAGTATCCAAAAAAAATACACTCTTGGCTTTGGGGCTGCAAAGCCTTCCTCTTCTCTGTTGGGATTCTAGCCCATGCCTTTGAGCCAAAAATCCTGAAATGGGTCACATCTGGCTTGTGCCCACTCCATGCTTCAAAGGGAGTTATTCCATCAAGCTGTTTGTGAGGAACCCTATTCTGAATATAGGCTTCACAGTTGATAGCTTCGGCCCAGTACTTTGGTGGAAAATTTTTGGCCTCCATCATGCATGTTGCCATCTCCTTCAGTGATCTGTTCTTCCTCTCAGCAACACCATTTTGCTGTGGTGTGTAAGGGATAGAATGTTGCATCTGAATACCTACATCTGCATAATAATTAATAAACTCAGTCTTGACATACTCAGCACCATTGTCAGATCTGAGGGCCTTGAGTTTCCTTCCAGACTGGTTTTCAACCAAAGCCTTAAAGACTTTTAAGAGGCCAAAAACTTCAGACTTGTGTTTCAGGAAGTGAACCCAGCAATACGTGGAAAATTCATCAATAAAGGTCAATGCATATTTGTCTTGAAACATGGACATATGAGGAAATGGGCCAGCAACATCATTGTGAATCAGCTCGAGGGGTGGAGAGGTTCTCTCATGACTAGCTCTCTCAAATTTGTGCTTTGGGTGTTTTCCTAGGATACAACCTTGGCAGACTCGTTTGGAAATTTTTATCTTGGGCAACCCTATGACCATTTCCTTCTCACTAAGATCAGACAGATACTTGTAATTAAGGTGGCCAAATCTTTCATGCCAAAGTTGCTAGCCTCATTAGCATGAATCAGAAGAGCAGAGGGGTTTGAGTAGGGTACGAAGTGTGAGAACATGTATACCTTTTGAGCATGATTTGCAACTCCTTTTGCAATGACTCTACCACTTGAGATCTCTGTGATCTCAACTTCATCGGGGGAGAATATGACCTTCTTAGGAGACCCAGTGTGGGTCATCTGGTACACTGACAAGAGGTTGGAGGTGAGACCTGGGACATACAGCACATTGCTAAACTGACCATGATCAAGATCTATCCTTCCTTTGCCTTTACTTTCAGTGAGAGAGTCATCTCCCAGTACAATAGATGGTCCTTTCCACATATCCAGTGAGGACAAAGCCTCCTTACTTGAAACCATGTGTCTTGAAGCTCCAGAATCAATGATAAAACTGGGTGAGCTTGATGTGCTAGCAACCAATGCATGAACTCTCTCTCTATCATCGAAACTTGATCCTCCTTCTCTCTTCTCTGTGATTTCTGGAAGGGAGATGCCATTCTTCTCCAGGAGTTGGGTCAGCATATCAATCTGCTTTTTCATACAAGAGCTTTCAGAGTGATTTCCCTTATTGCAGTATGCGCACTTGTTCATTTCACCTTTGTTTTTCTTCTTCTGGTTATTCTTCTTGGGACCTTGTTGATCCTCTGGAGACTGTTTCTTGTCTCTCTTTTGCTTAGGTGGATTTTTAGCTTTCTTTTTTCTTTTTGAATCCACCCTCGAATCTCCAGAAATCAAAGCTTGATCGTTGGATGGTTTGATGGGGCCCATCGTCACCATCTTGTCCTGTTCTTGTGTGAGAGATTCCATGAAATATGCAAGGCTAGGCATCTTCCAGGCTTGAGCTGTCAGTTTTGTGGCATAGAAGGTCGAAAAAAACACTGAATAGTCAGGGCCTAGCTTTGAGAGTATGTCCAGTACGATCTGATCATCTTTCTTTTCAATACCACACTATTTCAGCTGCAAAACTAGTGCTTTGAACTTGGAGAAATATAGCTGCAGGGATTCAAAGCTATTTGGACTCAGAGAAATCAGCTCATTTTCGATTTGATGTCCCCTCATCTCATCTGCCTTTCCAAAAATATCAGCAAGCTTCTCCCATACTTCATTCGATGATGTCAATCCATCAAGATGGAAAAGGAGGTCTTTGGAAATACTCAGACACAGGAGGCCATAAGCCTTATCCCTCCTGTTGTGCCATTTTATCTTCTCTGCAGCTGCATTAGGTTCTACTTATTTTGCCATAGTCACCCTGTAGAGGAATTTCACTCTCAATAGTATCTCCATCTCTGCTTTCCATTAAAATAAATTGAAGGGAGTTAAGATAGTTTTCTGTGATTGATCCATAGCTCTATAAAATCTCTCCCGACTGTCAGTAGAAGGCTCCCAGTCTGATGTCGAACCTGCAAAGCAATTTTTGAAGGAGAGAAACAACCTACAATGGCTCTAATACCATGTGTAAATTTGAACCAGGTGATAGATTAATTTTACTCACAACAATTAACAATTGATCATGCAAAATCACTCACAAAGAGACTGAAAATTGGAGCTGAACACTAAACTGTATTAAATCAGTGTACAATAGCCAACCCTATAAAATAATAGGTTTTTGAATAAATAACATACATCAGATATTCAAATGCATGAGGAGCAATTTGAATCTAGCATAAAGCAGGCTTACCAAAAATAAGCAAATCCCCCATAGGTGTAAAAAGCTGAACCCAAATCTGTCATGGAGCTCACGAATTGGAAAAAAGTCTTAGGAAAGCTAAAGAGTGGTGAAATGGCAGCTCATACATACTTTTTCATGGAGGAAAGAGTGCAGGATGAAGAGGACAAAAAACTATTTCACCTCACATAGTCTAGCTTTCCCATTTGCCTTAAAACACTGAAAAAGCAGTCAATAAAGCAGAAAAAGCAGATAGGTGCCTAAGAGGCTAGGAATAAAGCAGATTTGATTCCTTGGGATTTTCCAAGCACTACATGAGTCAAATATGGCAAGTTTGACCTCTATGGATAGGAAATTAACAACTTGCACATGGTGGGACTCATGAACTAGGAAAATAAGACAAATAATGAAATTAATGTCTAAGTGGGTAAACTATGGGTTGATTATTCTAACAATATCCCTCTTACATATCCTTAATTATTATAATTACGAATGTGTATAATGTACTTGCTTCTGGTGAGGAGTCAATTACCTAAGTCAAAACTTAGGAGGCATAAAGACAATGACATAACCTAACCACAAGAGATAAAAGAAAAATGATTAAAAGATTTGTAATGAATACCAGGGTCCTACGTATCATTTGGATTATGGCATTATTAGAGTTAATATTTCCGCCTACCAAGATACCGGCTTTGCCAAGACTTATCCGGACCGAGACACCACAACTTGGTAACTTAACCCTAATATAATTAAGTCGGGATAGAATGAGTCGCACTCAGAAGAGTTAAGGGGTTAAAATAAAAAAGGGGTAATATGAGGACAAGATCAACCCAAGGAGCTAATGGTCAAATGGACTATAGGTCATAGTCTCCTTAAAAACAATAAGAGAAAATAACACCGTCAACATACCTAGTTTAGTAAATTCCACCTACCTATGGAGACTTACACATATGCTTAATATGTGGAGTTAATTATATATAGATAAATTTAATATATATGTATATAAATATATGGTAGTAGTAAAATTGCATAAGTTGGTAGGCATGATAAATATAATTATGGTTTAAAGGTCCCTTAATACATAGGAAGAAAAACCTTATAGAGAAAAGGATATTTGTCCTTTTAGTTGGTTTTAATTAATCTTCTAGAAAAGTATTTTCAGGAGTACGCAACACATGTAATTTCATTAAGGCCAGCATATTTATTAAAGGAATTATTTTACTCGGTTGTCAATAAAGGAGAAGACTGGTATGGTTGGATGCATGCCTCCAAAAAAATTTCTTGACAGCAAAATGTGGGGAGACCAGCCTCAACAATTTTAGTGGCCAACTCATTGCCTCATTTTATGGCAACTTGGTGCTTGGAAAAGGGAAGTCATTCTCATTTGGATTTTTATAGGTTATGGAATTCCTTTATGGGGGGAAGTCAAGAGGAAGGCTCGGCTTTCAGAAAGAAATGTCTGTACCTCTGCATCTTTTGAGAGGGTTAGAGCATGGGAAAATAATAAGGGAAATCATTGCTAAGGAATTCACCACAACAGATCAGTCGCTGGACTGGGGGTGAAGATGTTTCATTCCTTTACGTTTGATTATTATTTCATTTTCCTTACAAGATGATTATCATGGTCTGTGCAACAAGCTACTGCGTGGGGTTTGAGGTTTGTACACATCCTATGAGAGGTTGGATTTAGGTATTATGGTATTCTTTCAAACTGTCTTGTTCCTGTATGCTTTTTAAAGTCTAGATGGCCATCGATCAGCACTGGCATGGGTTCCTCTATAGTTTTGAATATTTATATATTTCTGTAAAACGCTACCCATTGCCTTAATTAAAAATCTGATGGATAAAGTAACACATAGTAGATCTTCAGTGATAAAGGAACCTGTGTGTTTGGGTTTTTCTTTTTCCTTAATATTTTTGTGTGTGCCTTCCCTTTTACAAATCTGGAATACAAACAACCAATTCCAGTTTTTTGTTGGACATATATATATTATACAGGTGTTATCCTTTCACACAAGAGATTCGATTTTATATTCGTGTGAATTAAGGAGAAGTCATCACATCTCTTGCAACACATTGGGTCGAGATGAGTTGTCTTGTACTCACGTTACACCGTATAGCTCCTTCTACCCATTCCTAGGATGCTCATTGGTGTATTATAATGGTGTATGCTCAAAAGGCAGTTTCAAAGAGTAGAAATTCAGTACGAAGAATGTAAAACCATTTTTCCTTAGTCTTTCATAATGCCGTCCCATTTGGTGTTGCGACCTTCCTTTGATTTTCTTTAGGATCATTTTCTGGTAAATGAACCCACCCTGTATGTTGCACTTTATGGGTGGACCATAGGATTTCAAAGTCAATCCATTGTTTTCACTAAATGATAAGTGAGATTTGTTAAATAATAAGGAATAAGTCATTGATCAACACATTAATCATAAATGATAGAGGCTAAATCACTGATCATAGGGTAAATGTTTATCATATGGATTTTAGCTTTCAGCTATGTTTTCCAATTATGATTACATTTGCATGGGTATAAACCTTTGTTAGGTTGTATGGGTGTCTATACGACCTGGGTCGTATTCACCATTTTGTCATGAAATTCCTTATATTTTCTTATGTGCAAGATGACCCTCCGCCTGGGTTATGGACTCATTTAGTTTTTATTTATGTTGTTTGTCACCATATTGCTGGTCCCTCATACATGTTGATGTTGAACCAAGGTATGCGCTGTTATTAGTAAAGAGCTCCTATCCTCCGCAGATTTGATTTAAGACATATTCTTGAGCTAACATTATGGGTACCAAAAAAACAAAAAAAAACTGACTATAGTAAGTCATCCTGAATTTCGTGTGAGCTGTGGTCTCTTCCTGTAAGTTGTGTTTAGGTATTTCATTTCCTACAGACTTTAGACCTAGCGTATGTTTGGTTGGGAATCTCTAGACATGGGTGTCGGGCTATCAGTGACCTTATGGATCTTCCCTAAACCGCCTTAAAATATGTTCCCTCAAAGATAATGATAAGAGTATATAAATAATAATAGTGCTTCCAAAGCTTAGAAGTACTCCCAAGAAGGAGTCCGCTGGATGTAGCAGAAATTAAAAAGAAGGCAACAAAATCATTTTTGGTTGTAATATGTTATAGAATAAACATTACAGGAAGGGCATATTTGGTGGACATAGCACATAGATTGGGCTAACCACGTACATTTGGTGTCTCCCTATGTTTGCATCTACCTTTTTATATTTGGTTTTTATATTGTGACTTTTATGGGTATTAATTTTGTATAAGATCTCATAGTATTTAGATGCTTTCGAATGATTGATATGCATAAATGATGAAGAGAGGCATTGGACTTAAAATTTCATGTGAATTTACATAAAGTACATGTTAGTGGAAAATGACAGATTCTTCCACAGTAAGTATACATCCTCTTGCTTATGTAGGATCTGATTTGGATATACAGAAATTTAATGCCATGTAAACATTAAATTATGTTACGATTATATAAACAAATAAATAAAATGAAAGTTATTACCCCATGCACAATGTTCACATTACATGTGTTTGAGGAATTACGAGTTTGTCACAACAAAGATGTACTATTAGTACGAAGGATGCCTCTTATGTTTTAGTGGTGAATATTAAAATTGTTAGTTCTTTAAAGTTTAAACAAACTATCTTTTTCTTAAGGTGATGATAGTAGATACCTCACGGATAAATATCAATGATCGAAATAAGTGGATTTAGTCACTTAAGAGTCCCATTGTTTAGTTGCAAATCAATTATGCTAAAATATGGTTAAAGTAACTGAAGTACGTATTCAAATGGTAGTTGGAGGATGCATATGAGTAGATCTCTATTGAGATCAAAAATTTCAACCATAAACTTTATGTTGTCATTAAGATTAGTATTTGCAGCATAAATGGGGATGTATTATATCATAATTACAGGGTAAGTCCTTCCTTGGAAAGCCACTAATCTAAAGAAAGATGATAATGCATGAAAGACTCTGCCATAGCTTTAGGACCTATATATGTGTGTGTCCTAAATCATGGGAGGATTACTTAATCATGTGAATACTTGAAGGAATAATAAGCATGTTTGGTTTATGTTATAAATAGAGATCTCGGTAAATTGGATGCAAATTGCATGTTTGGTTTTTTGTAGAGGATGGATTTACATTTTCAAAAGATTGTTTTACAATGCGTGTAGTTTGACATTTTTTGATTGAACATGCTTCATTGAAATGACATGTAAAATCTGCCACTAACATGATTGACTCATTTTGTAGTAACAACGAAACAAAATAATTTACCCCTTTTTCACACACAATGGCATTGAGGCATAAGGGGTATTTTACATATGGTATCAGAGTGAGAGTTGAAACACTTCGGCCTATTTGGCCTCAAAATGCTCCTACATATTTCATTTCGAAAATAATGATTTAGTTTTACCTTGTGATAACCAGAATCAACAAGTTTACACCGTTCTGCAATACAGGTACCTTAAGATGTACCAAACGCAGATATTTTTGACCTTGTAGTTGTGCAGGAGAAGGTGGAACGTTTTCTCAAAATCACAATAAAGATGGCCCATTATTGTTTCTAGTTCAATGCAGGCATGATGATGTAAGTACACAGGTATCTGGTTAAATTCCTTGATTACTTCTGAATAGGTTTATGAATGGCTAAGATGATAGCTTTGTCTCTATTTGAGTCGTGTCGATAAATTTTAATGAAGTATTCTTAGACAAACTCATGGTCGATGAAGGTACTATAGAAATCTCTGTCATGAATAATGATTTTGAATTGCTGAAAAGTGACCTTTGAAACCTACATGCATAGTTGAACCTGCTACTAATGACTTTGGTATATAAAGGATTCTTAGAACTACAAGGTTGACAAATTGTAATAGGTAACTTTCAAAACATCGAACTGTTGTTGTTAACGACTAGTGGGAAAGGGTTACATCACTAACAATAAAATATAGGACTGCTAAGGATCTAATGAGATTTGAATTTTATTTAAGGTCTTCTAGACCTAATTTGGGGTTCATTATTGTAATAAATAAATGTAAGTGGCTCATCAGAGTATACTCCAAAGTCTTAGAGGCATTTGATTATATATATGTATGCATATATAATTTACCTAAAAATTCCCTAAAGATAGATATTAAAAGGAACTTGATAGTTGATCATTTAGGAGTAACTGTATTACCCTTGAAAACTCTCTAAAATATTAGCTGCAAAACTATCACATATAGTAAAATGGTTAGGCACAAAGGTAAATAATGCTAAAATAGTAGGTATGCTAAAGGCATATATTATATTGTCAATTTTTAAAAAAAATACAAATGGCATCAAATGAATGTTAGTGGTGTTAAAAATACTAACATAATATTAGATATGAAACACCTCTTAGATATGAAACACCTCTTTCCACTGGGAGTTTCATGTAAACCTGGAACAAATATTTTGCACTAAATTGTATTGATGCACCGGTACATGTTAGTTGAATGACTACTATTGCATATAGATGTTTGGTAATAAAATGACTTGGTTAAGGTGCATGACTTATTATAGACAAAACAAATTTTAATGACTGAGCCTGAGATCAAAAGTAGGAGGACATAGTGTTTCTCAAAGATTTGGGTCCACTAGTTTTGACAAAACTCTTTCACCTATATGTGTGCACGTAACCATTATACCCCTTGGGTCCTGAATGGATAGTTCATAAGGAAGGATTATGTTTGGTTATTTTAGTGTGACTATCATGAACTAATAAAACCTAGGAGATGGTTATTCATTACACATAATAAGTGAATGACGAGAGAAGTGAATGTTTTCTAAACATGTGTGTAACAATAAATTCTTAGTGAATATTAACCTCTTTATCAGAATTTGTTGATAAAATTGTGAATGTTGAATACCATTAGCATACTAAATAGATGCTTAGTAAAGGTAGGACTTGAATTTCGAAATTGTTAGGAAGAGAATTCAAGTTAGTTATAATGTATCCTTTACATATAATTATTAGTGTGTAAGAAATTGGGTTATTCCTATAAATACTATTGATCCATTTATACATGTGCATTGGTATTATTGATCTTCTTATACATTTTCACAAAACGACAACATGCCTTACAATATTTCTTCAAGAAAATAAAAATAAAACTAGACTACTTATGAACTTGGACCACAATACAGCTAAGGTAAGTAGCACGATGTGTTATGCCTAATGTTATGTGTCGTACGAAAGGAGTACACCTATATAAAGGCTCTCATTTTGATGAAAGAGAAAAGTTGTAAGTTATGACATAAGTAATTGAGGTATGAAAATATGGTAAGCAATTTGCTTGTTTACTTTGGATTAGTAATGTTATTTCCGTGTCCCTAACATTGCCACACATGAATGTGATGTAAAGTGGAATATTCCTTCACTAGAAATTATCCAAATATAGGTGAGTAAGGATCTCTAAAGATATTGATATTGAAAATAATAAATTGATGAATGTTGTATAATGCTATATGCTAACATTGCAAGGCATGCTAAGAATACTATTAGTCGGAATTGACTGTTAGTAAGAATATTCACTACCCCAAATAATGAGGTTAAGAATGGGTGATGTTCTACTTGTTAGAAATTGTCGAATTTCGAGGTTTTATAAACCAAGGATTACCTATGGATGATGTTGTTTATATACTCACATTGCAAGCTTCACCAAGATTATGATCACTATTGCAATCGATGTGCACTACAGGATATAAATCTTCCTGCGTATGTAAGTTGCGCTCAATCTCTCATAAATGAGTAAGGATTAATTCTTCTAGATGATTTACAAGGTTATATATAACTCATGAATGCTGATTAAATGATTAATTAATGAAATCTTGGGTTATTGATGGATGCTTTGACTAACCATGTAGCTGATTCACGAATCCAGACAATGATAGAAAAGTCATTCTAAGCACCAAGGAGCATGCACTACAAATAGCTAAAGTTAAAATTTATACTAAATACGAACAAGGAAAAAAAAATTGAATGTTCCGGGAGCACCACGGTGTCAGGCAAGTGATTTCCCCATGAGCACATTGGTGTTAGAAATATATGTTGCGTGAGAACAATGGTGATAGGAAAGTGATTGCCACATTAGCACATTGGTGTCAGGCATACGGTGTGGCAAGAATAAGACCTAGGAAAAAACTGGACATCTGGAAGACACGATGTTGTTTGATGTCACTGAGAAGAAAACTTTTAACTACTGGTTAAAAGGGAGAGTAACCTTATAAATTATTGTAAGTCCATAGGAGAATGGAAAAGGAACTCAAGGGAGTTTGGAAAAACAAAATCAACATAAAATGTGTTAAAACAAATTTCCATGTAATTAAACTGTTACATGCTTAATGTGTAATGTAAAGAAAGGATTTCCTCATGTTGAGGACAACATAAATATCCAAAGGTTGGAAATAAAACCAACACTCAAAGGGTAGTAATTATGTTTTATTGATGAATAAATTGCATTACGAAAATGATTGGATATTATGACACCAATGAAAACTAGAAAATTGCACATTGTTACAATGCAAAAGAATCTATGGCTTATGTTTAAGTGGAGTTATAATTTTGGACATGATGTATTGAAGGGAATTGGGCTAGACCTGAACTTGTTTCAAGGAATTGTAGGTCTTGAACGACAGTGATTTGAGAAGTACCGAAGGATCTCACGGGGGGTTAGGATGAAGAAATGAAAAGAAGATGAAATAGAAGAAGGAGATTTGGTCAAAGAAAAAGCTAGAACACTGAGGACGGTGTTATCTTAAGGGGGGAAGGATGTAATATCCCTCTTACGTAGCCTTAATTACTATAATTATGAATGTGTATTGTACTTGCTTCTGGTGAGGAGCTCGAGGCCAAGGCCCCACCAAAAGAAAAACCGTGCAGCCTATATGAGTTAATTACCTTAGTGAAAACTTTGGAGGCATAAAGACAATGATATAACCTAACCACAAGAGATAAAAGAAAAATGATTAAATTGTCCATAATGAATATCGGGGTCCTAGGTATCATTTGGATTATGAAAGTATTAGAGTTAATATCTGCACCTACCAAGATACGTGCTTCACTAAGACTTATCTGGATCGAGGCACCACAACTTGGTAACTTAACCCTAATATGATTAAGTTGGGATAGAATGAGTCGCACTCAGAAGAGTTAAGGGGTTAAAATAAAAAAAAGGTAATACAAGGAGAAGAGAAACCCAAGAAGGTAATCGTCAAATGGACTATAGGTCATAGTCTCCTTAAAAACAACAAGAGAAAATAGCACCATCAGCATACCTAGTTTACTAAATGCCACCTACCTATGGAGACTTACACACATGCTTAATATGTGGAGTTAATTATATATAGATAAATTTAATATATATGATATAAATATATGGTGGTAGGAAAATTGCATAAGTTGGTAGGCATGATAAATGTAATTATGGTTTAAAGGCCCCTTAATACATAGGAAGAAAAACCTTATAGAGAAAAGGATATTTGTCCTTTAAATTGGTTTTACCTAATCTTCCGAAAAAAGTATTTTCAGGAGTACGCAACACACGTAATTTCATTAATACTAGTATATTTATTAAAGGAATTATTTTATTGGGCTCTAAAAAAGGAGAAGACTGGTAGGGATGGATGCATGCCTCCAAGAAATTTGCTTGACAGTGAAATGTGGGGAGACCAGCCTCGGCAATTTTAGTGGCCAAATCATTACCTCATTTTATGGCAACTTGATCTGCAACAAGGGGAAGTCGTTCTCCTTTGGATTTTTATAGGTTATGAAATTCCTTTATTGTTGGAAGTCAAGAGGAAGGTTGGGCATTGAGAAATAAATCTCTGCACCTCTACTACTTTTCAGAGGGTTAGACCATGGGAAAAGAAGAAAGGAAATCGCTGTTAAGGAATTCACCACAACAGATCAGATGCTAGACTGGGGGTGAAGACATTTCATTCCTTTACTTTTTATTATTATTTCATTTTCCTTACAAGATGAAGATCATGACCTCTACAACAAGCTACTGCGTGGGGTTTGAGGTTTGTACACATCCAATGAGAGGTTCGATTTAGGTATTATGGTAGTATTTAGAACTATCTTGTTCCTGTATGCTTTTTAAAGTCTTGATGGCCATCAATTAGCACTAGCATGGGTTCCTCTATAGTTTTGAAAATTTATATATTTATGTAAAATGCTATGCATTTCCTTAATTAAAACTCTAATGGATAAAGGAAAACATAGTAGATCTTGAGTGATAAAGGAACCTACGTGTTTGGGTTTTTGTTTTTCCTTAATATTTTTCTCCATACCTTCCCTTTTAAAAATATGGAATACAAACAGTTAATTCCAGTTGTTTGCTGTACATATATATATATATATATATATATTATACAGGCATTATCCTTTCACACCAGAGATTCGATTTTTTGTTCATGTGAATTAAGGAGAATTAATCACATCTCCTGCATCACATTGGGTCGGGATGAGTTGTCTTGTACTCGTGTTACATCGTATAGATCCTTCCACCCATTCCTAGGATGCTTATTAGTGTATTATAATGGTGTATGCTCAAAAGGTAGTCTCAAAGAGTAGAAATTCAGTACCAGAAACGTAAAACCATTTTTCCTTAGTCTTTCATAATGTCATCCCATTTTGTGTTGCGACCTTCCTTTGATTTTCTTTAGGATCATTTTCTGGTAAATGAGCCCACCCTCTATGCTGCACTCTATGGGTAGACCATAGGATTTCAAAGTTGATACATTGGTTTCACTAAATGATAAGTGAAATTTGTTAAATAATAAGGGATAAGTCACTGATCAGTACATCAGTCGTAAGTGATAGACGATAAATCACTAATCATAGGGTAAATGTTTACCATATGGATTTTAGCTCCCAGTTATGTTTTCCAATTATCATTAGATCTGCGTGGGTATAAACCTTTGTTAGGTTGTATGGGTGTCTATACGACCTGGGTCGTATGCGTCGTTTTGTCTTGAAATTCCTTATATTTTCTTATGTGCAAGACGACCCTCCGCCTGGGTTATGGACTCATTTAGTTTTTCTTCATGTTGTTTGTCACCATATTGCTGGTCCCTCATACACGCTGATTTTGAACCAAGGTATGCACTGGCGTTAGTAAATAGTACTTGTCCTCCGTAGATTCGATTTAAGCCATATTCCTGAGCTAACATTATGGGTACCAAAAAAAACAAAAAAATAAAAACTTACTATAGTAAGTCATCCTGAATTTCGTGTGCGCTATGGTCTCTTCCTGTAAGTTGTGTTTAGGTATTTCATTACCTACAGACTTTAGAACTAGCATATGTTTGGCTAGGAAGCTCTAGCCGTGGGTGTTGGACTATCAATGACCTTATGGATCTGTCCTAAACTGCCTTAAAATATGTTCCCTGAAACATAATGATAAGAGTATATAAATAATAATAGTGCTTCAAAAGATTAGAAGTACTCCCGAGAAGGAGTCCACTAGATGTAACAGAAATTAAAAAGAAGGAAACAAAATCGTTGCTGGTTGTAATATGTTATAGAATAAATATTACATGAAGGACAAATTTGGTGGACATAGCCCATAGATTGGGCGAACCATGTACATTTGGTGTCTCCCTATGTTTGCATCTGGTATTTTATATTCACTTTTTATACTATGATTTTTATGGGTATTAATTTTGTATAAGATCTCATTAGATAGTATTTAGATGCTTTTGAATGATTGATATGCTTAATGTATGAAAGAATCTGCCACAGCTTTAGGACCTATACATGTGTGTGTTCTAAATCATGAGAGGATTACTTAATCATGTGAATACTTGAAGGCATAATAAGCATGTTTGGTTTATGTTATAAATAGTGATCTTGGTAAATTGGATGTAGATTGCATGTTTGGTTTCTGTAGAGGAAGATGGATTTAAATTGTCAAAATATTGTTTTACAATGTGTGTAGTTTGACATTTTTTGATTGAACATGGTTCATTGAAATGACATGTAAAATCTGCCACTAACATGATTAACTCATTTTGTAGTAACAATGAAACAAAAAAATTTATCCCTTTTTCACACATAATGGCATTGAGACATAAGGGGTATTTTACATATAAAATACATAGTATTAAAATACTTGTTAACACTTTTCTTCGAGCATTACGTGTCATGATCTGTAGACTTAATGACACTTCTTTATGAAGGTCAAGTAGATAGATGGCTCACGTCTACTAGGCTAGGAAAATCTAAACATCCTTACATGTTGGATTTCCCTCGTATAACGTGATATTTCTTGAGTACTTTATGAGAATACAGAAATTGAAAATTTCATTTGATCACTTAAAAATAAGTATGATGAGATCAATATTATTCTCAAGTCATTTTCACTCGAAGGTGATTTTAATCTTTTAAGTAATTCCTACTGCTTACCAAATCCCATACTCAATGCTTATAACAGGGAGTTACAAACATAGTGCAATTCTAGAGCTCTTGCTCAACACTAAATGCTAAGATGTACTTGTATGATACACCTAGGGATACAACGGCGAAGGATCCGATGCTCCAGACTTTATGCTCAACATCAACATGGAGTGCTCCATAGCTTATGCCCAACATTTCCAATTATATTTTCATGTGTTCTAGAGCCTTTCGCTCAACACAAAACACCTCATTGATCATGTACTTTAGGGTCCACACCCAACACAAAATATTTCATCAATCATGTGCTTCAGGGTCCACGCCCAACATAATCAACATATATATATATATATATATATATATATATATATATATCATCAACAATTGGATTATGCCCAATATACAAAACAATCATCATCTTCATATGCAGTGGGGTCTTCGACCCAATATAAAATAAAACATCAATATAATCATCATGATCAATAGGCTCATGCCTATAAATGGTAGGTCCAAAATTTAGGATATTACAATAAACTATTTCCTTCCATGTTTCGTAGAAAAATTGGGATCTTTATTTATTATCCTAATCGCTTCTATGTTACCTCCACTTTCTCTTCTTCAAGGTAAATTTAAGGTACATTCTTTTAAATTTTATTTTTTTAACTTAACGTCAAAGAGTATGAATATAAGTAAATTGAACCTGTAGAATGTTTTGAGTTATAAATTCCTTGAAATGCCATTTGCTTCGTTATAAATGCTATACATAGATATAGGAGAGAAGCGTTGGAGATTAAAATGCTACAGAGTGAAGATACATCTAAGTAATATGGGTCATTTGACATCCCATTTGATGATTGTCAAGATGCAAATCTTAATTCACCCTAAACAACTTGTCAAAAAATGTGCATTAATTAAAGTTGATGCCACCATATGAGTAAAAGGATATCAAATTAAATCTATAATGGAGTATCAAAAAATAGTGAACATGGGTATATTTTTAGACACACACCATACACATGGAGTGACCATGGATATATTTTCAAACTCAAGAGACATCCACTAGCATAAAAAAAATGTTTCAAAGAGGTAGACACATTGAAAAGTTTAAAATAATTATCAGATTGTAAATTGAGACATATACATGTACTATTTTCTAGTCACATGGGCAGAGGCCAGTCAAATCCAGTATTTAGAGAGACAACGAAAAAACATTTATTTGTAGATGTAAAATCAGACAACCCATAAAGAGAACAATATGGTGAATATTTTACCAATCCATATAAAAAATACTAATGCATTTGTAAACCAATGCATATATCCAACTACAAAAAGATACTCCAATCATGCCTAATATTTTTGCATGACAATTTGGCACTATTTTTGCAACCACAGTTGTATCTGAGCTCTGTCATGCCTTTGTAAGAATTAATGACATATCTAAATCATCAAAGCATGAGTAAGATAGTATTTTTTGGAGAATCTGGAAGATGCATTTTTTACCCATTGAAAATCTAAGTGGATCGATCCTAACAAAAAAAAGTCAAAATATTATATTTATAAGCTCATAGATAGAATGCAAGGTATAAATGAAAAAAAAAACATTGTTATTCTAATAAAATATTCAAGTTCAAATCTAACCAATAAATATTCATGCAGTGTGAATATTTTTTCTTGTACTTCTTGCAATTAAAAAATGTACCTGTCAGGGTAGGCTACTTCGATGGACTTGGCTTGTCGCCATGGTGATGGATTGTTGCATTGCTGAAAACAACAACAACACTTGTTATAGAACAATGTCGATTAAGTACACTAATACAAAACCATTACTCTAATCAATCTATGAAACTAATCTAGATACATAGTGAATTCATTATTTGATCTAGGATGCCCCCGCTTGTAGAGGTATGAAAACCCAAATGGTTCATATTCAGATGCATGTACATTCAAATCAATTTCCAAACCACAATATTGTTTAATTCTTCTTTTCTTTTTTGTAGGGTTGAGGAAACTCTTCTTCCTCTTTAAAGATGAATCAATACCACCCAAACTAGGTGTGAATTCAAAATCATTATCCAAAACATTATGAAGAAAACCATTCAATTGGTTCATCTTCCACAAAGTAGCAGGCGTTGTTTAGAAGAAATTTTACTTTCCTAAACACCTCCTCTCTAGACATTTCAAGTTCCATGAAGTTTGCATCAAAAATATTAGTGGGAATAAGATTCATGTTAGCCTTTTCATCATAGTTATGGCAATCTATACTTATTTCAGGAGGATCATTGAATGTGTTAGCCACTGCATCTTGACTAGGAAATGACTTTGAATTTCCTGAGTGGAAATATAGCTAGTTGACCTTTATAACATGCTTTCAAATTTTTCCTCGAGTAGACCATGTACATTGACATACTATAAAATTTGTGTGATACCATGTGACAAGGAATCTCTTATCATGATACGTTTGACTTCTCACCTAGTAAGCATTGGTGTTTTTCTCTTGAGGACAACAACCACTATCTGGAATTCTACTTTCTTTTTCCATTGATGATTCAATTTTTTTTCTTTCTTATAGTTTTTTATATAGCCTCCTTTTTTCAAAATATCTTTGAACCTATAACAAGGTTCAACACGTGTTAGGAGAACATATAACAACCAGTCCATTCTATGAGCACATTTCTTCCTTCGATCAAACACATTATTTGTCTTGAAGTATAGAGATATGACTCAACTGCATTATTGGTTTCCTGATTTGCATGAGGAAAATATGGGAAACCTTTCATCCACATCCATAGATTCAAAGAACCAAATTATTCCTAGTATATTATCTTTATGAAATGCAAGAAAGAAAAACACTACTAAGAGTTTTTTCCCTTACGAATCTTATCATTAGTGTTAGAATTTTATCATTCAAGATAGCATTATATTAGGATCTTTAACTAAGAGAATAACAAGAACAACAATCAAACACAAGAGACAATGAACACAATCTTTTTCCTCAAGGAAACCATAAATGGAGAAAACCTCACAACTTCCTCAGAGATAGAATCAACAGAAAAGTAAACCCCAAAATAGTAAGATAATCTCTCGACAGCAGTAGTCTCTTTCCTTCTAGCCCCAGTAACTTCTTCTTCCTCAGCTATGTGCCACAATTAAGTGTGAGTGAGTGTTTGATAAATCAAGAGGCTCACTCTCTATTTATACTAATTCCTGACTTGACAATAACTCACTAGGGCTGAATTCACTAGGAGAGTCTAATAACCCTAGGGCCCCACAACTGCGGGGACTTTAACCCTTGATCAATAGGAGGGTTACCCACAATGACATGACATGACTTGTTTACATTACAGAAACTCTCGATCAGAACATCGGGTCATGAATTTGACTCAATTACATTACAAACACTTCCCGGAATAAACATCGAGGTACAATACATAATATATACAAGTGAATACATTCCAAAGTTACAATTACATCAACACTACCTATTAACTAGGAGGGTATTCTATCGACACAATTTTTCAACACTAGTCTTCTTCTTTGTATTAACTGAATCATCATTGAGTTCTCATCTTCTTCAATTCATATTCATCTCCAGGTCATCCTCATCTTCATGTCATCTTCATCTGGATCTGTATCATCACTGGATATGGATCATCATCACTGGATCTGGATCATCACTCGATCTAGATCATCTCTGCTATATCAACATCACTAGATCTAGATCATCACTTGATCTGGATCATATCTGCTAGATCATCATCATTGGTTCTGTATCATCACTGGATTTGGATCATCACTAGTTCATCATTATTGGTGCTATCTCATGATTCTTCTCGTCATAGGAAGTTCTACAGAGCCAGCCCTTTTTCATTCTGGTTGTAGCCCTAGCCTCCATGTAGGTCTTCTTCAGTGCTTATATTTGACCCTAAGTCAGAATGGCCCTCCCAGCACTTATGTCTAACCTTGACTCATCAAAAAGGCATGTCCAACACTCACATCTGACCATGAGAGGAACACATCCACCATCATATCATAATAGCCCATCCCTCACATCTGACCATGGATGGAACCTAATCCTCTCACCATGTCAAAATGGCCTAGCCCTTACATCTTACCATGGAAGGAACTTAATCCTCTCACCATATCAGAATGGCCCAACCCTTACATCTAACCATGGAATGAAGTTAATCCTCTCACCATGTCAAAATGGCCTAGCCCTTACATCTAACCATGGAAGGAACTTAATCCTCTCACCATGTTAGAATGGATCTCAGTCCCAAACTGAGGGTTCCTAGTAACTGACCAGGTGCCTCCATTCTCCCAAAGAATGGCATCATCCCTTATATCTAATCAAGTGGGAAAAAATCCCTCAATCCCATCAGAATGGCCTTGCACTTATATCTGTTCATGTGAGACTACATCCCATAGTCATATCAGAATGGCTCTCAGTCCCAGACTTAGTATTCCTCATAACTAACCAGGTAACTCCATTCAGAGAATGGAAACAAGCCTTATATCTAATCATGTAGGAACCAATCCTACAATCATATTAGAATGTCTCAGCACTCATATATGACATGGAAGGAACCAATCCTCTAACCATGACAGAATGACTCAGCCCTTACATATGACAATGGAAGGAAACTGATCCTCTCACCATGTTAGAATGGCTCATGGACTCATCACTTCCCCTTGGATGGAACCTCAATCTCGAGAACACCAAGCTTCTCTGTGAAGTACTCAAAGAGTCACTCTAACCAATGGCTTCATCAACACATCAACTATCTGTTCATCCATCCCAACATACTATTGCTTCAATACTCCTCTCTGCACAATATCGCTAATATAGTGATACTTGATCTCAATATGCTTCGAGTTGTCATGAAACAACGGATTATATGACAACTTCACACAACTCTAGTTGTCGCAATATATACAAGTAGCATATAACTGGAGATCAAATAAATCAGACAGTAGCTTCCTCATCCATACTTCCTCACAACTAGTTGAACAAGTTGTGACATACTCTACTTGAGCTGTACTCAGTGCCACACAGGTGCCACACAGGACTACTTCCTGCTAAAACAAGAGATCACACCTGATCCCATACTAAAGCTACAACCTGAAGTGCTCTTCCTATCGATGGCATTGCCTGCCCAATCTGAATCAACATAACCCTCTAGGTTAATCTTCCAATTCACCTCATACTGGAGCCCATAATCAACTATACCCTTCAGGTACCTCAGAATATGCTTGGAAGCAATCAAGCGAACATGTATTGGATCTGTCAGGAACTGGCTCAAGGTGTTCATAGCAAAGCAAATAGCTGGCCTCGTGTTCGTTAAGTACATCAAGGACCCAATCATCTGACGATACATTGTAGCATCAAGCACTTCTGATGAAGCATCACTCAATACCTTCAAGTTTGATGCGATAGGTGTGGTCATGGCCTTGCAATGCATCATCCCGAACCTCTTCAGGATCTCTACCATATACTTCTCTTTTCCTAGGGAAATTCCATCTGCATTCTGCCACACCTCCATGCCTAGAAAATAGTGCATCATACCCAAGTCCTTCATTTTGAACTTGGAAGAAAGATTCCTCTTCATATCAGCAATCAACCCATCCATACCTGTTCCAAACAGATCATATACATACAATAGGAGTATCATTGGGTTTCCATCTTCAACCTTATAGTAAAGGTTGGAATACACTTTACTCTTGGTAAATCCCAAACTAGATAGAGATCCATCAATTCTTCCATACCATGTCCTAGGTTCCTATTTCAAACCATACAGGGCTTTCTTCAATCTACACACATGAGGCTCACTATCATGTGTCTCAAAACCGAGTTCCTGCTCCACATATACTTCATCTTCTGCTACACCATTCAAGAAAGTAGTCTTGACATCCATTTGGTGTACCTTCCATTTCCTTACTACAACTATAGAAAGTACTGATATGATGGAAGTGTATCTGGCTATAGGTGCAAAAGTTTCTTCATAATCTATTCCTTCTTTCTGGGAGAAGCGACGAGCCACAAACCTTGCTTTGTATTTTTTCTATGCCGCCGTCTGCAGCATGCTTGATCTTGTAGATCCATTTGGAAGTTACAATAGAATTACCTTCGAGTCTTGGAACAACATCCCAAACATCATTCTTCATGATCGATTGATACTCTTCGATCATAACATCCTTCCATTCTTTCCTTTATGCCACTTCTTCATAGTTGGAAGGTTCTTTATTGATGAAATCACATAATAAGGCTACATATCCTGAGCAAGACCTGGTCCTTTTTCTTTCTCTATGACTCTCTTCTAGAGCCCCATATTTTTCTGCATCTTGGATAGCTTCTCGTACCCAAGCTTGTTTCCTCTTATGAGGATTCTTCTCCTAAGGTGGATCTTCATGTTCTTGAGATTCTTTTAATTCTTGATCTTCTACTTGAATTTCTTTGTTCATTGTTGTGTCATGAATTCTGGGTGCTTCTGTTTCTTCAGGTTCTTCAGCAGACCTCTTTCTGAATTTGTTGTAGGATGAGTCTTCATCAAATGTTACATCCCTGCTGATGTCAATATTCTTGAATCCTGGGAAGTGTATTTTGTAATACTTTGAGATTTCAAAGTATCCAACAAATATACCCTTCTTTCCTGAAGGATCTAACTTTTTCCTCTTTTCTTTTGGAATGTGTATGCACATTGGACAGCGGAATATTCTGAGATGGCTGACTTCTGGTTTGTTGCTGGAAAATATTTCTTCAAGTGTCTTGTTCTCGAGTACTCGATGTGGAGTATAGTTCTGTACATACACCGTTGTTCTAGTAGCTTCTTCCCATAGATGCATGGGAAGATATTGATCATGAAGCATAGCCCTTGCAGCTTCCATGATCGTTCTATTCTTCCTTTCTGCAACCCCATTCTATTGTGGATTATATGGAGTGGTTAACTCCCTCTTAATCCCTGAATCTTTGCATAATTATTTGAATTCATTTGATATGAATTCTCCACCATTATCTGATCAAAACGTCTTGATCTTGTTTTCAGTATGGTTTTCAATCAAGGCTTTGAATTCCTTAAACTTACTGAATACTTAATTTTTTTTCTTCATGAATTCAATCTGTCTCTTCCTAGAAAAATCATCAATAAAAGAAACATGTTATACATACCCATTTAATGAAATTGATGACATTGGACCACATACATTGGACTAAATGATTTCCAAGATTCCTTTTGCCTTGATCTCGCTACTTGGAAATGTCTTCTTTGTGTTTTTTCCTTTCACACATCCTTTGTAGACTCCTTCATGTTTTGCCTAAATTTCTGGAATACCTTCAACATCTTTGCATGCAAGTGGTAGTGCTCTTTAGTGGACGTGCAAGTATTCTATTTGAAAGTTCATTTGGATCTACTGTGTCATGGACCAAAGCTTGTTCTGGATGGCTCTTCAATTTGTATAGGCCTCCCTCTTATTCCCCAATCACTACTGCATCATCAAAAGTATTTCCCTTTGGCCACATGAGAACTTGGCCATATACAAATTCAACCCTCATGCCCTTTTCATATAATGTAGATATGGAGAGGAGGTTCTTCTTATGTCCCTGTACAAACAATACATCCTTCATCTTCATAGACTTTCCAAAGTCTAGCTTATAGGAGGATTCCCCACTACCTTTTATTGGATACTGGTAGTCATCTCCAAGTTTCATCTTGTGGGGTGATTCATGTTCTTATAGTCTCACAAAAGACTCATTGAATCCTGTCATATGTTTGGAAGCCACACTTTCTATAAGCCAATCATTGCTTCCATGTGGGATGTTTCCCATGAGAGCAGAAATCAAAACATATTCTTCATCACTTGAAGAATCATCACTTTCTTGCTTGTTTCTCTTTGTGGAAGGTTCATCATCTTCTACAGCATAAGCATGATGTCTTCTGTTGTTGTTTTTCTTGTTGTGAGAGTTTCTTTTGTTTCTAGGACAGTCTTTGGCATAGTTTCCTCTTTCATCACAAGTATAACATCTGAGTTGAGCTTTCTTGGAGGAAGAATGCTTACCTTTAAAATGATGATGATGGTCCCTTCTATTTTTCTTGGATTGAACTCTGAGAGCTTGATCTTAACTTCCCATATTTTATTCTCTAGCTGCTATCTGAGATTCTTCTTGTGAGCATTCTTCCCATAGTCTGTTGAACTTGACTAGCTTCTTTCTGGAACAGATCCCTTGAATGAAAGAGTCCCATGTCCTAAGGAGACCATTCAAGGTGGTCATTACAATCTCTGCATTATCCACTTCTTCATTCACTACTTTAAGTTCTTCTTTGACCTGGGAAACCATTGTGAAGTATGACTGTATGGTCTCCACATTCTTCAACTGGCTCCTCAAAGTCATTTTTTGATTTATGTTCTTTCCTTCAAAAAATTTGGTTAGGGCATCAAACATAGGTTTAGGTGTCTTTAGGGAGGACACTTATGGTATTAGGTGATCCTTGATTGAATCATCAATAATCCTTTTAGCCATAACCAACTTCTTCTTGTGTAAGGCATTAGCCTCATCTCCCTCCGGAACTGGAACCTCTTCATTGATGTAGGAGTCCAACTCATTTTCTTCTAGGACGAGGGAGATCCTATACTTCCAAGCTCAGAAGTTATCAGCTCCCTCAATATTTTCATCAAGCTTGGTATGGTGAGACATCTTAACTAAGAACCTCAAATGGAAATACAAAATATTTATATCTTACCAGTTCAAGATGTTGGAATTGGATCTGAAGCTGAATTTCTACAGTGTTGGTTCAGGAACATATTAGGGTTTGAATTTCCCAGAGTTCTATCCAACCTAATGATTTGATTTTGATATCTAAACTTTTATTTTGAGTAGGAGATCAATCCAGAGTTGGGCTCACTCAAAAATTCCACTTCTGTGGAAATCCCTAATTTCCGGTAGCAGTGTTGGGTCAAAAACTGAAAATGCTCAAAATCAAATTCTGCTTTGACAGAAAGATGCGCCCTAGGGAGGAGAGTCATCCCAACCTCCTTTTACTAAAAATTTGTGGAGGGATATCCAAAAAGTGGGAATCCCTAGTTTTCACAGCTGCATAATGTCTTTTTCTTAGGTTAGCTCTCATACAATGTTAGAATTTTATCATTCAAGCTAGCATTATATTAGGATCTTTAACTCAGAGAATAACAAGCACATCAATCAAACACAAGAGACAATGAACATCATTTTTTTCCTCAGGGAAACCATAAATGGAGAAAACGCTGCAACTTCCTCAGAGATATAATCAGCACCAAAAGTAAAACCCTAAAACACTAAGATGATCTCCCAACAACAGTAGTCTCTTTCGTTCATTCCCTATCAACTTCTTCACCCTCAGCTATGCGCTACAACTGAGTGTGAGTGAGTGTGTGACAAATAGAGAGGCTCACTCTCTATTTATACTAATTCCCGACTTGACAATAACTCACTAGGGCCGAATTTACTAGGAGAGTCTAATAACCCTAGAGCCCCACAACTACAGGGACTTTAACCCTTGATCAATAGGAGGGCTACCCACAATGACTTGACATGACTTGTTTACATTATACAAACTCTCGATCGGAACATCGAGGCATGACATGACTGAATTACATTACAAACACTTCCCAGAATAAACATTGGGGTGCAATACATAAGATATACAAGTGAATACATTCTGAAGTTACAATTACATCAACAATTAGAAACCCAGTTCTTGTGTAAATAGTCTAAGAACTTATGTTCATCTACAAATCTGTTGAAAAACGTATTGATTGTATCATCCACTTTAACATTGAGATTGTATTTCATTATGGAACCTAACCCACTAAGCATCTCATTGACTTCTTTTGTATTTGTGACTAGTCGATTCACATTTTTTAACCATGCCCTTCGAACATGCCAAATACACAATATTACAGCAGACCCTATGATCATCTTGCCATAATTAGCGCACTTTAGTGGGACATTCTTATAATAAACATAATTTTATTAAAATCTAACAAATGTGAAGTTACTTCAAGCCACTCATTTCATCTAATTCAATATCAACCATGAAGGCATTAACTTTCCAATAAATATGGATTTGGTGACACTTGTGCATCACCTGCTCCAACCACAGTGTAATATCCTTTGATGTGTTTTTTGATTCTACCACCAATGCAACTGGAACCCCACTTTGTTTTTCATCGAATGCCACCAATGTATATAGTTCATACTGTCATATTCAAAGAACACTTAAAGTAAAAAATAAGTACCCATAAATAATCTTGAATGAATACAACTTAAGAAGCTATACTAAATCAATAATTGACATTTTTCTTAACCCATACTTATTAGTATTGAATGTAGAATCCATAGATATTACTATATTATGGGATAACTTCACCATTGTGTTTAACATCCACTTTGTCTGAATTCCCATTATAAAAGGGACCTATGCACCATTGGGATTTTTGTAAAAGAAGAAATATTCACGAAGCTTTTGATACAAAATATTTACACTCATTTAATCCTTTTGGCGGAGTTGATAATTTCCCTTTGGGAACTGATTGTATATGTTTACAATATCCTTCCTATATAGGAAGAAATTCCTATCTAGAGTTGCATCATCCATGTCAACGTGTCTCTAGATGTGGATTTTATAAATTGTATCAATGGGTACTCCTAAAGAGAAACAACTCTCTACATAGGAAACAATGTCCCTTGAAATCCTTGTCCTATGCAAGGTCCTCACATCACCTGAAGTGTCATGTTGGCCATGACAAGGCCATCCTTCTCCATCCTCTTAATCATACATCCCCGTCCTCATGCTCATACATGTTGTAAGTCAATATTTTTATATCGGGATTATCAACCATCACCTTCACAATGAAATGGCATTGTCAACTCCTCTTATGCAAAATGAGGTTCCTTGTTTAGTGGATTGCTAGAGTTTTTTGTCCTCTGGGCTAAATGAGCAATGATAACTACACCAAAAAAATTGGAGATGTTAGTACATACAAATTAAAAATGCAACTCCAATGCCAACATACACATAATGCACTTTTGAAATTCTTATAGTTCATATTGAAAAGAAACACTAACCCATTTTTCTAGTTTCTTATTCTATTTTCATACAAAAGTACATGGAGCTATAGGGTTTCCTTCCTCCCCTTTGATAAATTCTAGAACTCTATGTGAAGGAACTAAAGATACACGATATTGAAAAGCAACACTAGCCCATTTCGCTGGTTTCTTATTCTGTTTTCATACAAAAGTACACGGAGCTGTAGGGTTTCCTTCCTCCCCTGTGATAAATTCTAGAACTCTATTGATCTGTCGGATCTCAACTTCTGTGCATTAAAAGTTCATGAAGAATGCGTTTAACAGGTTAACTAATGGAACAACATTTACAGAAATTAAATGCTCAGAACAAAAATTAAACCCAACACTGATAAACAGATATAAAGAAGAAACACAGAATCAGAGAGTCACAAACAGAAGTTGATAACGGAGTTCACCCCCTCCACTGGGCTACGTCTCTGGGTCCCTCTCCAATGGGCACTGATCCAATTAATCAAATGGTACAAAATGGTTCTCGAAACAACTTCAGCAACTATGAATAGAATGTTGTACAAAGTCTTTAAGACCTCTCTTCTGGAAATTACAATTATCCTTTTACAGGAAAAGAAAGCTAAAATATAACAGAGAATGTCGATTTCCACAGTAACAGTATCTGGACACTTCACAGCAATCTCTGCTCAGAGAAATGATGCTCTACGTTCTAAAACAACCTTGCCTCTCCAATGTGGCCAGAATCCTCTATTTAAGAGTTCCATCCCGAGGATAAGTAATGGGTTTTGATTCCCCTCATTATCATAGCTGTTATCTTATTTATCGTTACAACCATATGCTAAAACTGAACCATGCAATCCTGCCAATCGCTTCCCAAGTATTATGTTACCATGAAGTTCCATATTCTCGAAACGTTGCAACCAACTCCATGCACATGTGTTGACTCACAACACGTTGCAATGACCTACCACTAGGCTATGCCACATGTAACATAACCGTTTGATGTCACCACTAACTCCATAAATGTCACAGCATATGAGGACATCACCATATACCCGATCCGTTGTCGCAGCATACAAAGGTCGCAGCATACGAGGACTTCTCCATACACCCAATCCACTGTCGTAGCATAAAAATGTCATAGCATATGAGGACTTTGCCATACACTCGATCTGCTATCGCAGCATACAAATGTCGCAGCATATGAGGACTTCGCCATACACCTGATCCACTGTTGTAGCATACAAATGTCGTAGCATATGACTAACCTCCATGAACCATTCGATGTTAAACTTGACGGCGTGCACTACGCGGCCCATGCGAGCTGTGCAAGCTGCGCGACCCATGCAAGCTGTGCAAGCTGTACGACCCATGCAAGCTGTGCAATGTTATGTCGAACCACGTGGCCCCTTAAGGCTAGTCGTGCAACTATTTTTAGCAAATGAGTTAAAAACAGATGTTATGTTCTTTGAACCATAGATTAATAACTATTGTACCATATTGTATGAATGTAGTTTTTGAAGATGAATTATCCACTGGATCATTCCTCCCCACTGGAGAGCTTTTGGACCACCAAAAGCTTGAATCATTCTGTAGGTAAGTGAGGGTACAGCTCCCTCACCTTTCCAATCTCCATCCATCTTGCTTTGCTAGGATGCATGCCCTTAAGCCCCACTCGAAGGTACTCGGCATTCCCCCTTCGTGAAGTCCTTACATTTCTGTCAAGAATAACATCATCCCGCAACTCTTTCATATATTTAGGTTCCATATCATCAACTGAAGGAGTCTGTATGTTAGTTTCCTCATCCATGATCATAGGAGGCTGATATAGTTTAAGATTCTCAACATTGATAACTGAATAAATTTGCATGTGTGGAGGTAAATTCAAGCGAAAAGCATTAGTACCGATTTTTTCCAAGATCTCAAAAGGACCATACCTGATAGGCTTAAGTTTTTTACCTTCACCTTTCACATTAGAGGAAATTTCAACTCAAAATGGGCCTCCTAAAATGAACTAATAAAATAATAGTTAAAATAATAAAATAATATTTATTACTTTTGGAGGAAGAAAAGAAAAAAAACTACTTTTTTGTTTGTATTTTTGACATATCTCCTTGTGTTTTTACTCAAATTTCGATCGGGAGAGCTCGTTGGATGCGGAACTAAATTCTGCATCCAACGAGTACCCACTCGACATACTTTTGATGGACCTCGCTACCCCAAAAACGAGAAATACCTGAAAAAATGGAATGATGACATCATCATTATTTTTTCAGGTATTTCTTGTTTTTGGGGTAGCGAGGTCCATCAAAAGTATGTCGAGTGGGTACTCGTTGGATGCGGAAATTAATTCCGCATCCAACGAGCTCTCCCGATCGATATTTGAGTAAAAACACAAGGAGATATGTAAAAAATACAAACAAAAAAAGTAGTTTTTTTTATGATACCTATCACCAAATTTATATTAAAAAAGTGTTTAAGACCTATATGGTATTTCAAATTTAAAGAAATTTCATTGGCTAATACATGATGACATGGAATTTGAATAAAAGTTAAAAGGCCCATTTTGAGTTGAAATTTTCTCTAATGTTTTGTCTTTGGTGATATGTAACCAAACTCTGTCACCAACCTGAAATTGATGATCAACTCGATGCTTGTCATGCCTAGCTTTATACTTTGCATGGATCTTCTCCAACTATTCCTGAACTTCCTGCTACACCGCTTGGATTCTCTGAATGAACCTTAGAGCTTTATCTACATCATGATGTCCATCCACTGCATCTTTTCCAAAAGAGAAGTCCATCGGTGTTTTTGGCAGATAACCAAAACAAGTTTCAAAATGAGATCTTTTCATGGAAGAATGAACTGCATGATTGTAAGCATGTTGTATAGACTGCAACTGCTCATCCCAGAGTTTAGGATGTTTACTAAAATATCCCCTGAGCAGCTGAACCACTGTTCTGTTCACTACCTCTGTTTTCCCATCGGTCTGTGGATGAAAAGCTGTAGTTTTCTTAAGTTTAGTATCCATAAGCTCCCATAAAGTTGAGCAGAATTTTCCCAAGAACCGGGAATCCCGATCAGATATAATAGACATGGGAAGCCCAAAATGTATCCAAACATTCTGAAAGAATAAATGAGTTGTTTGTTCAGCAGTGATCTATTTGTTACATGGCATCAAGATACACATTTTGATGAATCTATACACAACAACATATAGGTAATCATGCCCTTTTCTAGACATAGGTAGTCCTCCTAAAAAGTCCATAGAAATGCTTTCCCAAGGACGAGAAGAAACTGGAATAGGTGTGTACAAACCTCTTATGTATTTAGCTACAGTTTCTTACATCTGAGGCCAATAACAGTGATTCTGTAATACAGACAGTGTTTTACTTACTCCAAAATGTCCTGCAATCAATGAACTATGTGCTTCCTGAATCACATGCACTCTCTCTTTCTCTAGAATACAAAGTTTACCAAGATGATACAAGAGTTGATTATGCACATAATAGTTCTCTTCCTATTTACCATGTATTAGGGATGCATATAGTTTCTTAAAATCGTTATCTTCTGCATATTGTTCAATATAACTTTCATGTGTTAATGAACTGTTTTGAAGAATGATTGAAGCATTTTTAGGAGGCCTTGATAACATGTCCGCTACCTTATTATGAATTCCATTTTTGTACTTAATTACGAGATGAAAATGTTGTAAGAATCCCATTCATCTTAAATGCCTACTTTGATGTATTTTAGTTTGAGATTGTAAATATTGAAGTGGCTGATGGTCAGTATGTATGACTGTTTCTTTTCCCATGATATAATGTTTCCACTTCTTTACACTCTGTACTAAGGCATACAACTGTTTGTCATAATTCGTATAGTTGCTTACTGTAGTAGAGAACATTTTGAATGGTAACATACTGGCTTCCTCCCTTGCATCAAAATGGCTCCCATGGCAAACTCGCTCGCATCAGTTTTGACCTCAAATGGCTGCTGCAAATCTAGCAATGTCAGAACTGGTGCTGTGCTAATCTTTTCCTTTAAAGTGTTGAAGGCTCTCTGATGCTTGCCTCCCCACTGGAAAATTTCTTTAATGCTTTTCAACGCATGTAATGGAGAAGAAATGGAAGAAAACCCAAAAATGAATTTCCTCCAATACTAAACCGCACCCAGAAAACTTCTGATTTTCAGTAACGGTGTTAGGCCGTGGCTAGTTTACAATGACAGCAACCTTGGCTGGGTCCACTCGCAGGTGGCCACCACCAATAATATGGCCCAAATATACTAAAGAAGTTTTAGCAAATTCACATTTAGACATTTTTACATAAAGCTTCTCTTTCCTCAGTATATATAAAACTTTCTTCACATGTACAACATGTTCTTCCCATGTTATGCTAAACAAAAGGATATCATCTAGATATACAATTACAAAATCATCAATGAATGGACGAAAGACATCATTCATGACCTGCATGAAAGTAGCAGGTGCATTACAGAGCCTGAAAGGCATCACAAGCCATTCATACAAACCCTGTTTTGTCTTGAATGCTGTTTTCGAGTCATCATTTTCAGCAACACGGATTTGATGATACCCACTACGCAGATCCAATTTTGTAAAGTAACTTGCATGTTTCAACTGATCAAGCAAATCATCAATGCGAGGAAGAGGATACTTGTTTTTAATGGTGATTTCACTAAGGGCCCTATAGTCGATGAACATCCTCCAAGACCCATCCTTCTTTGGAACCAAGATGATCAGAGAGCCACAAGGAGAAGTGCTTGGCTGGATGACCCCCTTCTCAATCAACTCGTGAACCTGCTTCTTGATTTCCTCATTTTTCATTACAGACATCTGGTACATAGCTATGTTCAGGAGTGGCACATCCTGCTACAAATGTATCTCATGCTGAATCTCTCTCTTTGGTGGTAACCATTTCGGATCTTGAAACAAATCATCATACACAGAAATGATTTCAATCAGTTCAAATTTATGTTTAGGATTACATCCTTCAAAATATTTAGAGACCTCATCATTTTTCACCTTAACCATCATTAACACAAAATTATTACTAGCATTTACCATCCTCTTCATTTGTCCTGCAGAAACTATTGCTAGATTGGTTCTTGTCTTATGTGCTCGTACAATATACTCTACACCATATTTAAAAAGATTATACTTATTCTGCTCTCTATAAAATACTGCTTTCCGGTCATACAAATATGGACTCCCAAGTACAATTCCACAAATGTCAAGTGGTACTACATCTAGTTCTACCTCATCCATGAACTTTTCAGTAATGGCAAACTTCAATACACATTTCTTTGTAACTTGCAATTGTGTATCATTAGTAACCCAACCAAGAGGATAGGGTTTATCATGAGGCATAGTAACTAAATGCAATTTCTTAACCACTTCTTCTGATATCAGATTTACTTGCAAACCGCTATCAAACAAGGTATCAATCTTTGTGTGATTTGTAATTACACGAACATGAAACAGTGCACTTCTATTTTTATCATTTTGCTTAGAAGTAGATGGAAGATTTGTACTTGCACTAGAACTTGATTTTGCATCAATGGGAAGTGAGATACTTTTATCCTTACCCTGGATTCCGATAGCTGTAACCTTTGTTTCATCACCTGAGCCAGATCCCAAGTCCTGAGTAACTACTGCAGTATCTTTTGTTTTGCCTTTATCTTTGTTTCCTGCATACTTCTTTGGACTTAACTCCAGATGAAGTTTCCAACACTTAGAGACATCATGTCCCTTTTGACAATGCGAACATGTAGGATTTTCACCTTCTTTCGTAACGGTAGCCATCTTATTTTGTCCCTTATCTCTACCTTTTGATTTGCTATCAATTTTAAATGATTTCTTCACAAAAGTATCATTAGCATGCTTCCCCCTAGCTTCTAAATGTGTAGCTTGAACACATACCTCATCCAAATTACTGGGGTTAAACATCAAGAAAGTATGTCTCAAATAAGAATGCATGCCACCAATGTAGTTAAGAAGACTTTCATGTGTATCTAATGAAACATTCAATGCAATAGCCCTCTTTCTAAATTCATGAGTATATTCCTGAATGCTTTGTCCTTTAACCTGTATAAAAGTTTGCCAGCTCATTATTAATTGCTACATGTGACCTGAAGGATAAAATTGCTTTCTTAACACTTCAATGAATTCATTCCAAAATGAAATAATTTTACCATTCTTTCGAATATATTGTTGAATCTTGCTCTCCCACCAAGTAAGAGCCATTCCACTCATTTTCAAAGTGGCCAATTGAATTCTTGAGGGGTCATCAGTAATGCCCTGCACCAATATACTTCAAGCTGCTTGATCCAATTGTCTAACTTTTCAGCATCTAAATCTCCATTATAAATTGGCATTTCAAATTTCACATCCAATTTGAAATAAGACATATTAGAACTTGCATTATTTGAATGAGAAGTATGAGAAGAAGAGAAAGTTTGATTAGTTTCAGGAGGATCACCATCACATCCTACTCCTTTAACCTTTTCTTCCTTCTTCATTTCTACATCTTTGGATGAAGATCCTTCTTCTTTATTCTTCCTTTCTGCTCGCTCATCGAGTAGAATTTCCATCATAGCTTTCATGCTAATAAAAGCCTCCAGAAACTCAGTTTCTAAAATAACAGGTTTTTCCCGTTCTACATGTCCTTCTTCTTCCGCTCGTGGAGAAGACATGGTTCTTGAGAATGTTCTCCTTGAGCCAATCTCAGGATCTCCTTCAATTAATTCTCCTTCACCACGCTTTAACCTGAACCTAGTAAGCATTCACAAACTTGCACCGGCAGTTAACTTGGCTCTGATACCATAATATGATCCGTCGGATCTCAACTTGTGTGCATTAAAAGTTCATGAAGAATGTGTTTAACAGGTCAACTAATGGAACAACATTTACAGAAATTAAATGCTTAGAACATAAATTAAACCCAACACTGATAAACAAATACAAAGAAGAAACACAGAATCAGAGAGTCACAAACAAAAGTTGATAACGGAGTTCACCCACTCCACTGGGCTACGTCTCTGGGTCCCTCTCCAATGGGTACCGATCCAATTAATCAAATGGTACAAAATGGTTCTGGAAACAACTTCAACAACTGTGAACAGAATGTTCTACAAAGTCTTTAAGACCTCTCTTCTGGAAATTGCAATTAGCCTTCGACACGTAAAGAAAGCTAAAATATAAGAGAGAATGTCGACTTCCACAGTGACAACATCTGGACACTTCACAGCAATCTCTCCTCAGAGAAACGATGCTCTGTGTTCTAAAACAACCTTGCCTCTCCAATGTGGCCATAATCCTCTATTTAAGAGTTCTGTCTCGAGGATAAGTAACGGGTTTTGATTCCCCTCATTATCACAGCTGTTATCTTCTTTATCGTTTCAACCATATGCTAAAACTGAACCATGCAATCCTGCCAATCGCTGCCCAAGATTTATGTTACCATGACGTTCCATATTCTTGAAATGTTGCAACCAACTCCACGCACATGTGCTGACTCACAAAACGTTGCAATGACCTGCCACCAGGCTATGCCACATGTAACGTAACCGTTTGATGTCACCACTAACTCCATAAATGTCATAACATATGAGGACTTCGCCATATACCCGATCCGCTATCGCAGCATATGAGGACTTCTCCATACACCTGATCTGTTGTCACAGAATACAAATATTGCAGCATATGAGGACTTCACCATACACCCGATCTGCTGTCGCAGCATACAAATGTCGCAGCATATGACTAACCTCCACAAACCATTCAATGTTCAACTTGATGGCGCACACTGCGCGGCCCATGCGAGTTGCACAAGCTGCGCGACCCATGCAAGCTGCACAAGCTGTGTGGCCCATGCAAGCTGCGCAACGTTATGTCGAATCGTGTGGCCCCTTAAGGCTAGTCACACACTATTTTTAGCGTATGAGTTAAAAACAGATGTTATGTTCTTTGAACCATAGATTAATAACTATTGTACCATATTGGATCAGTGTAGTTTCTGAAGATGAATAATCCACCGGATCATCTATGTGAAGGAAATAAGGATACATGATCAATGCTCATGTTTTCTCAATGAAGTTAAGACAAAACTAAGTCTTTACTAGAAAAGATGATCATGCCTTTTAATGTCTTGAACCTCAATATCCATGATCATATATCATTTGTATTGTTTGGCCATTTTGTACTGATACCTGCAAAATATTCCAATGGGTGAAAGTTATTACTCTTTGAATTTTACAAATGAAAAAAATTTCAACAAAGCAAAATATTAGAAGCTTAATTATTCTTAAACATAACCATTACTAAAAATAAACCATTGGATACTTTTGTTGTGAATTGCTTAAAAGAACTTTGATTTCTATAGACATTTCATGTTAGCAATTATATTGCATGTTCACCATTTATTTCCATCCTTACATGGGATCCTACAAAGATGAATCTTAGAATTCCTAAGAGATGCTCTATTTGTGAGGAAGCAGGGAAGACAATGACCCACTTAATGATTCATTGCTCCATCTTTTGATACAACTTGGTTGATCATTTTGGGAATAATAATGTGAAACTACCCAAAATCAATTGAAATTGTAAGAAAATAAATTTGTTGACGCAAATATCCAAAGCCACAATAAGCATGTGAGTGACTCAAAAACATGAATCTATATTTGAGCCTAAGCCTATCCATTATTAAGTTAAAGGAAAAGAAAAAATGTATGTGTATGTGAAGAATCAAAGTAGTTACATTGATTTTATATCATTTAATCACAGTATCTTACAATGCTAAACAACAAATCATATTATTTATAATAATGGACTGAATTTCTATACACATATGCTACTTGAATTGGAATGAAATGGAAAAAGCATACAGGAATTCCCATCAACTGGGAATAAATATATGTTCCAATGAGTATGATTTGGTTTGAGTACATATCAAGAATATTGAGGAACCAACCTGGAAAGCAACGATAAGTGGAGTTGTTTTTATTAGTTTTTTAAAAAAACACCCAAATCCATCTTCACCAACTTAAGAGGTTTGCACTTTCCATTTCAATTTTTGATGGATTATAAGACCAGTGAGATTGGTTAAGATTTTGTACATACTCTAACTTGGATATCTTAGCATTCTCAGATCCCTTGAGTCTTTGCAAAGTAAAAAATTAACAAAGAGAAATGATACACCAGTGGCCTAATGCTCATATAAAATAATATAATTAAAATATAAGTATTTAAACAAGGGATTTAATTCGTTAGTGACTGAGTATGCATCCCTCCACGAGTGTTTCATTCCCAGTGTGGTATGCGAAAATGGGACGAGGCCAGAGTAAATCTTGGGAGACTTTTGGGGACCAGCAAGATCAACTAAGATGAGACTGTTCCACTTTCTAACTTAGAATAATATGAATTATAGTTGCAGAGAAGAATATGCAACATACTATTTGAAATTGGAAAATTACAAACAGTGTATTCTCCCATAAGGAAGGGGTCACATCTGATCATGGCATAGCAGGAAAAGCTCCTGGAACTATGAGAGTGGGATTCTTGGAAATATAAATTTGAACTGTGATTTGTGACTGGCAAGACCAGGTATCAGCTACATGGTAAATGACACTATTCAATCTACCATTAAATTTCTTATTGTGAATGGAGTTTGATAAGACATATATTACTTTAGAAGTTGTTTTCCGAGTTTAATGAATGTTGATTTGGGAACAAAGGTTTTGGTATCAGTTAGCATGAAACTTTTTGAGAGCTAATTTGTAGCCTCTATTGTGTGTATCTATTAGTTTGTAATTTTCCAATTTCAACTAGTGTAGATTTTTGAGTGATGATTTGTAGCCTCTGTTCTGTGTATATATTAGTTTGTAATTTTCCAATTTCAACTAGTGCAGCTCCTCAACTTCATAGCCTAAAAATTCTATGATTTTGATTAGAATAATCTAAAATTGTATGATTTCGGTAGAATACAAAGGTGATATCAGTTCTGAACAATTTGGTAGCTTAACCAATGTCACATTGAGAGAAAAAGTTCGTAAACTATTTTCTAGTTTAAACAAGAGTGAGTGCATAATGTTGAGGGAAATTTTAGATGCAATGGTAGAGTGAAGTTAATCACTCTTTATCCATAAAATATAAAACATCCCAAGCAATCCTGACCCTGCCAACATGCATGCCAATTATGATAGTTAACAAAATTGCGACCCCCTTTTACCTAAAAAAATTGCACTCTCATTTACTAAAACATGTTGTATGGTTAAAACAGGCCGAGCCCATCATTTTCACCACAATGTAGTGATGAAATGAGCTTGGAAGAAGTAGAACGAGTTAGGGAGAAAGTGTTTTGGGTGAGCAAAGGGAAAACAAATCTACCTTGTAGTATCCCTCTCATACCCTAGATATTTTGTAGTTACGAATGTTGATTGTACTTGTTTCTAGTGAGGATCTCAAGGACAAGGCCCCACCAGAAACAAAACCTTAGGAGACGTAAGACAGTGACACAATTTAATAGGGGGGCAGCCAAAACCTACAAGGGCTAAGAAGGAATGGTTAGGGACCCATAATTGATACCATAGTCTTACATATCATTTTGATTATGGCAGTATTTAGGGCAGGGATTCCTACTTCGCAAAGGAAAAACACTTATCTCAACCAAGACACACTAACTTAGTACTTAACTGTAATATGATTAAGCCTGATAGATGGAGTTGCAACCCTCTAAATGTCAACATTCATGAGTCAAGTAATTTATGAAATTAATACGTATATATATACTAAGTGGTGATGGAGAAATTCCTACGTTGATGGCATGATGCATAAACTGTATTTATGCCATTATAGCACACCCTATTAGTGGTGTTGTTATATATATGTATCTATATATATGTAAAAGAAAAACGTGATAGTAGTTAACCCAACTAATAAGATGGGGTTAAGGCGAGTGATGGGTTGTTCCTTCTAGAGGAGCATCGATCAATTAGCGAACTAAGCCCTAGATTTCATCCTAAGTTGGAATAAGTCGAGATCAATATGATCCTTGGGTTAACTAATAGCGGACCTGTATGCATTAGACGAAATTTGAGGTCTAAAATGGGACTCCTAAGTAAAATAATAAAATAATAGTTATTAGTTTTGGAGGAATAATGAAAAAAACTACTTTTTGTGTTCGTATTTTCGACATATCTGCCTGTGTTTTTACTCAAATTCTAAGCAAGAGGGCTCATTGGATGCGAAATTTAATTCCGCATCCAACGAGTACCCACACTGCATACTTTTGATGGACATCGCTACCCCAAAAACAAGAAATACCTGAAAAAATGTGATGATGACATCATCATCACATTTTTTAGGTATTTATTGTTTTTGGGGTAGCAGGGTCTGTCAAAAGTATGCAGTGTGTGAACTTGTTGGATGTAGAATTGAATTCCACATCCAACGAGCTCTCCCTCTTGAAACTTGAGTAAAAACACAGGGAGATATATCAAAAATACGAACAAAAAAAGTAGTTTTCTTTTATGAAAAATATGTCAATTCAACCATTATGGTTGACTCATTTTATTGAAATTCTATTGGTTCTTGAATTCCAACTCAAAAAATTTATTGTTGCCATGTTTTCTTATAAGGCCCATTTTAGACCCAAAATTTCCTCTAATGATCCTATGTCCAGTGTCCACATTCTTTTCTATCGCAAGAGGGAGAAGAAGGTATTTCTTACTTAGAAAGAAAAGTGACTTATGACTGAATTTTTGTTCATGTATAGAAGTTGTTTCTATAATAATTATAAGGATCCCTTACAATAAAGAAAATGACTAAAAAAATACTAATAATCCTAAGTACGTAGGAACAATCAATCATAAATAACAAATGAATACATATGAGAAGGATAGGCATCCTTTCTATGAAAACTGAGAGGTCATGTTCAGTTATTATCTCTGACAATTATCTTTCTTGAGTATCAAATTCCATTAACCATTATATCGAATTAAAATAAAATATTGTTTCGTTTGTAAGACAAAAAGGTTAGTTTGGGCTGAATACATGCCTCTAGTTAACTTCTTAACGATGAAATTAAGGGACACCTGTCTCGACAAAAATAGTGGCAGAATTACTGGCTTGCAACTTTGGTTATTAATAGATTACGAAATTCCTTGGATTGGAGGGCAGGCTGAGCCAGAAAGAAAATTACCAGCTCTGCATCACGTGCTGGGTTTTCCATGTGTCGGTAGAGAGCTTGTTTGTAGGAGGAATAGCATTGCTTCTCTGAAGGATTGAGAAAAATCCTGTGAGGAACATGACCTCTCACTATCTGTGCCAAAATATCCCTTGGGAAATGCATAGGCTTAAGATTTAGTTAGTTTCAATTGGGGTGTGAGGCTTGCACAGTAAATTCCTTCAAATCGTGCGATTTCGTGGTGTATTTGCAGCCGGTTCCCAATCCTCTACGATTCTCATCTAAATGGGATATGTTTTGAATTGATCTCGGATCTAATGCCACCTATTTGAATTATTGTTTCAGCTCTAAGGTATTCATTACCGTCGTTTTAAAACAGATGCAAATTTCACACCTCTTAGATAGCGATCTACTGGGGAAGTCTGAGTACATATATGTGTGCATCCTGAATGCCGGCAAATCACATATAAACTAATTATACTATGAATTGATATACACCGCAGCTTTGTTATATGCGATTTGATCTATTTTTTTTGCTTTAGCTTTAAATTCTATGCGATGTCATCCTGGTAAAATAGATCGTAGTTATATAACTCCTGAGTTATCTAATCGTTGCTGTCTGCGGTTTCGTAAACTAATCCAAAAAATCATATGGATGGTATTGTCAAATCTGTACGATTTTCAACCTTTGCAATCTTTATTTAGAGTCGTACCCATAGGATCTGAAGTATGCATGTGACAACATGGGGTTTCTCCTATGTAATAGTCGCCATCATTCTTAGTAAAACAAGCAAGTGGGATCTCTGTCAAGGTTGTTATAAATATATTTTGATACGGGGATTAGCTCACCCTCCAGATCCACAATAGGGGATAGTGTGTGATCTCTTGAAATCGCACCAGTTGTCGATTGGGTATGATCCATTTCTGCTATGCGATTCTCTTTGGATGAATACGACTCAGATCCTAGATTTTTGTTATGCTATGCGCTTTCCATTAGTATTAACTTTGATTCGACCTAGGAGTGGTAAGATTCAAATCGTAATCATTGATAATGCTATTTGCATATATGGAGTGCTTGGTTATTATTCTGAGATCATTGTCCAGATCCAGACCCTGTGTTTGATTGAACATTTGGAATTTGGAAAACGCCTTTAGTAGATTTGTAGAGGCCTTAACCATTATGCTCGCGATCTTCATATCCATATTGGAATCTCCTCGAATATTGGTAAGGAGAGAAATCCCTAATTGTAGGAATAATCATCTAGGTTTTTCACTTCTTTTTACATTTTCTGAGCTTTTAAATCCGGAGCGATTGTCTGATTCAGGGTTTTGGATTACTATTACTTTCCACTGAAAAATATTAATCTAGCGACAACACAAATTGAGATGTGAAAATCATGAGGTTCTTTGGCTGATTTCCATAGCAGATATCTTGGACTGGTTTTAATCAGTAGAAACTCGGTTCAGACAAATATAGTTAACTTATGAGTTGTATCTAGTATTGGAATCTCTGCTCCTCGAAACAAAATTCCATTCATTAATTAGGGGATAGGTGTGATGTATAACAGTCTAGTCCTATATCGGGAATTTAAAAGTATCTAGTTGTATTGTGTTCTTGATAATGCATGTATATGGTGTCTACATAAGAATGGGATATGACATATGGTATGTTATAGCATACAATTAATTATATACATACGTATTCCCTTGTATAAAGGTTCCCATTTCCTTACAAACGGACATTTTCCTTGGTATGCCTCATAGATCCTTCTATAATTGAGTTTTACACCTTTGCAATTTAATTGTAAGAAGTATGCAAACAATGATGTTGCAAATTGTAATTATTTTGGTAGGATCAATAATACATGATGTAACAGGTTTTGGTAGACGTACTTTATAGATTGGGTGAACCATGTACACTCGTGCCTTTCTAGTCTTTATGTCTAAATTTTTATTTTCCTTATTGTTTGTGTATTTATAAATGTTACACTGTTACCCTCCCAATTGAGTTAACATTTCAGAAAAGACAATCAAGGTAACTTATGGGTATCATAATGATTTTGGTCGGCATATTAGTATTGCTTAACGGAACTATGATGATGAAATGCTTGTACACTGCTTAAGGTTATGCATAATAATTTATTGGAATCACATTAAGATATTGTAGATTGAATATTATAAGGGTATGCTATTGATGTGAATGGAATGTATACATCTTATGACTCTTTAGTAAGAATAGATATATAACAAATAATCTTCCAATATGACATCTCTCCTCAAAGGGGATGGTAGATCTATAACTTGGTATCGTAGATCTATAACTTGGTATCGTTGACGAGGGATACATTTTTGCTAAAAGATTAACAATTGAATTAGTGACTTTAATCACTTAAGAGAGACCCATATGTTAGTTAAAAAGTCACAAGTCCTTATGAAGACATTTTGGGTATCTTACAAAGGATAGTTTGAAGCTGCATGTAAGTATTCATCTACTAAGAAGAATACCTATTTATATAGAGTATAAATGCATTGTATGTAAGATGTTTAGGTCATGAATTTACGATTAGCAAATGAAGGTTTATAATGTTATCGTTACAAGCTATAGTTTCCATAGAAAACTGAAATCTAAAGGACTGTTAGAGAGATGAGTATGCATAAACGGTTTTGCCATAGATTATATATTTATATGAATGTATGTCATGAATAATTAACAAGGCTGCAGATATCTATTGTTAACAAGTCTAAACTCTAGAGGAATGCTTGGAAAGGAGCAATAGTTTCATGTGTTTGTTTCCAAGGTATAAGTCTCCTTTTGATAGGAAATGCTTTTCAAGGAATTAGTCATATTCTTATTTTATTATATATATATATATTTTTGGTGAACTTTACATATGGTATCAGAGCAAGGTTGACAACACTCAGACCTAATGCACTCGCTTATAGACAGGTACGTTGTGCACTTTTTATACATATTCTTTGTTCAGAAAAGAATTACTACAACAATAATTTTTTAAGTGAGTGATTATCAATTGGCAAGCATGAAGAAAAGTTGCTGGGAATACTTGGTTGCATTGAAATTGTAAATTATGCAAGGGAGGAAGTAGATGTAGTTGTATCTTTGATGCTAACCTAGATTGCTATGGTACATAAGAATGCATATGGTATTTTTACATGCATAATGTTGCCTATCATGCAAACTTGATTTATTGAAAATGTATTAGAAAGGAAAAGTTTAATGACATAAATTTAATTTTATAGAAAGTTTGGACTAAGATGCGTGTCAGTAAGGGCTCAGGAAAGTGTAATAGGATTAATTTGTTGTGAAAGTAATGCATTCAAAAAGGAATATCTCGATGTATCAAGTGTCCAAGGAATTAAGATAGTAACTTGCTATTACAATTTAGAATTGTCTTTATGATTTTATTAAACAAAGAATATTTGACAAGGAATTCGGAGTACAAAGTGTAGGTATTCATGGTTACAAAACACATGAGAAGATAGATATTGAAAGATAATAGGAAGATAAATCCCGCAAAGGAAAAAGGTAACTAAGAAGACAAAGAAGATAAAGTGTCATTGCAAAGGTATGTTGTTACATTATCAACAAAAGTGAATGAGTAATTTTTATTTTGTGCTAAGGGTTTTGTTCATGTTTGCACACTCAAATAAAATATTAGACTATAAATTTTACTCCTGGTACATTAAGGAAGACATATAGTCAAATTCTTAAAGTATTGCTTGTAAAAAGATTTTGAAGGCATAAATAATCATAATGGAAGACCATGCAGCTACTATGCTTTGTGCAGAATATCGATTCTATGGATAGAATAGAAATCAACATTGTTTAAAGAATATTTTCAAGACACATGTCACATGTAAAGAAGGATTAAAGGAATGAGCATGTTAGGCTTATCAAAAGAGTTGTTGTTCAACGTATGGAAAACTCTCACCCACTAACAATAATTTGAAAGGATGTCTAAATTAAAAGCTCGCTGTAGGCCAAGTACCTAAATTACGGCAAGAAGAAGTAGAGTGGGAAACCTAACAAAATAACACCCCATAGAGTATTTGAGTATTCCAGGAAATGTGTGATATCACAAGTGTAGTATCTAATACTAGAGTTAGGTGATTGAGTAAAGAACGCAAGGTATAAGGATGCATTCTTTTATGATTTTTGTTCTTGTCTAAGGGGGAGTGATTACCACCTTAGAAATTATTCATATACAAGCGACGAAATCAAATATAAGGAATCATAATACATCTAACCATGTTGAAACACTTTAGCTATGGTGTGTTACACCAACATTGAAATTCTTGTGAAACAATGGGGTTGATTTTGGAGAAATAGTATTTTAAACCTACAGCTACTTGTGATAAACAATATCAATTATGGTTTTATAAAAAAATTTAACATGCGTATTCATGGCTTGCACGGGTTTACTCATAGTAAAACATAGTCCCAACAAAGAATATAGTTTTTTCCCCAAAAGGGTACTAATGGCTAGATAGAACTAACTATCTCTTGATTCGTAAGTCTCTAGCTTACCACCTAGTATTGTTGTGTAGAAATAGAATGTCCCTATCCAAAGATAGATGGGTAAGGATTTTTAACTACTACTAGTAATTAGAAATGATAAATGAGTAAATGTTGTATATGTTATGTGATAACATTGTAGGATTACGCCATGAACACTATCGGTCAAAATCGACTATTAGTAAAAATATTCAGTAGCTTAAAAAAATGAAGTTCAAGAATGAGTGATGATTTACTTTTAACCTATTATGAATTGTTGGATTTCAAGGTTTTATGAACCAATGATTTCCTATGGATTTTGTTTTTTATGTACTAACATTGAAGAGTTTTACCAAGATTATGACCATTGTCAGAATCAACGTACATCATGGTATATAAATTCACTTGTGTGAAAACAAAGTTGCACTCAATTGCTAAAAAATGGGTAAGGAGCTATTTCTTTGAGGATTTATAGGGATTGATGAATCATAGAATTACAAATCGCTGCAACCTATAAAATGTGGAATTGATAGAATTATTATTTATCGACGGATGTTAATTATATTTGCAACTAACGATGAAGCCAATTCACGAATTGCGACAAGGATAGTGAAGTCACGTTAAGAACCAAAAGTGTGTCACCAATAGTCAAAGGTTGCAATTAACATTAAGAACAAACAAGGAAATGATATGTTGTGGGAGCACAATGGTGTTAGGAAAATGATTGTCATGGGAGCACATTTGTGTTAGGAATATATGCTGCGGGAGCACAATGGTGTTAGGCAAATGATTGTCGTGTGAGCACATTGGTGTTAGAAATATATGCCACGGGAGCACAATGGTGTTAGGAAAATGATTTCCATGTGAGAACATTGGCGTTAGTAAAATGACGTGGCAAGAAAAAATTCATGATCTAACTCTACCTTACCTTTTGGGTGGAAAGGAATTCCTGGACTCAATTGAGGAGGCTTGAGGGGACCCATGAAAGAGTTATGATATCAATATCAAGACCTAGGCAAAGCTCAACATCTGGAAGACAGGACATTGTTTGATGTCACTAAGGACAAAACGTTTGACCAGCGGTTGAAGGGGAGAGTAACCTCATAAATAATCGTAAGTCCACACAAAAAATGGGAAAAGAACTAAAGGGAGAGTTTAGAAAAATTAACAATCGTTAAAAAAAAAGTGTCAACAAATTTTCCAAGTAACTGGCCATTACATGTCTTGATGTGTAAAAATAGGATTACCTCAAGATGAAGACTATATAACTATCAATATGTTAGGGATAAACTGGCCACCCAATTGTAACGTACTCGACCCTCTGACCAACGAAGAGGACGCTACTAACACCAAACACATGGGCAAATAATCCCATGAACATGAACATGAATATAATGCTGAAATAAGAAGCTTAAACATAATACATACTAAGATGCATAATCCTTCATATACATAGTGGAAGCAAACATACATTCACTCAAGCATGACATATGTTCATCAATCAGTAAATATAAATGCAGATGCAGAATAGTCAGGAATAGTCATCTCATAAGAACTCATTCTGCAACCAGCTACATCACTCAACGTTCCACCCAACCATAGGCCAGTGTGCTCATCAATATCTTAGCAACACTGCCACCCACAAGCTGGGCATTATTCCTCAAGGAGTAAGGCTTAAAATAGGCTTACACATAGCCAAGGTACACAAATTAGCCAAGCCCACATAGTGGGGTTTATCAGGCCATCAAGGAGGTAGGAAAGGATAAATGCTAAGCTGATGAGCTCAAACACCAGTTTTCTCAAGCATACCCAGCCTCTAATCCTACTCTCAACAGTCCAAAGACCAACCACTGCATACCGCAACAAAACAAGTAGTTCACAGCTCTGTGAAGAAGATGAAGACCACAAGGTGACAACCCCAAACAAAAGGGTGAACACGGCTCTAGTCCACAAGACAAATCAGAGTTGTTCTTGGCCCTAGCATGGCCAAAACAACCCAACAGCAACCCCAAAAAGGTTCTTGTATACACAACAACCCAACCCAAGGTAAATCAATAGCCCCAACTTCATAATGAAATGGTGGCAACAATCCACAGTCCGTAATGGACAAGAAACCGAACTCCCAGCATGGACAGGGGAAAAATCAACCAACGAAAGTGGAAATCAATAGCCAACCAACATCCATGAGCCCACAGCACACACAATCCCCAATGTAATTGCTGGAGAACTTACACAAGCAGAAAAAGGGGAAAGAACAGACTTCCAACTTGTATGCAAGGGAAAAAGACACAGCCAAAGAAAAATGTGGAAGAAACATAGGCATCAACGATGGGAATCAAAGATCCTCCCTTAATAATGAAGCCACGTCATGCTTTCATAGCCAGAAAGGGTGGATTAAACACAGGCTCTTTCTCTGCATGAATAGGAGGGAAACACCTCACAAAGAAAACCACTATTAAAAGGGGAAAACGTAGTCAATTGAGGCCTAGAGGGGACTAGAGACTAGGGGTCAATGAGGAAAACATAGCAGTCTATAGCTCACGATCCACCATGAAGGATGGAAACAATAGACAGTCCAGTAACGCCAAAGGAAAATAGGTCCTTTGTGTGAATGGAACACTGCCACATACCGACAATCAGTGTGATAGAGGGAAGGTGAACCCTCAAACAAAGGAATGTGTATATTTTAACTCAGTCCGTGTGAAGAAATTGAACGGACTCATGATCTGCTTAGTGGGCAGATCAGTCGCACGACGTGGAGAGGGAGAGCGGGCATGGGCGTGGTAGTGGTCTTTCTGCCGGCAAATCGCTGCCCCAACTAACAATATAACAACAGGGTGGTGACACATGGATAAGTGCCAATGGCCCCCATGGGTTAGAAAGCCACCCCGCTTTGTTATAGCTGATTTCACCACTCCAGGTGAATCACACTTTGTATGGCCTTCCCCTATCCTGCTACAAACTCCTTAGACCCTATGGACCATTTTTTGTCCTTTGATCTTTCCTTGATCATCCCTAAAAACATCTGAAAAATGATACACCTAACTTTTAAACCTATAAGCGCGTATATATGTGGGTTTGACCACTAAAATCGTGTACATCAAGATGTGTGCATAATCCAAATCCTTTTGGAGTTTTCCTTGACATGGATCCGACTCATTTGAGTCCTAGCCTTCCCTATGTCGTGAGATCGCTCAAATTTGACCTTTCATTACTCCTTTGGAAGCTATATAAGGAACGCCTTGGTACATTGAAGGCAAGAAGAGAGAATTGAGAGCAAATAAACTATAGTCAATTGATGTTGGAACTTATGCTTGACTCTGCATCCCTTTGTCCCTTGGAGCACTAGTGTGTTCTTCCCAAGATTTCCTTTTGCTTGTGAGCTTGCTATCGAGAGATGGAGGATTGAGGTGGTGGAGGCTCAAGCAGGGGATTCAGTTTCTCCGATTCGCAGACATGCCATCAGAGGTTGTATCTTGTAATCTCTAATTTATATTAATAGAAATATATTTTCTTGTCTAATAATGTGTGTTTGAATGAATATTTTATCCATGGGATTATGTCAAATGCTTATACATTATTGATTATATATGCTAGAATAGATCTAACACCATGATTTATAGAATGCTTGTATTGTTTACTTGTTGTTGAGAAAGTAATCTATCAATTCAAGATGAAGATTGGAAATCTCGACAGGGATCTACTTCAACCATCCAGAATAAGGTACGAGGTCTGATACTTTAGTGTTAGACATTTAATTTCTATTGCATATTGGAAAGGATTGATTTCTGGAGTCAAGCTATCTGTTGTGGTACCCCAAGCCATAGGAATTTCTCTCTGTAATAGAATTGGAGACTCTACTGGGGAGTTCCTAGAAGTTTTCCTTTGGAGGTTGTTTTATCGGCATTCAATGAATTTGAATTGCTCTTTCTCTCTTGTTTCTATGTTGGGTCTAGGGGCATGTATGCATGGTAGTGTCCGATTGGTGTGAAGTTTGTCTTAGCCTATCTATTTGCCTTGAGTTTGTGCACCTTTCTTGCTATACATGAGTTTTTAACTCACAGTCGTGTATACACGCGGTTTTCTCTGCGATTTCCACGTATACACATGGGTTTACTGCAAACAGTCACGTATTCTCTTGATTTTGCCTTTTTGTGGGAGTTAATTGGTTTCTAGGTGAATTTTCATATTTGTTGAGTCTCCTTTGGCACTACCTGATATTTGTTTATACCTCTGTTTCTGACCAGGAATGTTTTTTTTAGGCTAAATTTTTTTTTAAGAAGGTTCTTGTCATGGAATTTTTGATTTTTTGTTTGAGATTAGTGCATTAGAGTTCTTTTACCTTAGTGCTTTGCTTGAGTGTTGTTTGTATGCGCTTGCACAGTCTAGGGCTCATAGAATCATTCTTTTGCTTTTTGCATCTCATTTTATTTCAAAAAATCCAAAAACATTTGCTTATCATCATGCATTGCATTTCGGATCTTTGCAGTGTACTTGCACTAGATTTGCTTTGGAGTACTAGTTAGGACTTCATATAGGAAAATTTCCATACATCATTTGAAGAAAAATTGTGCATTTCACGTAGTAGCATACCTTGTTTTCATGGACACAATGCATTTGCATTGATTGTTAGGTGTGCATTTTACTTCATGTGGCGTCATAACACCATTAGTTGCATGGTCATATCCCTTTTTGAGTAATAAAGCCAATTAAAATCAACACTAAATTAAAATGAATTACACTCTTTTCTTTTCTAGGGTGCACCAATAAGCTTAGGTTTTAGGATCTTGGAATAGTTCATTATAAGTTAATTCTCCAAGATCACTAAACAACAACATGTATGTGTCTGTCTAGGTGAGTTTGTGAAATCCTTGGTATAACCAGTGTTTCTTAGGATCCTCCTCTCAAAAGGGAGTTAAGCATGAGGCAGTGTGAGTGGTTATTGATTGGGATGACCCCTAGTCAAAACTAAGTAGCACTGGAGATATTTCCAGGATTGTATTCGTATCTGGGGTCTCTTTTGAGAGTTTCAGGATTTGCTACCCTGCCCATACGGTCAAACCCACCTGCGACTGTGCGCCTGAGCATTGATTATATTGAGGTGACCTTAGTGGCCTTACCTAGGATATCGATGGGGTACTTTGCAGGGGTTATTCTGTGGGTGTCCCGGCCAGGTTGGGGTCGGACAGCACAGTTGATTTATGCGTTGAAGCTGAGGGCCACAATATTTGGTTACATACCTCCACTTGTTGTGTATGGGAGTCTCAAGCCTATCCTAGGCGAGACATACTTGCTTCATTTGAGAGCTCATGCATCCAGCCCTTGTTTTCCTGCATTTGGCTTTAGATTTTATTAGTGATTGCTCTATGCGTGATAGTTGGCCTAGGATTTACGTAAATAGAGAGTATTTTCTATTCTTTGATTCATTCTGGATATGGGTGTGGCTCCTCATCATTCTCGTCGTTTAGCAGGACTTCTTCCTTCTACTTCTCCTTCTCCTTTGGGAGAGATACCCATATAGTCCAAGTGGACTATTTCACACATTGATTCACACACCATGGGAGACCATTTAGAAGGTATTCCTAAACCACCTTCTCCCATTCATGTAGACGATGGGGAGTTTCCTCCTACTCACTATGCACGATAGACCTACTCACTCTAGGGTTGATTCCCCATTCACGCGTTACCGGTATGGAATGCTAGAGGACACCGAGACTCATTTTGAACCCGCGAGCACTAGCTACGGTAGTTATGCCATGTCTGATTTCCCTACACATGATTTGGCATTTCATGTCGAATCCAACTTCGAGCCTAACACTATGCTTGGGGGCACTCTCATTCCTTACCATGCGGAGAGGTTTGGGAGTACTAGTCACATTCCACCTTCCGTCCCAGTGGTGGAAGTTACATCACATACCCCTCTTAGGTCTAGGGTTAGAGATCCGATTAGGATACCAGATCCAAGACAAGTGATGATAGGTGGTAGCACGTACATTATTACTCAGATTCCTTTGTCCTTGGTCCCTAGTTCTTCAAATGTACATCCTACACCTTATTCGCATGGTCCTTCGATCCGCAATATAGATACGAGTCAGGTCCGTACTGTAGTTACTATACCAATTGTGTCTCAGGTTTACATATTGCCCCTTACTTCAGGAGGCTATGTTCATACTTCTAGAGGTCATGTTACTACTTCCAGGGCGTATATCCCTACTTTCGATATGTATATCCCTACTTCCAGAGCGTATCTTCCTACCCACAGAGTGTCTCATGGGGCATCGCATGCAATGGTTTATGGACCCTATTATGGGACGCAGTATGGACAGGGTTCTACACCTTATGGAGGTGGGTATCAACAACCTGCTTACTCTCCTAATTATGGCTTTGTAGCTCCTACTAGTAAAGGTCCACCGCACTATGGTGCTTCCATGCCACCCTATACGGGTCATATGGGAGGAGGACACTATGGCCAAGGCCATGGTGGTAATCAGCCCTATATGAATCAGGGAGCGGTCCATGGACCTCAACATCCTAGGCTCCCTTTCCTTGCGATGCTCAATCTTCCTGACTTATCAAGATTGATGAACGATCATGTGGCTCATGACCTGGCTTGGCTGGCTGTCCCTACCAAGCTTCCTTCGGACATACCTAAGTTCGATGGCAAACCGGGAGAGGATCCAAGTGAACACGTTACTACGTTTCACCTATGGTTCTCTTCAAATTCCTTACATCAGGGCTCAATTCGTTTGATACTATTTCAATGCACCCTTACAGGGCCTTCCGTGAAGTGGTATATAGAGTTACCTAGGGGACCTTTCGCTTTGTTCAACGACCTTGCGATGACTTTTCTTAATCACTTCCAGCTACCAGTGTGTTATGACATTGGTACTGAACTCTTGTCGACATTTTGGCAAGATAAAGCCACACATATCTCTGATCATATTCAAGAGTGGCATAGACGAAAGAGGTTAATTAAAGCTTTTATACTACTGGAGTTCCTCCTCGAGTGGTTCCTCAAGTCATTATTTCCATATATAGTGAAGGATGTTTCCACATCTAGAATGTAGAATGAGGAACAAGCAATTTTTATGGCACAAGAACTGGACTTGATTTATGCTCAGTCTGGTTTTTTGTATGAAATTATTCTCAATGCTCCTCGTTCTAGTTTCGATCCCAATGTCAAAGTCGGACCACATGCCGATGGCATTGTGGGCTGTGCAAGTGCAAAACCTATAGATTCGGTTGCAAAACAAGTGAGTCAATTTTCAATAAACTAATCTGCTTCAGGAGAAGCTATCGCTTTGTCTCAACCCGCCCAAACCACGAGTGTACTTTCTGTGCAATCGTCGGACCAGAAGGGTAACCAGTAACCCAGACGGAATAGAAAAAAGGGTAAAAATAATTGAAAGGGTGGGAATAAGAATGAGAATGCTAACAATAATGACAAGAATGGCCGAAATGCTGGGGGACACAATCAAGCTAAATGTAAGATTAAGTTCCCTTGCAAGTTATGTAAGGACGATCACCTCACTTACTTGTGCCCTTGTATTGAAGAAGCTTTGAGATTCTTGGCACAGGGCCTAGCTATGCCATCTAACCCTTTACCACATAATCAAAATATGAACTTGAAGTCCCATGACCAGTTTGGTGATGATCATGATCCCCCAGAGGGTAGTGGTCATGGGTGCATTAACATGGTCCGTGCTGCGAAAGTTGTGGCCCATGCAAAACATTATGGTTCATCACAACCTAGCCGAGGGAAAGAGCCTAATCCACTAGGGTCCCCTTTGAGAATTGAGAAACCTATTGATAAACCTAAGACTACACCTCGCATTCCTAAGGGCGTCCTTAAGCATTCAGGGCATAATCCAAATGCTTGAGCCGCCCAAAACTATTTAGTTGTCGAGGATTTGAGCCACACTCCTTATGCAATGTCTGCATTGGAAGTGCTTCAAAGTTGTCCTTCGCAAAGGAAGGCATTGCTTTCTGCCCTTGGTGTGAACTATGGTGATTCTTCCTCTGTGATCAAATTTGAAACTGCAGGAATTCAGCCTCATTTTCCCTACTATGTGCCTCTTTTGGTTCACATAGAATGTCTTAATATGATCATCAAGCGCACTGTGATTGATGAGGGAGCTGCTACTTCTGTGATGTCTTTATCCTATTGGAAGGGTCTAGGTTCTGCTGAGCTATCTAAACTAGTGACCATGTTAACTGCATTTGATGGGAGATATTTTAGGTCACACAATATCCTCCCTTCCCTTAAAGTTCATTTGGGGGGGAATACTGTTGCGATAGAGGTCGAGGTGGTTGATGCGCCCCTTGACTACAATCTCTTGCTGGGTAGGAACTCGATGTATAGTATGCAAGCCATTGCTTCTTCCTTGTACCGCATTGTATGCTTTCCACATAATGAGAAGATTGTAATGATTGATCAAATGACATTCAAGAATCTGTCTGTTACCGCATCTTCGAGATCTTCGATCCCAATCGTTGAGCACTCTCAGCCGGCAACTGGGAGTGTGGGTGTAGGCATGTATCCATCCCTCATGGGAAGCTTTCGTTGTCCTGCACCGATCCTCATGATAGGATCTAGTTCTGATGAGGCTTCAACATCTACGACATTGGTGTCTTTCACACGAGTCATATGGAAGATCCTTGGATTCTTCCTACACCGACTACTTCGAGTGATCCCGTCGAGACAGATGTGCCATTGCCTGCAACTATGATAGCTTATCAAGCTAATCTCAAGTGTGTTGCAGAGCTTAGTTGTTCCTCTTCGTGGATAGAGGAGGAGGACCCTTATGTGCTATCGGCATGGGCAGTATAGTCTTCTCATGCACACGACTATCTTGATACAGTTTTCCCTTTGGATGAAGTGATTATTGAGGCTATGTCGGGAGTTGAGCCACCATGGGAAGAATTCCATCATAGATCGTACTTTCTTCCAGAGCTTGACCGCTTGGAGCGTGAGGATTTTAGGGTAGTTCTTAGTCAGAGAGTTGGTAGTCCTATGGTTCCATTAAGCTCTCCTGGTTTGATGGCTGATGGAAATGTGGCGAACATATCTTCAACATCTCTCGCAATCCTGGCATGATAGAGAATGTCTATATTGGGGTGAAATGTTCCCATGCTGAGATTCTGGAATACACTGAGCTATTTAAGGAATTCCGTGATATTTTTTCTTGGCCTTATGACGAGATGCTAGGTATTGACCCTCGTATTGTCAAGCATGAGATTAAGACTTACCCCAATGCTAAGCATGTTCGACAATGTTTACATGTGGTGAGTCCTCGGAAAGAACCCGCGATTAAGGCAAAGATAGAGAAGCTGTTGAAAGTCAGTTTCATCTATCCCATTCCCTTAATGGAGTCGGTTTCAAACCCCGTTTTGGTGGATAAGAAGCAGGGAGTGATCCGCATATGTACTGATTTCCGTGATTTGAATCGTTCCTGTCATAAGGACAACTTCCCCAAACCATTCGTAAATCATATTTTGGATGAGTGTGCAGGTAGCGAGGTGTTCTCCTTTATGGATGGATTTTTCAGATATTATCAGATATAGATTAAACATGAGGACCAACATAAGACTACATTTATCTGTCCTTGGGGAACATTTGCATATCGAAAAATTCCTTTCCTCCTTAAAAATGCCGGAGCTACATTTCAGCGAGAAATGACCTTGATCTTCCATGATCTCAAGTCAATCATTGAGGTATTTTTGGATGATCTTGCTGCTCATTCTCGCATGAGAATGTGTCATCCCTATCACTTGAGATTGGTATTCGAAAGATGTTGGCACTATTCGGTTATATTAAATCCTCACAAGTGCATCTTTTGTGTGAATTCAGGGTGTTTGTTAGGGTTCATCGTTTCTAAAGAGGGTATAAGAGTCAACCCTTTGAAGGTTGAGGCAATACTTCAGTTTTATCCCCCAAAGAATATTCGTCATATTCAGTGTTTGTAAGGCATCCCAAAATTCTTACAAAGATTTGTTGTCAACTTTCCCAATTTGACTAGAGGCTTCATGCATATCTTGAAGAAGGACACCCCCTTTTGTTGGGATGAGCGAGCCAAGGAGTCCTTCGATGCACTCGAGCGAGCCCTAGAATCGGCTCCGGTGATTAGTCCCCTGGATTATAGCCACGATTTTCTATTATATGTGGCCGCATCCTTAGAGATGATTGGTATGGTTTTTCTTCAAGATGATGAGGAGCTCCAAGAGCATGTCATATATTATTTGAGATGAAACCTTATTGGCATAGAGATTCATTATTCTCATGTCGAAAAGCCTCCTTCAGCTACCGTACATGTGGTTCAGCAGTTGAGACATTATATTCTCCTTTGACAGACCTTGGTTGTGGCCCATGTCAATCCATTTAAATTTGTCCTCACCCGAAGGATGATTGGGGGACAATATAATAAATGGATTATCATTCTACAATAATTCGATCTCGAGTTTGTTTCGGCAAAGTCGAAGAAGTCTTTAATTTTTGCAGAGCTTATATCGGATTTCCTGAGTGAGGCCAAGGAGTTGGTTTATGAAGATACGTTTGTCGATGAACACATCTTCTTAATCTCAACGTTAGACCCATGGTATGGGGACATCATAATATATTTACAAACACTGAAGAACCCTACTCACCTCTCATGAGATGAACGATGACGGTCTCTAAGAACTACATCATAGTGGACAATACTTTGTACCACCATGGGGTAGATTCTATTTTACGACGTTGTTTAACTTATGAAGAGGCTGAGGTATTGTTATTGATTGCCACAGAGGGGCGTGTGGTGGTCATTTATCTGGGCTTTCTACAGCTCAAAATATTTTAAGAGCGGGTTATTTCTGGCCTTCGATCTTTAAGGATTGTGTTGATGCAGTCAAGAGGTGCCACCCTTTCCAGGTGTTCACACGTAATATGTGCTCAAAACCTGCCTCATTACATCCCATTATCACCGCCAATCCCTTCAGTAAGTGGGGGCTCAATTTTATGGATTGCAACCGAGCATCAGTTGTGGGGCACCATCACATTATAGTGGCTGTTGATTATTTCATGAAATGGGCTGAGGGTATGCCTACAGTAAAATTCGACGGTGAGACAGCCACTCACTTTGTGTTCAACCAAATTATTACTTAGTTAGGGATTTCGAAAGAGCTTTTCACTGACCATGGCTCTCACTTTCAAAATCATATGATGGAAGAGTTGGCATTCAAGTTAGGGTATAAGCAAGAGCATTCCTATTCTTACTACCCCCAAGCGAATGGATAGGTAGAGGCAGTGAATAAATCACTCAAATCCATTCTCCAATGAACCATCACACAAAGCAAGAATAATTGGCACATTATGTTATATCCTACTTTGTGGGCATATCGAACCATTGTTAAGACTGCCACTAGTTTTTCTCCATATCATCTTGTACATGGAGTGGAGTTGATATTGTCGGTTCAATGCAAAATTCCCCATTGGAAGAGCATTTGGTTCACCTTTAGCAACTTGATGAGCAACATCGAGATGCCTTGGTGGCTCTAGAAGTCAATAAACATTGCGTAAAGGTCCAGTACGATAAATTTGTCCATCCAAGGAGGTTTAGTGAAGGAGAGTTGGTCCTTTTGTGGGATCAACCGAAAGAACCCTTTGGGGCAAGGAAATTTAATCCTATGTGGCATGGTCCTTACATGGTCAAGTGTGTGTTAGAGAAGGGTGCATATGAGTTGGTGGATTATGAAGGAACGGACTTAGCAGAGCCTAGAAATGGGCTCTATCTCAAGAAATACTATGCATAATCTTTATCCAAGGCTGCTTATTGTATATTATTGTACAACTTTGCATAGTTAGGTATTTTTGCTTATCGTGATTCATTTTTTGATTAGTTTCTGTTTCTTTTGGTAGATGTCAATGGGATATTCCACCTAGATAGGTTTCACGGATGGTGCAAGCCATCACACTCAACACTTAGCCTCTACTTCTTGGGTGATTTATACTCTTATGTGTCAGGTACTGTCTTTAGGAGGCGTATGTCTATGGCCATCTTCCAACAATGTTGCTGAATATAGCGCCATTATCGAGCTTCTACAGGATGCCATCTTACATGGCGTTCTATCTCTTGAGGTACATCTTGATTCAGAGTTAGTAGTGTCACAGCTCAGTGGTTTGTACCATGTTAGAGATCCGACGTTATTGAGAAGATTCTGATATGTGAGATTGTTAGAACGACAATTTGACAATATAACATCTATACATATTTGAAGAAATAATAATCAACTTGCTAACTCATATGCTAACTACGTGTTAGATTGGCATTTGTTTCATTCACAATAAATTAATCACAAACACAATTTTTACACATATAAATAAATAAATCGATCACCATAAAACTTTTTATATATACATAAAAATTGTGGTAATACATAGTGTCATGATACAAAAATGGGGCTTTCAAGCCACCACCATATAATACACGATCGTACAAAATGTATACACTCCTAGGTGTCTAATCCTGTGGAGGAGGAGGAGGGTTGTCATCATGGAAGGTCACTACAACTCTAGCTAGCCGTCAGAATAAATGCACCCATGCACGTGGCACACCCACCACTTGCCGCTGCATAGCCTTAGGCAAGTCCTTGACTTGCGCCGTGGGAACTCTATGTGTCAATCTCACAAAGTTTGTATGAATGCTCTAGAGCGTTCACTCCGCATCCACACCCATGATGTCATCTCCTCTTCCCCTCCGTCTATGACAAGGGAATCCCTCTGGCCACCGTGGAATCACATCTGCACACAAATGGTAGATGTCACTATGTATCATCACCTAAAAAATTGTCTTTTTTATTCCATATAATCAAGAAAATACAAGAAAATTAAATAACTCAAAATTTAAAAAGAGAGGGTCAAGATTCGTTACCTATATCGCCATATGCCAATCCTGGTGGTAACGACATGTCCGAATCCCCCTGAAAATCTATCCCTGCGTAGGGGTAGTCATCAATGGCAACTATCTGTCGTCACCACCATGAAAAGAAGTCAGATGGATATGGGTTGGCCACCCTACCACCCCCAGTATGTGCATAGCATCTACCCAACGTCGTTGGGATAGATATCGAACCCCGTGAAGAGAAACCTCCACTCTGGGGCTCAATCGTGGAACACACTCAAAGAAAAACATGCCCAAAATACTGCTGAACCTGAAGTTTCGCACTCTACCTACCTTACACTCACTGAGCTGATGTTTCATGTTGCTTATTAGTGTAGTGCTCCAGTCATAGATCGTGGGTCTCATGCACTCCACTGGATAGAAGATCAGAGGCCGTGAGGCCTAGTGGAGTGATGCCAAGCCTGCTATCCTTCCCAGTGTCAATAATATGGCCTTTAGGCCCAGCACCTGTATAGCATTGGTAGGGACCTGACTCCCCACCTTCTCTATGTCTAGATAATAGTACACTGCAATGTACTCGTCGATAGTCAGGCCACCTCCTGGCCCACCATGGGAATGAAGGTTCACCACTTCCCCTCGTCTAGAAAGCCTAGTAATGAAGTATATGTCCTCCACCTCTATGGTGAGGGACATCCCATCTACATGGAAGGACTCTGAGTATGGATCCCAGTAATCCACCAGCATCTGTAATAGTCTTGGTTTGGCCCTCAAACCACCAAGACACCAAAACTTGTAGAGTCCGCATGCATGTAGAGCTTGTTGAGCCATTAAGTCGGCCCTTACTGCTTCCTCTACTTCACCATGCTCATGCTCTTTCCACTCTAGGACCATCCTGCACAATAAATTGCAAATTTTCCAATTAGTTTACTGAAAAAACCATATGCCCGGTCTCATACGTGACTATTTTCAAAACAACCGCGTATGTACGTGGGTTTGAGGCCATTTTCTGCGTATATACAGCCCTATACATAGAAAAAACCTTGATTTCCATGTGGGCCGTAGTGCCCATATTGGGTTGGCCTAGAAACCTTATTTGACCATGGAAATTCATAAAAATTATATCAAAATGAAAGAGGAGAGCATGAGTAAATACCTGGAAGAAACGGTAGTGGATTCCGCTGGCTGGATCTCCTGGAATTCGCTGTTGAAATTTGGAGCTCAAATGGGTAAAAGTTTCAAATGATTTATAATATTTTGAATTTTTTACTATTTATAGAAAATTTTCAAATATTTGAAAATTTTTACACCCTTTCCTATAGTTTCGACATTTTCTAACCATTTTGGACTATTTTTGACATAATTTGTGATGTAGAGGACCTTTTTCAGTGCCGTTTCAGCCACTGGATTGACCCGTTCGTGTCGATCTCAGGTATTATGTCTAAACTGGAATATAGGTTAGGTTTCGCCACTATTTGCATTTTGTATAACCTTATGACCATCTCATCATGACCTTAGGTACGAACCCACTCTATTATGTCACGAAACGTTCTTGCTGCTTTAGAAGTGGTATGATATGAGTGGTAGAGCTTTACCTTACATGGGTACCCTAGTTAGTGCCTTATTTGCATTTGGTGCCCATGCTGAAGTTTTCTCCATTAGGGTGTGGGAGTCTGTTGTATAGTACTGCCATGACATTTCGCAAGAGCCTCATACTCCTCTTGATCTTTTACTGGCCTATTTCCCTCAGGACTCCCTCATGTCAAGTTGTGAATGCATTATCATGAGCTTTTCCTACCTTATTGAGCTTTATGTTGGCTCTCCTGACATTGTGGTTTAGCCATATAGCCCAAGCTTGTCTCATGTCTAGCCACGCAGAGCCATTTTTACCCTTCGCAGCTTGATTCCCTTTTTATTGGGAGGGGATTTTCCCCCGAGTGTCAATATCCTATACATGTATCCTTGCATTGAGCATAGGTATGTTCCACTGCTTGGAACTAGTTTGTTTTCCCTTATGACACTCGTCTCCTCCTAGTATGTAACTATAAAGCTATTTTATTCTTTCTCCAAGATTTTTAAATAACTGAAAAAGTCTAAAAGAATCAAAAAAACCAAAAATCCAAACAAGGAAGGATGTTATCTGTGGCAGCTGTCGAGTCGTGTCGCCTTCAAACAGAGCACTATATATCACATCCATTGGTTGGGTTATGGTTTGAATTTAGGAGCTATACTTGTTTATCTGAGTTTATCTCAATCGACTGGTTAAGCTTCCAGTCCCTATGGAGCCTCTGTTGATGCCTCCTGTATCGCAGAGATATCCTAGTTTGTATATCGAGTCTATGCTGCCTTCATTCAGTCACTGTACGCTGTTATGCTCTTGTTCTAAGGAAGTTGAAGCCTGAGTCGGCCATTCCTCAATTATCTTGACTTTGCCTGTCGGCCATTCCCGGTACAGTTACTGGTTCATGCACCCTATGATAGATTCCTTCCACATTATACAACTTTGCTGAGTACCTCATGTTGGATAATGGGGGATGCCTTAATGCCCTCCTTCTAGCATATTTCATCCCATCGACCTTAGATCATTTATTCTGGGATTGGAATCTAGAGTCATTTTGAGTGCCTTGAGACTTGCAGTCATCAGTGGCAGGTTCTCTCTCCATTGACAGTTTTTGGGAATACATCAATGTCCCCTGATCGATGGATCCTCTCAAGTGTTCGACCTCAACACATTTATTCACACTTGTTAGTTTGCACTCTAGTACCTTGATTCCCATTTTCATTATCGGTGGGTGATCTCGTGTTTGTTAATGGTATACATTAATGACCGGTAATCAAATGATGGACTACTATGTTTGACCTCAACACCTCTATTTGCATAGTAGGGCATGTACTCGTAGAAGTATGTGTAGAAGACTTTCCATATTGGTGGCATCTCTTATATGCTACCGCCTTGATTCTGCCAGTGTTCATGAGATTTCAGCTCTCGTGACTTGATTCCATTATATGTCAGATATTTCCAGCCATTATGGAGATCATGGTCCTTTGTATCTCTTCATCATGGAGATTCTGATCTAGGTATATTGTACATGACGATGACCACATATGTGATATCATGTATCATGCCTATTCATGGCCATTGTACTCTTATGTATCCCAGACTACTATTTATACTTGCAGTTATGTGGAGAGTTGTATTAGTGTACTATGTTGATTGGGTGGATGGTCTTCCATTTGGGATCCTCCATCACTCCACTTCTAGGATGGATTTATAATGTATTTCAGCCATCCTATTACCCCTCTGACCTCACACATTACAAGGCATCTATTATAGCTGATTTCACCACTCCAGGTGAATCACACTTTCTATGGCCTTCCCTTGTCCTGCTGCAGACTCCTTAGACCCTATGGACCATTTTTTGTCCTTTGATGTTTCCTTGATCATCCCTAAAAACATGTGAAAAATGATACATGTGATTTTTAAACCTATAAGCCCGTATATACGTGGGTTTGACCACTAAAACTGCATACATCGGGATGTGTGCATAATCCAAATCCTTTTGGAGTTTTCCTTGACATGGATCCAACTCATTTGACTCCTGGCCTTCCCTATGCCTTGAGATCACTCAGATTCAACCTTTCATTACCCCTTTGGAAGCTATATAAGGAACCCCTTGGTACATTGAACGCAAGAAGAGAGAATTGAGAGCAAAGAAACTATAGTCCATTGTTGCCGGAACTTATGCTTGAATCTGCATCCCTTTGTCCCTTGGAGCACTAGTGTGTTCTTTCCAATCTTGCCTTTTGCTTGTGAGCTTGCTATCAAGAGATGGAGGATTGAGGTGGTGGAGGCCCAAGTGGGGGATTTAGTTTCTCCGGTTCGCAGATGTGCCGTCAAAGGTTGTATCGTGTAATCTTTTATTTATATTAATAGAAATATCTTTTCTTGTCCAATAATGTGTGTTTGAATGAATATTTTATCCATGGGATTATGTCAAATGCTTATACATTATTGATTATATATGCTATAATAGATCTAACACCATGATATATAGAATGCTTGTATTGTTTACTTGTTGTTGAGGAAGTAATCTATTAATTCAAGCTGAAGATTTGAAAGCTTCACAAGGATCTACTTCAATCATCTGAAATAAGGTGTGAGGTCTAATCCTTTAGTGTTAGAAATTTAATTTCTATTGCATATTGGAAAGGATTGATTTATGGAGTTAAGCTATCTGTTGTGGTACCCCAAGCCATAGGAGTTTCTCTCCGTAACACCCTTAACCTTTGGAATCATTCTCTTTTCATTTAACATTGCATCATCATAGATGGCTGTAGGTTTATTCTAAATTGATGTGCATACTTACATGCCAAAACTATAATGTGCTGGATAGCACGATATACCATCGGCAACGATTCCCATCGCTGAAACATAACACAACCTAATAGATGGTGGGACTTTTGCTTTTAGATGCACACCATGATGAATTACAATATATACATCATGTACCTTTTAATGCATCTGAGGTCAAAACCGTGGGTATCACAGTCTCCTCCCCCTTGGAATAACATTGTCCTTAGTGTTTCAATACATATATAATTTGCACATCAAAATTTCAAAATTTTGTAGACCTATCCCATGTTCAATTATCTACTTTGAATGTTCAGGACAAAGGCTCTCGACTTCCTCAAACTTCTCTTGCTGGTTCTCATCTCTTGGCTTATCCCGAAGCCTAGGAACTTTGTGGTTGCTTCCCTCTTCATGTTCGCTCGTGGGACAATACCGGCGTAAATGATGTCGTCCACATTCCCAGCATTTCACTGGCTACTTCATCTTTTCTTGCTCAATTTCCTTTAAGTCTTTATGCCTGGACCGTTTCTCAATAGATCGCTTGGACGAATGTCCCATCATTGATCCACCTTCCCTTCCTTTGCCGATGTTAGGAACCCATGTCAATCCTTCTCTTTACTATGTTAGTATATTGTTGTTGGACGCATATGCTTTGTAAGTCATCCCATAGTAATTTTTGATCCATAGTTTGTGTTATTGTTGTGGGGCGCATATGCTTTGTAAGCCACCTGTAGTATTTGTTGATCCATAGTTTATATTGGCCATGGTTTTGACCCATAGTATTGGCGCATATTTTTAGTATATAAGTGTGTGTTGAGGCCAAGGAAGGCATGGTGAAGTTATTTTGTATTGAGCTTGTTCAAAGGAGGTTGCCCCCTCAAAGTGGCCTGTGATTAATATAAAAGTGAATTTGAGTTCTACTGCTATATCGTGTATTTTGATTACTTGTTTGCTGCAGGGTCGTCACATATGGTGTAAGAGCGCTTTCTTGGGCTCGTTGGGTGAAATTTACACCCAAATTTTTTTTTCGCTTCTGTTGCATGTTCAGATCTGGGAATAATCCCTATCCGCTTAAATGTGGGAAGTACTTGGGCATAAGCCCTAAAACTCATTGTGAGGAGTACCATAGGAACCCCGAAGTAGCTGGCCCATTGAGAGGACCTGCCAGCGAAAAGGGAAACGACCCCTACCTGATTGACTAGTTCCCACCCGTGAGGTAAAATAAGAGCTGTTTTTTGTGGCCAAGTGGTTATCAGTTTTACCTGAGCCGTGGAGTGAGGGGTACTGCCCCAATACGCAAGCCGTCAGAAAGCCTTGGTGGCCGAGTGAATCCCTTGAACCGATAGGAAGTGGCACATACCTGGGGTCCATATCTATTTTCAGTTGCACATTCATAGATTTCCTCTGTCCAGAATTGTTGCCGGTCAGTTCCGCGCTGTTGCAGATTCCACTGTTCCGATCACTTTCTCGCCGTTGCAGATCCCTTCCCGGGAAAAAAAAAAGTATAAAATTCTATTTTTCGGCCATAAATCCTTCGTTTCAACTCTATTTTCCCTGAAATTTCACCGACACCTTTG
>LPNX010013058.1:1056785-1250069 GCA_001517045.1 Pseudotsuga menziesii | reverse complement strand
TTTTTCTACCCCCCCCCCCCCCCCCCGAAATAAAAATAAAAAAAACTCCTGGTTATGGTTGTCACCCGCACACGACCAAAAACAATGGAGGAAGCACTTGCAGCCATCCAAGCCAAACTCCAGGAACTGGATGAAAAATTTATTGGTCTCCACCTTGAGCATTCAGCTATGAACACCAGACGACAGTCAGAGTCTTCATCAACCAATGGGTTCTCTTCTTCCAGCAATTTTCGCGGTCCGAAGCTAGATTTTCCTCGCTTCAATGGTACTTATCCGACTGGCTGGATCTATCATGCAAAACAGTATTTCAGCCTTCATAATACTTTTGATGTCCACCAAGTTCCACTTGCCTCCTTTCATTTGGAATAGGAATCTCTTCAATGGTATCGTTGGTACATCAAGGCTCATGAAGAGCCAAAATGGCCTGATTTTTGTCAGCTCCTTTTGCACCGATTTGGTCCTAGTGCTTTTGATGACTTCACAGGAGCTCTCACTAAACTTCACCAAACTGGCACTGTGAAAGAGTATCAAACTAAATTTGAGAAACTATCTAATCACACTGAAGGATTACCTGATGACTTCTACTGGAGTTGTTTTATCAGTGGTCTAAAGGATGTGATTCGCTCTGAGGTCAAAATGTTCAGTCCCAACACAATGATGGAATCCCTAGGGTTGTCTAAGTTGGCAGAAGACAAGATGGCAGCCCAACAACGCTCCAAATCCTCTTTTGTTCCCTTCAGAAATATGGGTTCTCAATGACCTCCCATTCCGCCAGCTCCTCCCTCACCTCCAATCAAGCATTTGTCTGAAACAAAGATGTAGGCACGCAGAGAAAAAGGGATTTGTTATAGTTGTGATGAGAAATTTAGTCAGGGACATCTATGTGTTCAACAAAAGCTCTATCTCTTGGATGTGGATTCTCCACCTGCCTATGAAATTGGTGAAGATGTTTTCGATGTAATGGATGCTCCAGTTGACACTCAGGAGCTACCTACTGACCCTCCATCTCAGGACAACCAGCCTGAGATATCCCTCCATTCTTTAGCTGGAGTCACTACCCCCCAAACAATACAGGTACGCGGTTACTTCAAGAATCTTCCTCTTACAATACTCATTGATTATGGCAGCACTCATAATTTCATTGACCCTCGGATTGCAAAACAAGCTGATTGTTTTATCCATCCTTGCTCCAACTTTGAAGTCATCGTTGCCAATGGGGGCACCTTACCTTCCAAAGGGAAGTGTCGTAATGTGCGTATCTCTATGGAAGATTATAACCTCTGCTCTGACATGTTTGCCTTGACCTTAGGTGGATGTGATGTGGTTTTGGGCGCTCAATGGCTATGCACACTTGGCCCCATATTATGGGATTTTGCTGAACTTTGGATGCAGTTCTCCACCGATGGACACAAATGCACATTTAAAGGATTACAACCAGGGTCTCTCGCCATAATCAGTTAACATCGCATGGAAAAACTCCTTAAGAAGATCTCCCATGGTGTCATCACTCAGCTCCATTCCATTCAAATGCAACCATCAGCGACCCCCACTACTCCTTTGGATCTCCAACAAATTCTGGATAGATATACAGGTGTTTTTTCTGAACCAGTGGGACTTCCACCTTCACGAACAGAGAACCATCGTATTCAGCTCCTTCCTAGTAGCATTCCTCCCAACATCAGGCCCTATCACTACCCATTTCACCAAAAAAACAGAGATTGAACTCCTCGTTAGGGACTTACTGAAGCAAGGTATTATTCACCCAAGCACAAGTTCCTTTTCTTCACCAGTTCTTCTTGTCCGCAAAAAAGATGAGTCATGGCACCTTTGCATTGAATTTCGAGCACTTAATCACCTCACCATCAAGGATAAGTTTCCAATTCCTATTGTTGATGAGCTTCTTGATGAGCTTCATGGTGCTCATTTTTTCTCCAAGTTGGATCTTCGCTCTGGGTATCATCAAATTCGGGTTCATGAGGATGATATCCCTAAAATAGTTTTTCGCACACATGATGGCTACTATGAGCTTTTGGTCATGCCCTTTGGTCTAACTAATGCTCCTTCCACATTCCAGGCCTTGATGAATAAAATATTTCGACCCTATTTGCGGAAATTCATTCTGGTATTTTTTGATGATATCCTCATCTACAGTAAAACATGGGCTAAACATCTCCAGCATCTGGCTCTTGTAATGCAACTTTTCTCTGATCATCATCTTCATGCCAAAAATTCTAAATGTGTTTTTGGCCAAAATGAAGTTGATTATCTCGGGCACATTATCTCAGCACAAGGGGTTCGTGTGGATACTGCCAAAATCACTGCCATGAACAATTGGCCGCCTCCTATGACACTCAAGAGCCTTTGTGGTTTTTTGGGGTTGACTGGCTACTACCGCAAGTTTGTCAAGGATTATGGGAAGCTTGCAACTCCATTAAATTCTCTGTTGAAAAAGGATCCTTTTACATGGACACATGTTACTGAGTGTGCATTTGACAAGCTGAAACAAGCTATGTGTACTACACCTGTTCTAGCTATGCCCGATTTTTCCAAGCCCTTCACTATTGAGAGTGATGCTTGTGGCAATGGACTTGGTGTTGTTCTCCTTCAATATGAACACCCCATTGCATTCACTATCAAATCCATTTTCGGTAATAATTTAGCTGCCTCTACATATGAGAAGGAAATGATGGCTATTTTGCATGCAGTACAAAAGTGGTGACCCTACCTCTTAGGGAATCATTTCTGCATCACGACTGATCACCAGAGTCTAAAATATTTCCTCGAACAATGTGTATCCTCCCCAGCACAACAGAAATGGGTTAGCAAACTCATGGGTTATGAATATGATATCACTTATAAGAAGGGTAAGGAAAATATTGTGGCGGATGCCCTTTCTCACACATTTGATGACCAAGGTTCTCTTTCCTCTATTTCTATGCCTGTTCCAAATTGGTTGCAATCGGTTCAATAGGGTTATGTCAATGACTCTTCATTATCTCACATCATCCAACGCTTGGACAACAAGCCTTCTGCTGTCCCACATTACTCTTGGGATGGTGCTTCACTGAGATACAAGGATCGTCTAGTGCTTCCCCAGAATATAGCTCTTCAACAAGCTATCTTCTATGAACTCCATGCTTCTCCGTCAGTGGGGCACTCTGGTTTCCTCAAAACGTATGAACGGGCACGGCGCAACTTCTTTTGGCAAGGCATGAAAAGGAAAATTCAACAGATGGTGGCTGAATGTGATACCTGCCAGCGCAATAAGGGTGAAACAGCACTCCTTCTGGGATTGCTCAAGCCCTTTCCCATACCTACCTAGATATGGACTGATATTTCTATGGATTTCATTGAAGGGCTCCCTAAATATGGAGGGAAGACTGTGATTTTGGTTGTGGTTGATCACCTCTCCAAATATAGTCATTTTTGTGCTTTCAGCCATCCCTATACAGCCTCTTCCATTGATCAAATTTTCCTAGACCAGATCTTTCATCTTCATGGAATTCCTTCTTCCATTGTCTTGGATCGTGATGCGACTTTCACCAGTCATTTTTGTACAGAACTCTTTCACCACACTGGCACCAAACTGAAGATGAGTTCAGGTTATCACCCCCAAATGGATGGTCAGACTGAAATTATCAATAAATGCCTGGAAACTTATCTTCGTTGCTTCTCCTTTGAGCAACAACATTAGTGGGAAAAGTGGCTCCCTCTCACTGAATGGTGGTACAATACCTCTTACCACACTACCTCTAAAATGACTCCATATGAAGCAGTTTATGGTCAGGCACCACCAGTTCTTCTTCCTTACACCCCCAGCAGTTCTCCAGTTCAGGCAGTTGACGCGGTCCTTCGAAACTGCGATGAGGTTCTTTGCATTTTGCGTGAAAACCTTCACATGGCAAGAAATCGCATGAAGCAACAAGCTAATCAACACCGTTCTGAGCGCACTTTTGAAGCTGGTGATATGGTTTTTCTTTGTCTCCAGCCTTACAAGCAATCCTCACTAAAACTCAAAGGGCGTCATAAGCTCGCTCCAAAGTTCTATGGGCCATATAGGATTCTTCAGAAGATTGGCTCTGTTGCTTATAAATTAGAACTTCTGCCTTCTTCCTGCATTCATCCAGTATTTCATGTCACTTGTCTGAAGAAAGTTCTTGGCACCAACATCAAAGGCCAAACTATTTTACTAGAACTGGATAATGAAGGATCCATCTTTTTGGAGCCGAAGGCTATCCTCAATAAGTGCACTCATCAGCTTTGCTCTCGCTCTATCACAGAGGTCTTAATTCAATGGCACGGAATGCAGCCCGAGGATTCTACGTGGGAACCACTCCTTCAGATTCAGCGACAATTTCCACATCTAAAGCTTTGAGGACAAAGCTTTTTCTAAGGGGGAGGGGATGTTAGGAACCCATGTCAATCCTTCTCTTTACTATGTTAGTATATTGTTGTTGGACGCATATGCTTTGTAAGTCATCCCATAGTAATTGTTGATCCATAGTTTGTGTTATTGTTGTGGGGCGCATATGCTTTGTAAGACACCTATAGTATTTGTTCATCCATAGTTTATATTGGCCATGGTTTTGACCCATAGTATTGGCGCCTATTTTTTAGTATATAAGTGTGTGTTGAGGCCAAGAAGGCACGGTGAAGTTATTTTGTATTGAGCTTGTTCAAAGGAGGTTGCCCCCTCGAAGTGGCCTGCGATTAATATAAAAGTGATTTTGAGTTCTACTGCTATATCGTGTATTTTGATTACTTGTTTACTGTAGGGTCCTCACAACCGATTGCTCCTAGAAGGCTTTGCACCTCCCTTTGCGAACCAATAGAGTCTTCCAAAATCTGGTGGTTCATTTCATTCTACCTTTTCTATATCTTGAGCATCTCTCGAATATTCTCTTGGGTCTTGGCGATCATTTGAAGGAGACTTCCAGCTAAGTCCAACATCTTTTGTTATGTTTCCATAATCAATGTGCACCACTAGATTTCACCTTTTTCACCTATGAAATGCATCATTGAAATTCTGTTAGACCAAGCATAATATAGGCATTAACATCAGTCATTTAGTTTCCCAATTGTCATGACAGTCCAAGCCTTATCAAGGAGATTTTCATATTTTTCATGCCTTCCCAACAGGCACATGAGCTCATTCATGTCCATTCTTGGGCAGGGAATTAACTATTCCAGCATTCACAATTACTTTAAGCAAATACACACATTCCATTTTCAGTCATACATGCATTCAACAATATTTTGTTTTCACAATGCATAAACATATATATGTATATATATAATCAAAAGGCAAAGGAGAGCAGTAAGATTTTTTTTTCCTCTTTGTTTTGTTCCATCCTGGAACCCACACCACCACTATGGCTTTTCATGCTCTTAGCCTCTTTCACTTCACCATGAATGCTGGACCAATCCCTCCTAATCATGACACTTAGTGTCTCTGGTCTATTTCAGACCCCTCAACCATGGGGCCTCCCCACATGGTTTTTCTCGGCTGCTAGGACCTTCACAGTATCACTAGCACCTTTTTCATCACCGCTCATTCTGAGCTTTTCAGGACAATCACATGTCAATTTGCACCTCTAGGATCCTCTCATAGTCCTCGCTCCCAGCAATACTTATATCCAAACATTGAATAGATTCACATGTTTAGTTTATTCTCATTGGTTTTATCTCTAGAACAAGAGCCTAAAACATCATAACCAAATCANTATATATATATCAGGCATAGTCAAGCCAACCCTCGTTGGGTTTATTAAATCGTTAACAAATCACCTGTACTTATGTCCACAACCAATCATCAGCCAAGAAAACCCTCATTGGGTTTATTAGGACATCAACAACAGCACATGCCCTTATATCAACCATAAACGACCATTTACCATATCACCTAAGAGACCACACTGTAACTACATTTGCTTATCCTGAAAACACAAGCAATATAATCATATTCGTTAGCATTATTGCTCTAAAATTGCAATTATATTTCACACCATTCACTATCAAGTATTGAGACACCAGGAGTGTGTCCACTCTCTAGGGTGTAATCAATATTGAAAAAAAAATACCTTGATGATCCAACATTGGAAAAGTGTGCACCCTTGTCCGGTGTGTATCATGTAGGCCCTATTTCATACCCAAGCAATCGGTCCAAATAAAAATAAAATCAAAACATGTTCTGCATATGGAATTTTAACAGTCTGACATGCATATTCTTAGCTAGGGTCACAGAACACTTATCCATTTGTCGAGGCAGTATTCCTTCGTTGAGGAGGAATGGGGGCTCCCTTATCTGAGTTGACAGTCCCTCAGTTTTCCATCCCAATTTCTTTTTACATTTCATATCCACACATGTCTTACTGACATAATCTATACCATCTCACTCATGTTGCTTACCAAACATGTAGTGCAAATGAGACATTTCCAAAATTTCGAATGGAGTTTCCCTCGAAACCCATTTCAAGATAAGGGAAAACCTTTCCATGAAGTTTGGCTCCTACAGGCCATCACACATGATCTTTCTGCAGTGTGTACCCCTGGCACATTCATCAAATATCCAAACAGTTAATCATTAGCTGATAATACAATCCAAATTGATTGTCCATAACCAAGCAAATGACATTAGTAATTAAATTCAATAGGAATTGAAACTCTGTTTACTACAGAAATTGATTTGCTTGGCAATTAGGTGATCCTCAATTGTGGGTCTCTTGTGATTAGCACCGTCATACCCATTATGATTTTATGCTTACTAGCATAACATGGACACCCACTTACAATGCATTCTCCTCACACAATTCTATTATGCATACAACTATATCTACAGCCATGAGACTCTTCTCATAGGGTTTGGCTCTTCCACATGGTAGAGTCTAGCCTTTGTCATGGTCTTACCCACCTTGCCATGCCCCAACAATCTACCTAAAACCTAAACCTCAGTCATTTAAACACTTAGTAAGTCTTGATGCATATAAATTTTTCATTGCTGCAACAATCACTGAAGAATTTTCAGAATTTATAAAATTCAAATACTTCCAGTTGTTAATCACATCAATATTACCAAAACTCATTTACTTCACGCAATCATTATCATACTAACATTTACAAGGTATAGTCAGATCATTTATGCAATTTAAATGAATTGTTTAGATACTCCTTACTTCACAAGCGTATCATTACACCACCTTGTTCTTCCATAGAGCATTTCCAGTAGCCAATTGGTCATGACTACCCTCTTCATGCACTTACTATCCTCCATTCATAACAGCCTTTGAAATGGTTCCAGAATTGTCATTAATTCATCATTTCAGCCATTATTTATTCATAATATCACATGCACTTATATCAATGCATTCATGCAATGCATCACAACATTTGCACCTATACTTATGAAATCAGTTACTCACACCCTTCATATACATCCATTCAATGCATAGCTACAAGATTCATAAAATATTTTAATGCATATCCATTCAATGCTACCTTGCATTGATTCAGGAATACTATGCATTCAACATACCATGCATGGCCTAACCATGACTATTTTATATAGGATGCATTACTATAATCAAGATCATCAGTACTTACTTTCCTTGGGCTACTAAGCTCAATCAAAATATACAGGCATGACACATTTCTATTTGAATTTATTAGTATAACATTAAAATATCCACATGGTATGAGGTCTCTTACCTTTACCACTCCATGGAATTTTTCATAATCAAATTCTTACCTTCAAGGGTCCTACTTACACCCTTGGCATGACCAATTTGGTTGGTCCTTTGCAGGAGATTGCAGAATTTGCTCACCAACTTTTGATTATGGACTTGTTGCCTTATCCCTTTCTCCATAGGGTTGCTAGTCACATTTGTCGGCATTAGCAACATATTCATCCATGTCCATGTTGTCGTTGGTTGTTCCACTAATATCAATACCAATGCAACAATTATCATTAGTGGCTCATTATAAATGCATAATTCTTACTATTCTTACTCACATGTAATATCTTATGCATGCAAGACATGTTTGTGTACATTTCATGTATAAAACTTTGAATCATAATTAGCAAGACAGGGTTTAAGGAAACTTCCATTTTCAAGTCCCTCATCCTTGCATGGAACTCCTCTTCCACACAACAGCTGGTTTGACTTCATGGTCTTGCTACCTCTGAGCATGCAATTTCCCAGATTTGTCCATATTGACAGCAACACATTTCTATTTCATGCAATCACTCACACTTTGCTGCTCCACACTCAAATTCTGGTGACTCTCCCTTTTTCCCTGCTAGATAATCTTTCCAACGCCTATCCACATGCTGCATTATGACCTCAGGTGTGAAAACCATACCACTTCTACAATGATGGCAACATACAACTGTATTTTTTTCGGGAATGCTAACTTCATTCACCTAGGGTTTTCTCTCCCTGTTCAGCCCTAAGACTGCTAAAATTCCAATGAAATTTCACTAGAAAAGCCAAAAATTCTCCTTTGTCAAAATTGGGTCTCATCCCAACTAGTTTTCTGAAGTTTCAAATCCTCAATGGACTAGTCTTCCAATCTGCATCAGCGATGTCTAGGACTGTTCATTGGGTCCTTTCTTTACTAGCCTTTCAGTGTTTCAGCGGCAAACCAACTAATCTTCCGTGCTGCTCATCGACAGTCTCCTTATCTATTCTTCTCCGACATATTGAACCTGTAGTGGTCTAAACTTTCGAATTTCATTGGCAGCTTGCTCTTCTATTTCCTTTCACTATAATTATCTAACCTTCTGAGTTGAATCGGTGGTTGGATTGACTAAGTTTCTCTGTGTCATTCGATGATAACAACTTGCCTCTAATGTGTTGATGGCCTTTAACTTAAACACTCCATGGCGTCGGCGACCTGAACACTATCGACAACCAAAATTTCTAACTATCAGAGTGATAGTCCTATTGACAATTGCAATGATGGACTCACAATCAACTAACTCTTCTAGCTTCTATCGGCACTCAAAACCACTGAGCGCTATGTGTCGGAAATTAGAAGCTGAAAGTTCTAACCATCAGAACGCTATCCCACATGGCTGCCGCAATGACGGTTCTCCATCTGCTATCCTTTTTTGGTCGGTGGTCTCATCAACTAAACATTTCTGATCAGTGGTTGGAACAACCATCCATCGGAGGGGTAGTATACTAAACTTTTTCAATGTTTTCTTCACTTAAGCAAATTTTTGCAAAGTTTCCTTTTTTGCAATTATTCTTTCTTCTCCTTCTCCGCGTCAGCTACTTCATCACCTAATTCTCTTCTGTTTGTCACCATTGTAGTGAACGTGGAGCTATTATTCACTAAACACCCCCACATCAGCGACTGGAAGCACTAGCAACGGTGGAATAGTTCATTCCACAGCCACAACGGCGACTCATCATCTTCGATCCTTTTTCGATCGAAGGCTGAAACACATCGGCATCGAGAACCTGTATGTGTTGGAGGATTAGTGCACTGTTCATCAGCGACCCAATCTCCTATCATTTTTTGATGCCCGTTGATCTTGTTTCTTAGAGAATTTTTGAATTTTCTTCATCCAGTGGTGATCGAAACACCTAAAAGCTGCGACATCGATGCTCAGAGGCATTTCTCGTCAGATGGTTAGTCCTCTCAATCTTTGCAATGGTAGACATTTGACCAACAAATTTTACCTGATGTAGCTCATCGGAAACCGGATCATCTAACCATCGCTAATGGTCGATGATTCTAGGACTTAGAAAATTTTTCTCTTTAATCTTCATTTTCGCTACTTGATCGGCTCAACTATCTTCTATTCATCGATGTAATAGTTGCATCAGTAGCCACAACAGCGGCTCATCATCTTCGATCTTTTTCTAATCGGTGGCCCAATCTGCAAATGACTCCTGGTTAGTGAACTGAAGCATAACTTGATCGGCATTGGCAATCGAAACTTTTCCCATTCAAAGGCTAGTGCTCTAGGCTTCCACAATGGTGGGTGCACGAACCACTATCTTCTTTCAATGGTCGATGATTTTTGGCCTTAGAAAAATCTTCAAACTTTCTTTACTCTTTCGGCTGTCGAAACGTCTTCCTCTGCGACGTCGGTGGTCATAGTCTCTATTCGTCAGAAGGATAGTCCTCTAGCTATCCAAAATAGTGGTGCAAGATAATCTAATTCCTTCCAATTTTCATCGACAATGAATACCACTAACATGCTCCGATGGCCGATGAAGTCAACACTTAGAAAAATTTTGGAACTTCTGCGCCATCGACGGTTGGAGGCTCTACCCATTGGAGGCATAGTGGTCTAGACATTCGCAATCGCGGCACTCAATCGGCTAAGCATCGGCGATCCATCTGTCTAAGTTTTCCTATGTGCTGATGGCCAAACACTTGGAAAATTTTCTGAATTTCCCTCTCTGTCTCCCACTGCTTCGATCATCGGATCAGCTATCCATCCGGTGGCCTTCCCATGAAGTGCTCCGCTACATCGGAAGAACTTGTCACTAAGTTTTTCGATGGGCCGATGATCCTGGCACTTAGAAAAATTTCTGAATTTTTTTGCCACAATTTTCTGATTGTTTCTGGGAAAAAGGGAACCTGCCTCTACTAACTAACCTTTCATGGCCCATTCAGGCCCATGCTGCAACCTTTAGCTCTGATACCACACTGTAATGTCCCCAACCCTCTGACTGGCGAAGAGTACGCTACTAAGACCAAACACATGGGAAAATATCCCCATGAACATGAACACGAATATAATGCTGAAATAAAAAACTTAAACATAATACATACTAAGATGCATAATCCTTCATATACATAGCGGAAGAAAACATACATTTAGTCAAGCATGCCACATGTTCATCAATTAGTAATTATAAATGCAGATGTTGAATAGTTAAGAATACTCATTTGATAAGAATTCATCCCGCAACTAGCTACGTCGATGCAACATTCCACCCAACCATAGGCCAACGTTCTCATCAATCTGTCAGCAACATTGCCACCCCTGAGCTAGGAATGATTCCTCAAGGAATAAGGGTCGAAATAGGCTTACACATAGCCAAGGTACACAAATCAGCCAAGCCAACACAGTGGGGTTTATCAATCCGTCAAGGAGATAGGAAAGGCTAAATGCTAAGCTGATGACCTCAAACACCAGTTTTATCAAGCATACCCAGCCTCTAATCCTACTCTCAACAGTCCAAATACCAACCACTGCATACTGCAGCAAAACAAACAGTTCACAACTCTGTGAAGAAGATGAAGACCACAGGGTGAAAACCCCAAACAAAAGGGTGAACACAGCTCTAGTCCACAAGATAACTCAGAGTTTTTCTTGGCCCTAGCATGGACAAAACAACTGAGAAACAACCCCAAAAAGGTTCTTGTATACACAGAAACCCAGCCCAGGGTAAATCAATAGCCCCAACTTCACAGTGAAACAGTGGAAACAATCCACAGTCCGCAATGGACAAGAACCCGAAATCCCAGCATGGATAGGGCAAAACTCAGCCAACGAAAGTGGAAATCAATAGCCAACCAACATCCACGAGCCCACAGCACACACAATCCCCAATGTAATTGCTGGAGAACTTATACAGGTAGAAAATGGGGAAAGAATAGACTTTCAACCTGTACGCAAGGGAGAAAGACATAGCCAAAGCAAAATGTGGAAGAAACACAGGCAACAACAATGGGAAACAAAGATCCTCCCTTAATAATAAATCCACGGCACACTTTCACAGCCATAAACGGTGGATTAAACACAGGCTCTTTCTCTACGTGAATAGGAGGGAAACACCTCACAAAGAAAACCACCATAAAAAGGGGAGAACACAGTCAATCCAGGCATGGAGGATACTATAGACTAGGGGTCAATGAGGAAAAAATAGTAGTCTACAGCTCATGATCCACCATAAAGGATGGAAACAATACACAGTCCAGTAATGTCAAGGGAAAACTGGTTCTCTACGTGAATGGAAGAAACACCGCTACAGACTGGAAATCAATGTGAGAGAGGGAAGGTGAACCCCCAAACAAAGGAATGTGTATCTTTTAACTCAGTCCACGTGAAGAAATTGAATGGACTCACGATCTAGTTAGTGGGCGGACCAGCCACACGATGTAGAGAGGGAGAGCAGGCATGGGCATGGTAGTGGTCTTTCTGCTAGCAAATCGCTGCCCCAACTAACAATAGAACAATAGGGTGGTGACACATGGTTAACTCCCAATGGCCCCCATGGGTTAGATAACCCCCCCTTAACCTTTGGAATCATGCCCTTTTCATTTAACGTTGTACCATCATAGCTGGCTGTAGTTTTATTTTAAATTGATGTGCATACTTACATGATGTCAAAACTATAATGTGCTGGATAGCACGATATACCATCGGCAACGATTCCCATTACCGAATCATAATACAACCTAATTGATGGTGGGGATTTTGCCTTTAGCTCCACACCACGATGAATTACAATATATACATCATGTACATTTTAATGCATCCGGGGTCAATACCAGGGGTATTACACCAAGAGATAAGTAATTATGTTTTACTGATGAATCAATTACAATATGAAAAATAATAAATTGGGTATTATGATGAAGACTAGAAGATGTTGCATAAATTGCAAATTGTTATAATACAAAAAAATATCCATGGCTAATATATAGGTTAGATTATAATCTTGGACATGAGTTACTTGGGATAGACCTGATCTTGTTGCAGGAAACTACAGGTCTTGGGCATTCGCGACTTGAGAAGACACAGAAATATCTCAAGGGATCAGAACAAAAATTCAAAACAAAAAAAGATGACAGAATAGAAGAAGAAAATTGGTTGAAACAAGAACACGAAGGATGGTGTTATTTTTTTAGGGGAAGAGGTTGTAATATCCCTCTCATACCCTAGATATTTTGTAGTTACAAATGTTGATTGTACTTGTTTCTAGTGAGATGCTCAAGGCCAAGGCCCCACTAGAAACAGAACCTTCAAGCTTATATAAGTTAAAACTACATAAGTGGAAACTTAGGAGATGTAAGACAATGACACAATTTAACATGGGGGCAACCAAAACCTACAAGGGCTAAAAATGAATGGTTAGGGAGCCATAATTGATACCATAGTATTACGTATCATTTTGATTATGGCAGTATTTAGGAAAGGGATTCCTACTTCGCAAAGGAAAAATACTTATCCTAACTATGACACCCTAGGTTAGTACTTAACCCTAATATGATTAAGCCTAATAGTGGGAGTTGCAACCATCTAAACGTCGACATTAATGAGTGAAGGAATTTATGAAATTAATACATATATATATACTAAGTGGTGATGGGGAGATTCCTATGTTGATGGCATGATGCATAAATTGTATTTATGCCATTATAGCACACCCCATTAGTGGTGTTGTTATATACATGTAAAAGAAAAAGGTGATAGTAGTTAACCCAACTAAGAATATGGGGTTAAGATGAGTGATGGGTTGTTCCTTCTAGAGGGGCATTGATCAATTGACGACCTAAGCCCTAGGTGTCGTCCTAAGTTGGAATAAGTTGGGATCAAGATCATCCTTGGGTTAACTAATAGCGGACCCGTATGATCCTATGTCCGGTGTCTACATTCTTTTCCCTAGCAAGAGGGAGAAGAGGGTATTTCTTACTTAGAAAAAAAAGTGAGTTATGACTAAACGTTTTTTCATGTACAAAGTTTCTTTCTATAATAATTATAAGGATCCTTTATAATAAAGAAAACAACTCAAAAAGTAATAATAATCCTAAGTACGTAGGAACAATCCATCATAAATAACACATGAATACATATGGAAAGGATAGGCATCCTTTATATGACAAGTTAAAGGTCATGTTTATTTATTCTTTGAGACAATTATATTTATTGAGTATACAAATTCCATTAACCATTATATTGAATTAAAATAAATAATTGTTTTGTTTTTAAGGAAAAAAGGCTAGCTTGGGCTAAACGCATGCCTCGAGTTAACTTGTAATGCCCCGGTTTTGACCCCGTTGCACTAGATGTATATGATGTATATATATGGTAATGGTCACGGTGCGGAGCTAAAGGCCAAAGCCCTACCATTGATCGGTAATGCTATGTTATGGATTTAAATTTGTCACCGATGGTATATCAGGGCATGCGGCATATATTATGTTGGCCATCATGTAAATATGCATCATAATTAATTAATGGACACAACCAGCTACAGTCACGGCAACTAAATCGAATGGGGCATGATTTCCTAAGGATAAGGGAGGGGTGAAATTTGTTAAACCTTGGCCAATGGGGAAAAGCCAAATGTCTATGAGAAAACCCAGCAAACTGTCAACTACCTTTCTTGTCTTTTTCCCCAATCATTTATTTCTGCCAGAATGTGGTTGAGTTAGTTATTGCATGGAATGGGAAGAGTATGGGCAAAAAAATTCGAATTAGGCAGAGACCCATTTTCGAAAAACGTGTTCTGACTTCCTTAGCGAGGAAAATGCCCAAAAACGTATGCCATTCTACCATACATTCACGTTTTCCCACTTTCCTCACCATTCTCCTTCACGTTGGGGCTTTTGGGAGCAGCTGGAGTTTTTCCTGTGTTTTTTCCTTCCACGTTTTTGGCTGTTGGCTTCATTTTTCCCATGGATTGGACGTCGTTTTTGTAGTGCCATGGATTGGGTTGTTTTCCTCACGTTTTGGGAGCTGCTGCTACATTTTCCAATTCACGTTTTTGTAGTTTCATGTGTTTTTACCATGGCTGTGAAGGGCCATTCACGTTTTTGGCTGTCTCACCGACTATTGGTCTCACACACAGGCTATTTGGGACGTTTTTCCCTGCTCTGAGTTGTGCTCACTCATAAGCTTTAGGACTGTGTGTTTTCCCCCATGTTGTGAGCCATTTTTGCTGTTACGTATGGGGCTGTGTAATTCGTTTTTCCTGTTCAAGCTGTGTTAGCTAAATTGATTGCCTGAGTGCAATGGTTGGTCTTTGGACTGTGTGAGGAGTAAGGATTTTGTCTTGGTTGCTTGATAAACCTGGTGCTAGAAACCACACAGACAGAACTAGAGGACTGGCCTTCTTCTCCATCACCCCTGAATAGCACTGGAAGGGAATGCAGTGCCTGAGGGACTATGCAACAGAGAAGGGACTGATTCCTTGTGTTGGGTGTGGATGGGTGTCTTAGAGGTCAGGCTAGTTCTGGTGTAGGTATTCTTGGCTCTATAATGAGCCCATCAGCTTAGAAATTTGCCTTCTCCAGCTCCTTAATGGCCTGATAAACCCCACTGAGTTGGCTTGGCTGTGTCTTGGTTATCTTTGGCTATGTGTCAGCCTGCTAGTTCCTTTATTCCTTGGAGAATCATGCCCAGCTCGGGGGTGGCAGCGTTGCTGAGAGATTAAAGAGCACGCTGGCTTATGGTTGGGTGGAACGTTGCAGCGACGTAGCTGGTTGCGGAGCAAAGTTTTTATAAGATAAGTGACCTTGTGTATTTTACCTCTGCAATTCTATATTTACTGTTAATGAAAATGAAATGAACATGTTGAAAGAATGCTTGTCTGAATGCATATTGACTTCCGTTGTGCAAGATAAATGTTCAATGTGCAAGTTTAGGCATTCTGTTTATGTAATTTTTATTCCTGCATATGATCATGGGATCTTATCCCGGTCTGATAAGGCGTGTAGTCGCGTCCTCTACACCTGTCGAAGGCATGGGGACGTGACATAACTTCTTAATGACGAAATTAAGGGAGACTTGTCTCGGCAAAAATAGTGGCAGAATTACTGCCTTGATTTGTAGGATACTTCGCACAACATAGGGTATAGAGACCATTGCTCCTTTGGTTATTAATAGATTACGAAATCCCTTGGATAGTGGGGCAGGTTGAGCCAAAAGGAAAATCACCAGCTCTGCATCTCATGCTGGGTTTTCCATGTGTCGGTAAAGAGCTTGTCTATAGGAGGAGTAGAGTTGTTGCTTCTGAAGGATTGAGAAAATGCCTGTGAGGACCGTGACCCCTCACTACCTGCACTAAAATATACCTTGGGGAATGCATAGGCTTAATATTTATTTAGTTGTGATTGGGGTGTGAGTCCTGCACAGCAAATTCCTTCAAGTGGTGCGATTTCGTTGTGGATTTGCAGTCAGTTCCCAATCCTCTACGATTTTCATCTAAACAAGATATGCTTTGAATTGATCTTGGCTCTAATGCAGGTGATTTTATTTATTTCTTCAACTCTAAGGTATGCATTACCATCCTTTTAAAATAGATGCAAATTTCACACATCTTAGATAGCGATCTACTGGGGAAGTCTAAGTATATATATGTGTGCATCCTGAATGCGGGTAAATCACATATAAACTCATTATACTATGAATTGATATACATCACATCTTTTTTATATGCGATTTGATCTTTTTTTTTCTTCTTCAGCTCTGAAAGCTATGCGATGTCATCCTGGTAAAATAGATCATAGTTATATACCTCATGAGTTATCTAATGGTTAGGGTGTGACTATATCTATTACAACGTTGTTGTCTACAGTTCCGTAAACTGATCCAAAAACTCATATGGATGGTATTGTCAAATCTTTACGATTTTCAACCTTTGCAAGCTTTATTAAGATTCAGATCCATAGGATCGAAAGTATGCCTCTGAAAACATGGGGTTTCTCCTATGCAGTAGTCACTTTCATCCTTAGTAAAACATGTAAGTGGGATCTCTGTCAAGGTTTTTATAAATAGATTTTGATATGGGGATCAATTCACCCTCTAGATCTGCGATAGGGGACAGTGTGTGATCCTTTGAAATCGCACTAGCTATCGGTTGGGTATGATCCATCTCTACTATGTGATTCTCCTTGGATGGATACAACTTAGATCCTAGATTTTTGTTATGCTATGTGCTTTCCATTAGTATTAAGTTTGATCTGACCTAGGAGTGGTAAGATTCAAATCATAATCATTGATAATGGTATTTTCATATCTTGAGTGCTCGGTTATTATTCTGAGATCATTGTCCATATCCAAACCCTTTGTTCGATTGAACGTTTGGAATTTTGAAAACGCCTTTTGTAGATTTTGTAGAGGCCTTAACCAGTCTGTTGGCGATCTTCAGATCCATATTGGAATCACCTTGAATATTGGTAAGGTGTGAAATCCATAACTGTTCGGATACTCATCTAGGGTTTTCACTTCTTCTTACATTTTCCAAGCTTTTAAATCCGAAGCGAGTGTCTGATTTATGGTTTTGGATTACTATTACTTTCCATTGAAAAATATTAATCTAGTGACAACAAAAATTGAGATGCAAAAATCATGAGGGTCTTTGGCTGATTTCCATAGCATATATCTTGAACTGGTTTTAATCAGTGGGAACTTAGTTCAGACAAATATAGTAAACTTATCAGCCGTATGTAGTATTGGAATCTTTGCTCCTCGAAACAAACTTCCTTTCGTTAGTTAAGGGATAGGTGTGATGTATAAGAGTTTAGTCCTATATCGGGTTATTAAAAGTATCTAGTTGTATTGTGTCCTTGATAATGCAGGGATATGGTGTCTACGTAAGAATGGGATATGGAATATGGTATGTTATAGCATACAATTAAATATATACATATGTATTCCCTTGTATAAAGGTTCCCATTTCCTTACAAACAAACATTTTCCTTGGCATGCCTCGTAGATCCTTCTATAATTGAGTTTTACACCTTTGCAATTTAATTGTAAGAAGTATGGCAACAATGATGTTGCAGATTGTAATTCTTTTGGTTGGATTAATAATACATGATGTAATAGGTTTTAGTGGAGGTAGCCCATGGATTGGTTGAACCACATACATTGGTGCCTTTCTGGTCTTTGTGTCTAAATGTTTATTTCCCTTATTGTTTGTGTATTTATAAATGATTCACTCTAACCCGTCCAATTGAGTTAACATTTCAAAAAATATAGTCAAGGTAACTTGTGGGTATCGTAATGATTTTGTTTAGCATATTAGTATTGCTTAACAGAACTATGATGATGAAATGCTTGTACACCTCTTAAGGTTATGCATAATAATTTATTGGAATCACATTAAGATATTGTCCTCAGCATGACTAAAATATTGTTGAATGAATATTATAAGGATATGCTATTGATCTGAATGGAATGTATACATCTTCTAACTCATTAGTAAGAAGATATATATAACGAATAATCTTCCAATATAACATCTCTACTCAAAGGGGATGGTAGATCTATAAATTGGTATCTTTGAGGATGGATACATTCCGGATAAAATATTAACAATTGAATTAGTGACTTTAATCAGTTAAGAGACCCATATGTAAGTTAAAAAATCGCAAGTCATTGTTAAGAAATTCTGCATATCTTACAAAGGCTAGTTTGAAGCTACATGTAAGTATTCCTCTATTAAGAAGAATACCTATTTATGTAGAATATAATTGCATTGTATCTAGGATGTTTATGTCATAAAGTTGCTATTAATGAATGAAGGTTTATAATGTTATAGTTCCAAGGTAAAGCTTCCATAGAAAACTGAAATCTAAAGGACTGTTAGAGAGATGAGTATGCATAAAAGGTTTTTCCATAGATTATATATTTATATGAATGTGTGTCATGAATAATTAGCAAGGCTGCAGATATCTCTTGTTAACAAATCTGGACTCAAGAGGAACGCTTGGAAAGCAACAGTAGTTTCGTGTGCTTGTTTCCAAGGTATAAGTCGTCTTTTTGATAGGAAACACTTTTCAAAGAATTATTTATATTCTTATTTTATTATATTTTTTTTTTGGTGAACGTTACACACCATGGGATCAATATCTTCCTTCTGAGGTATTTTCTTCAAATCCTCTCATGCTATTTTCCCTGTATTCAATAATCTATTTTCCCTAATTTGAATTTCAACCAAAAAGAGTTAATTAATATGCTCGTAAAGGAATTTTCATGCCTAATGGAAAAAACCAAATCCCCAATTTAATTATAAAAACCAAATCATTTTGACTATTTCTATATGTATACTCACAAGCAGCCTTGTCAATCCATATAAAAATTCACATGCCCATTGGAAACCAAAACCCCAATTAACTAAAAAAAAAACAAATCAATTTCACTATTTCAATATGCATATTCACAAGCATTCTTGTGAATCCATACAAAAATTCAGAAATATTCAAAGTTTGAAAGGTATATTGCAAATTTGCATAACTAATTTGCATGCCTAATGTAAACCAAGACCCCAATTAACCCATAAAAAAAAATAAGCTTCACTATTTGCATATGTATATTCGCAAACATCCTTGCGAATCCAAAGCAAAATTAAGAAATATGCAAAGTTTGTCAACTATATTGCAAGCTTGCATACAAATAAAAAAAATCAAGTAGAATCCATATCTTCCCTAAAATACATAAACAAACATTGTAAATCCCTTGCCTCTATCGGAAATATTGAAGTTGGTCATCCAAGAATATCAATAAACACCTTATAGTTTTGATCAAACTTCCTAATGAGAGTGTTACAATAAGATATAGAGGATTCCCATGCTTAATAAATATTTCCTCTTGAGTGAAGGTAATTTTTGGTTAAGGTCAAGACTACAAAGTTCAACAATAGGCTCTACAAACATCTAGATGCATAGATAGGTTTATGTGTTTCATTACATGCTAATCACATACTATCATACATGATAGAATCCAATAGAAATCTTGCAACCATAAAAACGAGTATACACAATTATGCAAAGCCTCTAATGGGTATATAGAAAGAGTGCATACAACTAAAATAAAATCAAGTGGAGTCCATATATGGCCCAAATTACATATAAACCAAAATCTACTAAATGGACTTTGGAGTCCAAAAAACATCACTCTACAACAAATAATTACATATCTAACAAAATCCTTTGCTATACTCGGATTTTATTCATCAATAGCACATTATGTCGCCTCTTCTAGGCTCTAGCCCTTTCCTCTACTCACAATCAAGGATTTGGTCTTGCAAGGGCATTAGTCTGCACCTCACAATTACGATGAAACTTCATAATCCAAGTCTTAAAATAAGCTAGAGGAGCTTCCCAATTAACATACGCACATAGGACATAAATTATGTACACATTAATATGGAAATCAGAATTAATACTTGAATTTAGGACATAATTCTAAAATGAAAAAAATGTTAAATGTTTATTCTTTACTGTAAAATTTAAGATAATTTTTTTAAATTTAAATAATAGATTTAGTTTATGTTGTTATTTGTTGTACATTATTTTTACACTTTTCATTGCTTAGAGATGTCATTATATCATGTGTTTATTTTTCTAATGATATTTTATTAGTATGGACCACAATGCGGGGATATTGAGGGTTATTGGTCAACTTAGAGAGTTTGGTTTTGCTTGGAGGGATGGAGATGAGCTCCGCTGCTCCTCGTTAGCATCATTACTTACAATAATTGATACAATCGCTAGATCAAATGATGATTTTTATAGAATTGAAACTATATGGAAACAAAAAAATGAGAAAATGTCGATGGTTAGAGCTACAATGGGATCAAGAAGATAAAAATAACCAAACAAAACATATATACATTATTTACAGTTCCTAGTATGGATGAAATTACAAAGAGAATCATGCCACATATTTCGATTGAGTGGTGCATCTGTCCACCAATTAGAGACCATTGGATGGACATATGGTACATGGTTTTCTATATTCCCCCACACAACAATAGGGAAGTCGCGTCGTATTTCCTTCGGAATTGTATGCAAAGTTTGATATGGGGAAACATGTCAAATATTTTGACATGTTCAGGTTCCAGGATGTTGGTAGGGGGATTCCCCAAAACAAACCCAATGCTAGGCATAGAGATGCCAATCGACAGATACCTCCACCCGGTGCCCAGATACTGAGGCCAAAAATCCCTCTTACACATGACATGGCTACCGAGACACATAAGGTTTTTATTACTCTAAATGCGACGGTTTCCTGACACACCACAACTATTCACTAGAAATGGAGCTCTTCCTTTGGTGGGGTACAACTACTAGCTTCTGGTAGTAGAGGGCCATTTATTGGTGTGGATAGACTATCATCCCATATTCCCCAGAGAGAGCCACACGTGTGCACAATGTGTGTTCAATCTTGTTATGGTCCTAAACCAACACATCTTACCTCTAGGATGATTGGTGGTCAGGTAAGGACATTGTTAAAACTCTATTGTTGTTGAATATTTAACTTTTACCATATTGTACACATACTAAAATATTTTTAACATATGCAATCTTTAATCTTGTAGGAGATTGATGCCTCTCAAGGGGGTGGTAGTGCACCTAGTGTGGCTGTATCTAAGGCCCAAACAACCAACATCGAAGCAATATTTCAACATGTGTCATTTTGTTAATAGATATGATTTTGTTGATTCATGTGTTAGTATTGATTAATTTGTTAAATTGTCTAATATTTACTACTTTCACATTCATGTACATGTTGATAATTATTGAGATAACTAACATAAAAAAATTTATTTGCGTAGAAACATTGCAGAGAGGCTCTTCGCAAGGACAAGGAAACTAGAGGCATCTACACCCGAGATGGATGCAATGAGTGTTTGTTTTATTTACGTTTGATTCAATTGAGTCATATGTACAATTGATTCATATTATATCCATCAAAGTCGACGGTTCATCGATTCGATCCATGACCATCATTCTATGGAACATTGAATCCCACCTCCTACATGCTTTCAGGGACACATGTTGAATCCCTACTGAGGGCATAGAGTGAAAACCATGCACCAAAATGGGGATTTGGTGTTTCATGCGAGTGTGTTTAGGGAGGTTCTATGTGGGAATGCTAGCCACATGTTCACGGTCAAAGAATTAGAAAATTTGACCCCTATGTGCAAAATTTCACATTCCCTTACTGAGAAAATCCCTAGTTTCCAAAACTGAACTAAACCAGGGTCCCTTGTGCATGGAACTATACTAGAGGGCCACCCCTAGAACTATGCTGATGTCCTAAATCGAACAGAGTCAACGATTCATCGATCCGAGCTAATACCATTATTCTATGTCACGTTGAATCCCACCTCCTACAAGATTTCACGGACACGTGTTGAATCCCTACCTGAGGCATAGAATAGCAATCGTGCATCAAAACAAGGTTTTGGTAGGTCATGCAAGTGTGTTTAGATAGGTTACATATGGGAACACTAGCCACATGTTCATGGTCAAGGAATTTTCAAAGTTGACCCCTATGTGCAAAAACTTCACATTCTGTTACTAAGAAAAACCCTAGTTTCGAAAAATGACCTAACAAGGATCCCTTATCCATCGACCTGGAATAGAGGGACACCCCTAGAACTATCCTAATGTACTGAATCCAATAATTTCTATGCTTCATCGATTCACACAACGACCATCATTTTATGGCACACTGAATCCTACCTCCTATGGACTTTGAGGGACACTTGTCGAATCACTACGGAGGGCATAGAATGTAAAGCTTGCATCAAAACGGGGTTTCGATGGGTCAAGCAAGTTTTTCTAGGGAGGTTTCATGTGAAAAATATAGCCACATGTTTCTTCAATCCAAACCATGACCATCATTCTATGGCACATTGAATCCCACCTCCTATAGGATTTCAAGGACAACAATTGAATCCCTACCCGGGGCATAGAATGCCTACCTCTAGGATCCAAACCATGGTTTCTATGGTTTAGAATGAAAAATGTGGTTTACGGTGAAAACTAGAGTTACTAGGATTTGCTATAGGGTTTGTAAGCTAGGATTGACCATGATTATTAGGAGAGAATGACCACTCCTTACCGACATGACTCTTGTGAGCAACAAATTATCATATTCAAGGAGATGTCCTTATAGGACCAACATTGAGATTCAAGGAATATGCAATAGACATATCCCATATATAATGCTAGATAATGGTATTGGGATATATTGCATGATTCATGTAAGTATGAATATGATAAAACAAATCCATGATGAATCTCGTGCAATTTATCAAGTTGTAGAAGTATATTCAATTTATCAATCTATCAAGCAATCAATCTCTCAAGCCGTAAATAATCAATGAAACCATGAAATAAAAATAACTAACTACCACATACATGACTACCTACTTGTGGTAATTTGACTAGGCCATCAGGATCACCTCTAATAACAATGATATCCTTTATCCTCTTGTTCTCAAAGTAAGGAAACATATATCGTGAATTTGATGATTTCTTGCTTGGCATTGTTTGCTGCTGGAGGTTTGTGACAATAACTATGTTTGTATAATGGTATACAATTTGACCTAGTCTATAATATTCAAATACATAAAAAAAATTTTGCCGTGTGTGGGCAACCTTTGTAAAATATTCTCCTTTGATAACCATTGATCCAATTGGAAAATCATTTCCCTCAAACTCGCTTAATGAGAAAAAGAGGGTCTGCTTCCCATTCAAGCAACATGCCAGCTAGTAGTCAGTGTTCTATTCATTGTTTCTTGGGGAAACCACTATGTATATGTACCCTCCATAAATAAAGTGCAGACCTAGGAGTCAGCTAACTAAACACAACTAGTCGTCAAACATTTAAAACTTATCAACATAATAGTCGAACTTGGTTGTACAAGATCTGAAATGTGCTCATAGTCATGTGAAATAATTGACTAGACCTCCTCCAACTGGGATAATTCTTTAGTTATTTGTTGACCAATGGGCAGTGATACACAATCCCAGCTTTCAACTCAGTCTGTGGATTCATAGTTGTCCCATTCACCAATGTTACATGGATAACAAAAACAAGAGACTTTCCTTATCCACATTTCAAGTATAGCATTGTTTGACATTCTAACTGAATTGAATGCACAAGTTCCTTGGATGGTCTTGCACCCATATAAGTGTGATCGATCTACATCGACCACCTCCAAAAAATATCTATGTACATGTGCTTTTTGAGATGATTGGTCTTCTTTCCTTATGTATTATTGCCCCATCACTAAGGAACACCGTGCAACAATTGTATTTGAATCTTAGATGAGTGAAATAGTTGTGAATTTCATCTCTTTCCTACGTCATGCAGTCTTGATGCATGCACCTACTCCATCATGTTCTCCTTTTCCATGTCTGGTCTCAAAATAGTTCCAAGTATGTGGCACCTTGTGCCTCTTGTGGAGAATAAACAACCATTGGAATACACAGGAATTTTTGAATTTCCATGTACAACCATCAGACCAAATCCAATGTTGTTTCATCTGTATATTGTTATCCTTCAAGTGATTATAGAACAATTAAAAGTTGTGTTGTACAAAATCAAAGTCATGACAGTTGTCATCACTTATGTAAAACTATTACTCCTTCAATATAACCCTTTTCTCTTCAGTATTATCTACCCCATGTCTATAAGTGATATGTACCATTATGTTGACCTGGTCTGAGTGATAATATTGACTATGAATCTCATTTTGTGGTTGGAGAGTGTAGTTTTTCTCAAAATTGGAAACAGATGTTATATAGTTCTAATAGGATATATATCCCTACACATTCTAAACTGCTCATATTTAGAACGATCCACATGCACATGATTTTCATATTGTTGTGTCTTTTCGAAGAACTCCTCCATGAACTTGAAAACACGCACCTAGTAGATCAACAATAAATATGTAAAGATCAATAGGTTGTTACATATATGAAGTAGAAATACTTGAAGAAAAAAATGCTATTCAGGAACTCGTTACTAACATGAGAGGTGACCAATTGTATTTTCTTTCTTTCATTTCCTTCACTGATATCATACATGAAAGATTTCAATGATTACAAGTTCACTTCATGTCTCCCAAGTTCATGCTCACTGGTCACATGTATGCATTTGTCCAAAAATGCCATTACACCGCCCCTTGGGCATTTCCCATCTATGCAAGGACTTTGATAAAATGTGCAAACTTCTGTCCTTCCACACAAAATGCTATGAATAAAGTCTCTAAATGATGTCAGTTGCAATTTAGCTGAGCATTCCTAGAGAAGAGTATTATGCAATACACGCAATATATGTATATATGTGTCATAATAATAACCGTAATCAATGTGATATCAACAACAATATGTGTTACGAGTTGTTTTTATTTTAACATACCATGGTTTGGATTTCTTAAAGGATGTTTGGCCCAAATTAAATTCATTATGTTCATGCCTAAATATCTCATATAATTCTATTTGTTTCAAGTCAAGAAAATTTTTAATGTGGGGATCACAATCTATTGAACCCCTTCTCAATTTTAGTAAATATTTTTGGTTGGATGAAGGTCTGCTATTTTCATGCGAAAACTCATGCACCAGTCCCTTTACCACATCAATGAGCTTCATATCGGAGCGTGGAAACCTGCCAAAGAAGGACCTAACATCTGTTTGACTAGATTTAGGTTGTTCTTTTCTAGAACAATACGTATGGAGTGCTTTGATATCCAATCCTACAAGTTTGGATGTAGGCTTAAGAAGTCGAAGGGCCCTCGTGCTTCTGTTCATGATTGATTTTGAAAACATGTGATGAGATGCATTGCAATCCTTTGAAACAGATTCCTTTGAAATAGTACTAAATGCATCTACTAAACTTATGACAACATGAGAAATTGTTCCAAAACTATTTATAATCTTTATCCTTAAGTTTCTCCTAACTATAGACATAGACCTAGATTTTAACAATGATATAAATAATCTACATTTATCTCCATCACATTTAGAATCAAAATAGTTGACAAGTATATGTTAAAATCTATATGCAATACTAAAAGCGTACCTTCAAGCGAACTAATGATACTTTCATCGATCTATATACGTTTTGGAGTTCTTCGACATGAAGTTGCTAATGGAGGTAGGGAGGTTGGAACTGCACCCTATACCATATCACCCAGTTGGTATGTTGTTTGAACATGAGCTTCATGTCCTTTCGTCTCTTGTTGTTGGTCGGATGATGGAAATTGGAAATCCTCCTTGGTGGTATGAACAACATTCTCTTCTTCAAGCATACCATCGGCATTCAACATCTCTCTAACTTCGTCACTTGTATACCCACATCCAATTAAACCTATAAAGGTTTTAGGTGGCCTTGATGTGCACCTTCATTTTACTCATTGATCAGTGCCATGTGGTGCTCGTTATTCAACTGATATGGAGATCGAAGGCCCTTACAACAAATGCTTTTTTCTTTCTTGATGTGGATTGGTAGGAAGAACTGTGGCATCCTCAACAATGAGAATTTGTTGAGTTTCCATAGAACGTATTCGATTGTTCATGTCATTTCTCTAATGTCTTCAAGGATTTCATTGGGTATCCTTTTCCTTGCTTATTTTCTTGCTCAATTGCATGAGTTTCCCATCACCACAATGATCAATGATATATGGTGCTCCTCAATGAGAGGTTACCCAAGCTTGGTTTCTTTCTTGAACAATCAAGTGTCTAGGTACTCCACCACAATGACCAATGAAATATTTTATTTGATGCTCCTCAAATGCAAGAAAAAAAATGGTGCTCTTCAATGGGAGCCTCCCCAAGCTTGTTTTCTTTCTTTCTCAATTGTGTCTAGATACTCAAAACAAGGGGAAGATTCGGAGGAAGTTTTCCTTTCCTAGCTCCTCAAATTCATTAAAAAAAAGGTGGAGATGGTCAATGGTACTATTCAATGCGAGACTCCCCAATCTTGGTTTCTTTCCTGCTCAATTGTGTCTAGATACTCAAGTTAGGGGTAATATTGGGAAGAATGTTGCCTTTGATAGCTCCTCAATTGCAAGAAAAACAATGGTAGAGATGCTCTATGGTTCTCCTCAATGGGATATTCCCCAAGCTTGGTTTCTTTATTACTCAACTATTTCTACATACTACACCACAATGACCAAGTTAATGTTTCCTTTTCTATCCCCTCAATTGAAACAAAAACAATGGTGGAGATTCTCTATGGTGCTCATCAATGGGAGATTCCCCAAGCTTGATTTCTTTCATTCTCAATTAATTCTCTCTTTCTTTCTCCTCAATGTATAACATGCTCCAAGCAATACTTAGACACTTGTGATGGAGATGCTTGATGTCAAAAACAAAATTTTGTGTGATAATATGGTGAAGAAGAGAATGAACACACTATGTGCAACCTGAAATTGTGTGTAGACATTGAAACATGCGTGAAATATGATATAGTGTTTCTTGAATAGGGACTACTGTTGTTTATACTAAAACAAAATGCACACTCATTATTGTTAACAAAAATGAGAGCACATTTTAACCACATAAAATGAATGTGTGTTTTGCTCGAATAACATTTAGCATAATTTGACAAGGTAGTTCCACGGCTAAGGCATCATTCAATGTTTATAGGGTATTAACATGGAGAGGGAGTGTTAAGGACTTAGAGGTAAAGACCAATGTGGGTGTTAATATATTTTGGGTAAGTGTAGAAAGGAGGAAAGAGAGTGAGCTAATGTGTTAGTAGGAGGGGACATAGAGAGGAAGATGAGGGGAGGGTTAGAGGTCAAGAGAGGGGGATGGGGATGTGTGTGTGTGTGTGTGTGTGTGTGTGTGTGTGTGTGAGAGAGAGAGAGAGAGAGAGAGAGAGAGAGAGAGAGAGAGTGAGAGAGAGTGAGATAGAGAGAGAGGTTTTGGGAATATGTAGGATGGTGTGTTTTAGGTGTAGTTGGATGAGTTGGGGAGTGACAGAGAGTCGAGGAGGAGGGTGTTGATGGGAGCGGGAAAAAGGGATGTGTGTGTATGATAGAGAGAGAGGGAGAAAGAGAGGGTTGGGGAATAGATAGGGGGTTATGGGTTAGGTGTAGTTGGATGAGTTGGGGAGTGAGAGAGAGTGGAGGAGGTGTTGAACATTGTAACTTTAAAGTACATTCTAAATGTATTTTACTAATTTAACCCAAGGAAGATGTTATTAGTCCTATGATGGGGTGTTACTATTGTATTTGGTCATCATAGAGTCATGAGGTAAATCCTCCATTGTAAGTTGGGTCAATATTACCCTAATGAATATAATATAATATTGTATTGAGTCTTCCTATGTGAATTTTTCCTACTTAGTTAAGTGGGGACAAAATGTTAGGTTAAAATTCAAGTGACGTAAAGAGTATAAATAGAGGAAACATGTTCCTCATTTGAGCATACACTCACTTGTGCATACCACATAGGAAATATATATATATATATATATATGCTGGAGTGAGGAAAACCTGTTTGGGGTCCTTTATTATTCTTTTATACATATTATACATAGGAATTTTTGTTTGGTTTTTATCCCCATGAGGGTTTTCGGGGGTAAATATTTGTGTTCTTTTGTGTGGCTATGCTTGTCTATCTTTTAGTGATCTTTTTGCTTATGGTTATGGTGTAATGATGCTAAATGTTATAATATCTTATATAACAATTAAAAAATTAACATTGTATTAGAGCCACCTTGAAAGAATTCTTTGTGTAGCCAAAATAGTGCTACAACTATTGAAGATTAGGGATTCATGATTGAAAATCCTAAAATACTAAAACTAGTCATTTTGTTTCATTCGCTTTATCACAATATTAGAGAAGTCTCAAGAGCTGAAATGTTTACAGGATCAATATAAATAATTGATATACCTTATGTAAAAGTTTCAACGACATATTCTATATATTCTAGGAGATATGATTCCTTCAAATCAGGGTTGTAGCCTCTCTGAGGATTCAACCTCAATCATGTGACCTAGGGAGAATTTTGATATCTCGGTATAGGAAGGTCCAAATGAAATTTATCAATATTTTCCAGATAGGGAATGAGTTTTAATTTTTATGGTAAACGTTTCAGACCCCGAAGGTGAAACAATGACATGTGGAAGTTCATACAAGTTAGCAATGCTGAACAGTACTTTTGGAGATACTTCAGAAACAATATTAGGTAATTTTGCAGAAGAAAGTGAAGAAAAGTAGGGCATAATGTATTTTGTAGTTCTAATCACAATTTTGGAAAAATGAGTATGTTGCTCAGCTCACCTTGAGGAGGTGCATATATCTATAGAATAAGATATGAAATATACCTAAGTTGAAAATTTTGGGTTTTTTTGTCAAACCCTAGGTCCACCATAAGCAGCATTCCAGAAAATATTTCAAGCAAGCATGAGATTAAATCAATCTCATTGGTCAAAGAAGAAGCTGCAGATCTAGAAGGATATGAATACAAATAAAACAAATATAAGTATTTTAATTTTATTTCCTGTATATACGGTGTATTATGCATGATAGAATGTTTGCATTAATGACAATATACTAATAATATGCATGTTATGGGTAAGTAGCCCATGGTGCTATACAGCTGACCATTGCTAATTATCTAGAATGAAACCTCTTTGCTGACATATTGGATTAGTGCACAATCTCAATGATGTTATGGTATAGATGGAAGTAATCTATAAATTTTCTGGGAGAGATGGATGAATGTTGTATTGGATAAAATAGTTGCATGATGAATAATAATTTAGCTTTATGCATATGTCCTATGAAATGGTTCTAACCATGCCACTAGTACATTTGACTTGTAGGAAAGGTCAAGTACAACCTCCTACAATAAAATGAGTATGAGAATTTTTATGCAGAACAATTGATGAAAATTCAAGATTTACTCCAATGAACATGAACTTGAAGCTTCTAGGGTCAGAGACACCATGATGGAAGAAATATCTTCAAAAGAATATAAGAAGAGTGGTAGATCCAACTGGAGAGATGGATACCATATTGGGCATGATAGATAACTCAAGATGAATAAAAATATGGTGGGACTTCAAAACTAAAGTAAAAGGCCTCAGACACACTCTAGTTGTGTGACACAGTTGGGTGACATCATTGATTCAAACTGTTCCATCTATGGAAGAAGTTGTGATCAAAGAGTAACAAATGATTATGGGGAATGATTTCAATAATATGGTTGCAATACTTGAAGGGAATTATGTAGTGTCTTCCATATGGATCTACAAGAAGAATAATACAAATCAATGTTCATGGATTGTCCTAGAAATAATAGACTATGACATTGCATACTCTATTAACAAGAAGCACTTCTCAAGTAGAAGTATATATCTATAAATAACCATTTGTACAAATTAGGATTTGTGCGAGTTCAGAAGGAACCCATGAATAAGCACATTCAAGAGCTTCAAAGGTCACCTATAGTGATGAATATATTAACCTTTCCTACAAGGTTGAAGATGGAAACCTATAGAAGACAATAAGATCACAGTTGGGTGCAAGAGGAACTTTTCAACAAAGTTCAAGATAAAGGGATCTTGGTAAATAGTAATGCGAGATGGATACATAGTAGCAGAGGATGCTACTTGTCACTCTAGTATAGATTAACAGAATGTTTTGATACATAGAGTACAAAATGTAGAGGGAGGATGATGCTTCGCTTCAGGGGAGTGACTGCAGAAGCTCTCTAAGCTCAACATGGTATGACAAGATGGACATATTCATGATGAGCCAAAAATTTACCAAGAGTAAAGTGGGTTCCGACATTGAAGGTTGAATGTGGAAGATTGGGATATGTCGATCAATTGACAAAATGAACTCATGGTAGAAGCAATGATGGAATAATACCAGAATTATGCTTAGGATATAGTACCCAAACCAAAAAGGAAGAGTGTGGTAGATCTTGGAGTCCAAGTAGATCTTTAAGATAAAACATGTTGTTGATGGAAGGAAATATTTGTGGCTAAAGGATTCTCTCATAAAGGTAATTGATTATGAAGAGACATTTTATCCAGGAGCAAGGTATACCTCCATCAGAACTATCATGACACTTGATTACATGTTAAAGTGTGAATTACACTAGATGGATGTAAAGATAGCCTTCCTTAGTGGTTTTATTGAGGAAGAAGTTTACATCGAACAACCATAAGGATTTGCAGTCAAAAACAGAGTGACTCTTGTATGCAAGTTGAAAAAGGATCTGTATGGACTGAAGAAAGCTCCTAGATATTGGTATGGAGGAATTGATAGATTCTTGGAAAGCATGAAATTTACCAAAAGTAAAGCTAATACTAACCTTTACCTTAAGGCTGTGGATGATAAAATTATCATACTATTGTTGTATGATGATGATTTATTTCTGAATCGAAATGAGAAACATATCACAGATTGCAAGAAAAAGTTAGTTGAACAATTCAAGATGAAAGATCTTTGATTGATGTACTATTTCCTAGGGATGGAATTGTGCCAGATCCCAAAAATAATCTTTTCGAATCAAGGAAATTATGTTGTGGAAATCTTAAGAAGAATTGATATGTTATATTGTGAAGTCATGGCCACACCCATATATACCAACATGAAGCTATTGTTTGATGAGAAACTATAGTGAGTGGATATGACTTAGTATAGATAGTTTATTGGGTCATTGATATAACTAATGAATACAAGGCCAGATAGATGCTTTGATGTGAACACCTTGAGTTAGTATCTAGTTAAACCTACATGTGTTGACATGATAGCTGCAAATCATGTGACAAGGTACCTAAAGGTATAGAAGACTTAAGACTTTACTATGGTAGAGATAGATAATTTTCTACCTTGAGTTTAAGTTAAAATATTTAAAACCTTTACACACATTTTACTCTATGTGACGAAAATATTTAAAACAAAATAGGTTTTACTATTTTCACACATAGTTCCACAAGTTTGGTCCTTTTTACAGTAATTTATTGTAACAGACTCTTAAAATCCTCTTTTTATAAACTAAGAAAGTTAATATAAGGTTTAAGAACCAAAATGCCATATTATAACCAAATCCACGAGAAATTTTACAGAGCCAAACCAAAAGAGTCAAAAGAGCTTTATTGAAGGTGCTACAGCTTAAACAAACTCCTTACCAAAACTTGGAACATAAATATTATTACCCTAATATCTTTCTTTTACAAAATCCATAGCTTAATGATAGAACCCCAAGGGTTAGAACAAATGGCCATATGGACTCCTTTTTCATTCTTAATCAAAATAAAAATGGTATTCTAACACAGTAAACAAATGTTATGGTGAATAACAATAACCACCATCAACATTATTTGCTAAGGAAAATATGGAAGGGCACTCCAAGGTTATATGCATGAGGCTCACCAAGCCTTTGGATCCCAAAAAAATAAAACTTCAAGCTAAGTGTTTCCTCTATCAACTTGAAGTGGTGTAATTTCTCACCTACACTCACAATTAAAAAAGTTTTAGAACTGTTAGTGAAAGTGTGGCATGTTTTTTTATAAAACAAAGAAAATTAAAATGTTGAAGGATTTATTGAAAATACTTACATTGTAGATGGTGAACTCTCGGTCATGGCAAGAAAACTAGAACCTCAAACTCTTTTAACACTTTAACCCCCGTATATATTCCATGGTTGAATGTAAAACTCATAAGAGAACCTCTAGCTCAAAAAGATGGTGTTATACTTGAACCTCTCACCGACTAGTTTCCTCCTCAAAGAGTTGTAATGGTAATTGTTGCAGAAGAGGACAAAGGCCTCACGGCCACCCTTCATCACCAAACTAAAAATCACAATGAAGATAAGCGATATTTTAGGGTTTGAGTGTTAATGAAAACATGTAAGGATTAATTCCCAAAACCTCTTGCAAGTAAAAACTTACCACATGGAATCTATTTCAAAAGGGATTTTTGGGAGTTGGATATAGTTTAAAAACCCTTTGCTTTCGCCCTCCATTGTTTTTATAAACATAATAATATTACTTCAAAAGACCAACCTAAATACATGGTCAAATATTTTAAACAAATGATAATTTGCCTAGTAAATATTTTTTCGAGCTAGGTTAAGATAAATACCTTGACTTTTTGTGAAACGTTATTCCAAATGAATTTTTATGCAAGGTAATACTATTACCTGTTTACTTTGAAGCAAGTTATATTTTCTAGCTTAAAACTATGGGTCAGGTAATAGTTATTGTTCCTTTACATTTGTTTAATAATAAAGAATATCATAGATGTATATTAAGGTTTAGTTAGGTTATTACATATATATTGGATCTTTTATATATACATCATATACAAAGTAATAATCATTACTTTTGTTCAATTTTAACAAGTCATTTTGTATGAGAAGGTTCTTGAGCTAAACCATAGTTGATATATATTTATGCGATGTTAATATAGGTTTAGTTTTTGAGATATATATTCAATATATGTATAGGATAATTTTTTTTCTTATGCATATAGTTCTTACAACTGAAGGTTAATATCTAATGGGTAAATGACTATAGTAATGATATTATAGTATTTAGGTAAGACATACAAATTTTACGTGGTTAAATTACATAGTTTTAAACTAAATAGACATTTATTCAATCCTTTTGGTTTTACAAAATGACTAAAAGCAAGGTTGATGATTCTAAACAACTCCGTTGTATAATTTATTGATAAACAAATAATTTTGTAATCAAAATCAAATTTTCTACATAAATAAAATAATTATGGTTATAGAATGAGAAGTATGTTACACTATGATTATTAAGGACAAAAAGTGTTGTAAGAATTTTATTCCTAACTTAATATTATAATCTTCAAATATTTAGCATTCTACCTTGTAACCTGGAAGAAAGTATACCTCTAACACTTGTGCAAGCATCCTTTTCTACATTAGCTTTGAGAAATCTAAATAAGACTCAAGCCAACCTCAAGCCCCTTCAGTAAGACAAGAAACAACTATAACAATCATACACGTGTTGTAAAATAAACAAATGATCTGAATCGATTAAGTCTCTAACTCTTTAATTTTCAATTACTAAAAGAAAATGATCACGTATTGAATGTTTTCAATACTAGATGTACTATAAGTTAATAAGTAGTTGTGGAATATATAGTTACAGTTAGTCAAGAAATTTTAACTATTAAGTTTTTCTTATGGTTGTCTCTTGAAATATATTTGTTAATTAAACTAGAGATAGTTGTAAAACTAACATTTTAAACTATGACTCGGCATTTTAATGTCTCAAAGAAAATTTTTAATTTTTTGTGATTTATGAAGTGTTACAATCGAGTTCCATGAAATTTGTTGACCCGATGTGTCTTGGATCAATCCACATTTGTCACTTCCTATAATATTATACACACTAGGTTTTTCCTTATTGCTTGTTCTCCCATCACAGATGCACACCATTTCACTATAGATATAGCATCTCATAGGCTATCACATGTAAATCTCATATCTTATGTTCAAAGGAATTTTTTTATGCATGCACCAGTGCCATCATGCCCTCCTTTTCCATGAATATTTTCAAAGCAGTTCCATATATGTGGCACCTTTTATTTTATGTGCAACCAATAAAACCATTGAAATACATGTGCATTCTTGAACTGACCAGCAAAACCATATGACCAAAACAAATGACAACAAAATGATATATCCATAGCTATCGCATGATCATAAAACTATTTAAATTGATGTTACACATAATGGATTGTTAGAATAATCAACCCATAGTTAGCTACCTTAGACATTAATTCATCCATTTTTGTCTTATTTTCCTAGTTTCCATATTCCACCTTATGCAAGTTGTCATCTACACATCCATAGTTGTCAAACTTGCTAATTTTGAGTCATGGAGTGCTTAGGAAACCTCCTGAATCAAATCTGCTTTATTCCTGGCCTCCCTAGCGCATGTCTACTTTTTCTGCTTTATTGCCTGCTTTTTTGGTGCTTTAAGGCAATTGGGAAAGTTTGACTAGGTGAAGTTAACTTATTTTTTGTCCTCCACATCCTCCACTCTTTTATCCTATGAAAAGCATTTATGAATTGTACTTCCATCGACTATTAGCTTTCCTAATTGATTTTTCCAATTCGTGAGCTCCTAGATAGTTTTGGAAACTGCTTTATGCACATATGGGGGATTTGCTTAGATTTAGTAAGACTGCTTTTGACTAGATTTGAATGGAATCTTCATGCATTTGAATCGCACATGTAATTATTTATTGTGGTAGCCTATGACTTCAAAGGGTTGGCTATTGTACACTTATTCAATACAGTTTAGTGTTCAACTCCATATTCAGTCTCTTTTGTGAGTAATTTTGCATGTGTAATTGGCAATTGATGTGAGTGTAATTGTTCTAACACTGGGTTCAATTTACACATGGTATCAGAGCCTTTGTAGATCGATTTATCTCCTTTCAATTTGTTTTGCAGGTTTGACATCATTGACTGGTAGCATTCTACTGCCTGCCGGGACAATTTCTGAGCTATGGATCAATCTCAGAAGATCATATTGACTCCATTCAACTTCTTTGAATGGAAAGCAAAGATGGAGATACTGTTGAGAGTGAAAGGCCTCTACAAAGTGACTATGGCAACAGAAGTAGATCCCATTGCAACTGCAGAGAAGATAAAATGGCATAACAGGAGGGATGAGGCCTATGGTCTCTTGTGTCTGAGTATATCCAGAGACCTCCTTTTCCATCTTGATGGATTTACATCACTGAATGAAGTATGGGAGAAGCTTGCTGTGATTTTTGGAAAGACAGATGAGATGAGGGGACATCAAATAAAAAATGAACTGATCTCCCTAAGTCCCAATAGCTTTGAATCCTTGCAACTCTACTTTTCCAAGTTCAAAGCACTTGTTTTGTAGCTAAAACAATGTGGGATCAAAAAGAAGGATGATCAGTAGGTCTTGGCCATACTCTCGAAGCTTGGCCCTAACTATTCAGTGTTTGTTTTGACCTTCTATGCTAGAAAGTTGACAGCTCGAGCCTGGAAGATGCCTAGCCTTGCAGATTTCATGGAATCTCTCACACAAGAACAAGATAAGTTGGTGATGATGGGCACCCTAAAACCATCCAAATACCAAGCTCCGGTTGCTGGAGATTCGAGGGTGGATTCAAAAAGAAAAAAGAAAGCTAAAAATCCACCTGAGAAAAAGAGAGATAAGAACAAGTCTTCGGAGGAGGGTCGAGGTTCCAAGAAGAACTACCAAAAAAAGAAGAACAAAGGAGAAATGAGAAAGTGTGCATACTGCAGTAAGGGAAATCATTCTGAGAGCTCCTGCATGAAGAAGCAAATAGACATGCTGAACCAACTCCTAGAGAAGAATGGCATCTCCCTTCTAGACGGCTCGAAGAAGAGGGAAGGAGGATCAAGTTTAGAAGACAGAGAGAGAGTTCATTCATTGGTTGCTGGCAGATCAAGCTCACCTAGTTTCATCATTGATTCTAGAGCTTCAAGACATATGGTTTTGACCAAGGAGGCATTCACCTCACTTGACATGTCAAATGGTCCACCAATAGTACTGGGAGATGACTCTCTCACTGAAATTTTGGGCAAAGCGAGGATTGATATTGATCATGGTAAGTTCAGCAATGTGTTGTATGTTCTAGGTCTTTCCTCTAACCTCTTTTCAGTGTATCAAATGACCCTCACAGAGTCTCCAAAGAAGGTCATATTCTCCCTTGATGAATTTGAGATCACAGAGATATCAAGTGGTAAAGTCATTGGAAAAGGAGTTACAAATCATACTTCGAAGGTATACATGTTCTCACACTTCCTACCCTACTCAAACCCCTCTGCTCTTATGATTCATGCTAATGAGGTAAGCAAGATTTGGCATGAAAGATTTGGCCACCTAAATTACAAGTATCTTTCATATCTTAGTGAAAAAGAAATGGTCATAGGGTTACCCAAGATAAAATTTTCCAAAGGAGTCTGTCAAGGTTGCATCCTAGGAAAACACCCAGAGCATAAATTTGAGAGAGCTAGTCATGAGAGAACCTCTACACCTCTTGAGTTGATCCACAATGATGTTGTTGGCCCATTCCCTCATATGTCCATGAGTCAGGAAAAATATGCATTGACTTTCATAGATGACTTTTCCAGGTATTGTTGGGTTTACTTCCTAAAACACAAGTCTGAAGTTTTTGGCCTCTTCAAAGTCTTTAAGGCTTTGGTTGAAAACCAGTCTCGGAGGAAAATCAAGGTCCTCAGATCTGAAAATGGTGGTGAGTATGTCAAGTATGAGTTTATTCAATATTATTCAAATGCAGGTATTCAGATGCAACATTCTATCCCTTACACACCGCAGCAGAATGGTGTTGCGGAGAGGAAGAATAGATCACTGAAAGAGATGGCAACCTGCACGATGGAGGCTAAGACTTTGCCACCAAAGTACTAGGCCGAAGCTATAAAATGTGCAGCCTATATCCAAAATAGGGGGCCTCATAAACAGCTTGATGGTATGACTCCTTTCAAAGCATGGAGTGGGCACAAGCCAGATGTGACCCATTTCAGGATTTTTGGCTCAAGGGCTTGGTCTAGAATTCCAATAGAAAAGAGAAAGGCTCTGCAGCCCCAAAGCCAAGAGTGTCTATTTGTTGGGTACTCTAAATATTCATAAGGGTACAAGCTGAAAAATTTGAGGACAAACAAAGCCTTCATTGAAAGGTGTGTTCAGTTTCAAGAAGAACCCCTAGTAGTAGTAGAAGTTGGAGAAGCCTCTTCACCACCAGAACCTCTGAATGTAAGTGAAGAGATAGTTGAACATGCTGATTCTGATATGTCTGATAGCGATGAGTTTATTGCAGATCCTAAAATCCCTACAAGGCCAAAATGGGCAGCCAATACCATTCATGTAGCTGGAGAGATAGCTGGAAATCCTAATGACCCTAGGAGGACTAGATCTCAATTTGAGAGTGCTCTGTGCATGAAAGATCCTATGTTTACTGAGAAATACTATCTAATGGTGGAATCAGATCCTCAGACATGTGAAGATGCAGCAGAATATCCAATATGGTAAGCATCCATGAAGGAAGAGTTCATCTCACTCCATAAGAGCAACACTTGGGAGGTGGTTGATCTTCCCCCACGGAGGAAGCTAGTTCAGTGTAAGTGGGTGTACAAGACCAAATTTGCTGTTGATGGTTCACCTCTAAAGTACAATGCCAAATTGGTGGCCAAGGGCTACTCATAGGTTCATGGCATAGATTAGAATGAGACCTTTGCACCAGTGGCAAAGATGGACTCCATCAGGCTAGCCTTAGCCATTGCAGCTTCAAAGCAATGGAAAGTACATCACATGGATGTGAAGTGTGCTTTCCTAAATGGAGATCTCATTGAAGAGATATACATGCATCAGCCTCAAGGATTTTCTACTAACCCATCTCTTGCGTGCAGGCTAAAGAAGTCATTGTATGGGCTTAAGCAAGCCCCCAGGGCTTGGTATGGCAAGATTGATAGCTTTCTGCTATCAATGAATTTTGTTCAATGCAAATCAGATCCAAATGTCTATTTGAAGTTGACTAATGGTTCATTACTGATCATTGTTTTATATGGTGATGACCTCCTCATTACAAGAAGATCAAAGGATGAAATTGCTTCCTTGAAGGGTGCAATGAACCAAGCCTTCTCCATGACAGATTTGGGGCTATTGAGCCAGTCTTGGGGCTTGAGATTGCTCAAACCAAAGCTGGAATCAAGGTGCACCAGTCAAAGTATTCCTTGTATTTGCTAAACAAATTAAGAATGAAGTATTTCAATCCAGGAAAGACTCCTTTCCTTTCAGGAGTGAAGCTTGAAGACGTTGATTCTTCACCTATGGTAAACAATACACTGTATAGGCAATTGATTGGATGTTTGTTGTATATTACACATACTAGAACTGATATTTATTATGCAGTAAGTGTGGCTTCTAGATACATGGATCAGCCTCATGAGATCCATTGGAAAACAGCCAAAAGGATCCTTAACTTTGTTCAGGGAACAAGGACTCATGGGATCCTCTATAAAGCAAAATCTGATCTTGATTTGATTGGGTTTACTGACAGTGATTGGGTAGGTGATAGCACTGTTGGTCACATGGGCAGACCCGGATTTAATATATTCAACCAACAACACCCCTAGCTCACTGGCCCTTTCGGCGACAGACTGCGAAGCGATCTGAAGTCTCACCCGAAGTGAATCTAATGGGTTGGCCAAGACTCAAGTGTCTTGGACTAGGTTCTGCGCATCCTACTTCTCTTCTCTTACTCCTGCTAGTCACAAGGTCAGCTATCTCTGCGTGTCGCATTTCCTCTTCTACTCGCAACTCTTTTAGCTCCGTGATTCTTACCCGTGAGCCAGTTGCGCGGTTTCTTCCCACGTCGCACAACTTCCACTTACTCACAATATCGCCAACCTTATCGCATCGCTGCGCACTGCGGGACACACAACCTCTCCTCAACGCTAAGCCCTCAGCTCGCGGTATCGTGCACAGCAGCTCCTCTGCCGGTGCGATATCGCCTCTCTGCGATATCCTACCTCCACGACTTTGCACTCTTAGCGTTGACTGTGTCGATGTGTGAAACTCAGCTTCCAAGAAGTTGAATTATGATTAAACGGTCATTACAAACAAACGTAAAGGAGTCTTTATGCAACTTACTGAAATACTTCACTTATATCTATATTCCTGTATTACCGTGAGATGAACAATACATACATTCATTTACTGCAACTAAAATCATATGCATAATAACCAGTAACAGTAAGCAAATACAATCACATTCATGCAACACATAACACGCAGATTTAACGTGGTTCACCCCCAGGATGGGAGCTATGTCCACCAAACTGTACTTCTATTATATATCTCGAGGGAAGTTAGCATAGTCTGTTGCACCGCATATGCAGCGCGAGCTCTGTCCTAGACCTCTGGTCTACTTCTATCTCTATATTGTCTTTCTTCCAATATATCCTTCCCTCTCTGTCAATCTCTATCGATGGTTACATACAGACTCAAATGACTCACAGACAAGCTAGGTGTCTAGATCGTTACAACACAGTCTGCCTGACTGAATCCTGAGTCTACTTCTCAAAAATAATCAACTAACCAACTAAAGACTCAACCTATGAACCAACCCTTTACAATACAAAATACAAGCTTTTATAGGCGGCCTGAAGGTCTCGCCATTACAACACTATGCGCCTGTCCCAACAGTAAACCCATACCCTAATTAGTGACAGTCGGTCCTCTCTATCCTTGAGGTAGCCGCCTCCTGTCACACCACAGCTCTCTGAAGTCTTCCATGCTTCTCGGCACTGATCATGGGTACTGTGCACCGCTTCACTTCTATGTCCTTCGTCTTCAATGCTTGAGCCTCATTGCTCCTTCTCCTTTATGATGGTTGCTGAGCCCTCCTATCTTCCGCCGCTGCCTTCAATGCAGTGGTTGAGATTTCTTCTCTTGGCCGCTCAGGTACCGTTTCCTTATTGACTTTTATATCTTAAAAGTCATGGTTTCTGGATCTGCTCTACAGCTGGAAACATGCTACGGTGTCGTAGCCTTGCCTTATCTTCTTTCCGCCAAAACTTTACCTTTTCGATAAACTAGCAGCTTCTTCTGTAGCTGCGGGACCCTACTCCAACAGTCCCCTAACACTCACTTGTGGCTCGTCCTCGAGCCACTATCAGTGGGGTTCTCCTACTGTAGCTTATCCTTCGCCTCCTGCGAGGTGCGCTGTAACCTTCCCTGAAGTCCTATGACTTCATTCTTCATCTCCTTGGCGCGCTGTTTCTTTTAGTTTCTGTAACTTGGTTCATGGGTCTTTCTATGTTACTTATGCTCGTATTTCCTCGGATTGTACTAGCTATCCGGATTTTTACCACGACTCTGGTCTTCCTTGTGCTCGTATCAAGAAATGCTATTGTCTTTCCTTCTTTGTCGTTCTAAAAGACTTCTCGCTGATACCGGCTCTCGACCAGTCCAGGAGCTCCATGTTTGGTGAGTCGGCCGCAGATATCCTTTCCTCTTTCTTTGGGTTAGAACTTTTATCACAGAGGAATCAGGAATCTGTATCTTCCATCCTTCTCAAACATTTCCTTCCACCTGGAGCGTTGTATACGGGAGAGCTAGAAACCATGAATTTCGTTTCGAGAACAAGCCTTTGTCCTTGTTTCGGAAGTTCACTGGCTATTGGTTCTGCTGCTCTTGTCCACTTCTCTTCTCTTCGAAGTGCCCCAGGTATACATGTTGCCTCTGATTGTCAGATTGTTGCTTCGTTACCTCCGCAATCTCCTGTTCTTCTCTTAGCTGATCAGATAGGTCGGCGACCTTCTCCCGTTGCTTTCTTTTTCTCATTTTTACTTTCCACCTAGCGGGAGAGTTCTTCACAACATGCTTCTGCTCTGCTTTCTTATCTTCAGTGATCGGCTCGGCGTTCTTCTTCTCCTTAGCAGGGATTTTGGTAACAACTTCTACTTCAGGGGTTTGATGGTTCATCCCTAGTGGCTGTCTGACTTGTGATGTATCTACTTTCACAACCTTGGGTGGTGTCATCATGGCGGCTAAAAGGTCATCACAATGCAACTGCTTCAATACGGCTTCCATGGGTTTGGCCACGGACAGGCACCCCCTCTGGCTGAATGGCCTGGCTGTGCACTGGCTTTAGATTCTAGAAAGCACAGCACTCTGCAACTGAATTAGTTCTGTGCACGAGGAAAACTTAACTTCTTTCTCTTTAGCTCTCGGGCTTGATAACTGTACTCCTCCGCCGTGAAGAACTTGTTCCTTTATGGCGAAGGCGGCAGTCCCGGATGCACAGGTCGTCTCCGGTAATACCCGTGGATTATAATAATTACCTGGTCAAGGCCATAGCCGTCATCTGATCTTCTAATTAATGCGAAGATCTGATCAAATTTTCCTTGAGCTATGTGTGAGTACAGGCGCCAGTCTCATCGGGGATTTACCAAATCTGGAAAAATTTATTATACTATTGCCAAATCTACGGTAAGGGATACCGGTCATTTCTTCATTAACTACCTGTCAGATAGTGACTTGATGGCCCTCTAACGGTTCCAAATTGAGTACGTGGCATGGAGAAACATCGCACTGCCATGATGCGACTCCACGTTATCTGCGCAAAATAATACCCCCCTCTTTTTTTTTTCTTTTTTTTTTTTTTTAGCTGGTTTTTTTTTTTGCTGTGTAGACTAGTTTTCGATGCAATGCCTCCTTTCAACTACACTAGACATCTGCACTCCCATAAACTGTTCATGCTAGGACTGAGAGGTGGGGAGGGTGTCACTGTAGAGCTTAAGCCTACTGCCATTAATCCATGTGGGAAGAAACTCCTCGTTTAGTTGACTGAGTTGAACAGCACCTCCTTCTGTGACTTGTTGGATCTAGTATGGCCCCAGCCAATGCGTTTTGAACTTCCATGGAAACTTAATGAATTTTCTGTCATACAGGAGCACTAGGTCTCTGATCTAGAAAGTCTTATTCTTATTGTGTCGATCATGCCAGGATTTTTCTCGTGCTTTCTGCACTGTCTGATGGAATCCAGCGATGAATCTGTCTTCTTCCAAGGTAAGTAGCTGTGCTAACCTTTCCTCCACTATGTCTATATCAGTCATCCCAGTAATTTGAGTGATTCTTAAACTAGGAAGAATATACTCCATAGGCATCACAACCTCCTTCCCATACAACAAGCTGAAAGGTGTGTGTCCCGTGAGTTTCTTGCATGTGGTTCTGTATGCCCATAATACAGCGTTAACTTGAAGTTCCCAATCATTCCTTTGGCTATTGCAGATCTTAGTCAGAGCAATTTCTAGAATCTTATTGAAGGCCTCCACCATACCATTAGCCTGTGGATGGTAGGGAGTGCTCTTATGGTGCTGAATCTGGAATTCTTCTGTCAAAGCCTCGATAGTGTGGTTCAAGAAATGTGTGCCTTGATCGCTCATCAGAATTACTGGGCACACAAATGTACTGATGATGTTTTCGAAGAGGAACTATGCAGCTGTAACAGCATCACCGTTTCTTACTACCTTGGCCTCTGCCCATCTGGTGAGGTACTCTGTTCCGGTGATAATATATCTCGCACTCGTGCACTTTCTCGGTGGGTTGATAGGACCCACAAAATCTATTGCCCATTTGTCAAATGCGCGCAGCGTGACCTATGGTCGTAGCGGCATTTCATCGTGTCATGAGGGTTTTCCTACCCTCTGGCAGATATTGCAGCATCTACAGAAGTCCTTGGTGTCTTTATGCAGTGTAGGCCACCACAAGCCTGCCTCTAATATTTTTTGCGCAGTCGGCTTTCCAGCAAAATGACCTCCTGTGATTCCTGAGTGTGCTTCTCTAATAATAGTGTCTTTTTCATGCGGCATCACACATCTGCGCAGAACTTCATCTGGACCTAATTTGTATAGGTGTCCTACGATAAGGGTGAAGTCTACTGCTTTAACAACCAACTGCTTCTTTTGCTTCTTGGTAAAGTCATCCGGTGCTACTCCTGTGGTGAGGAATTGAATAATATCGGCATAATAATCATCTCTAATCTGTATAGAGAACAACTATGCATCGGGCAGATTGTCTTCAAGGTTACTTGGTTCTTCTCCCGAGTCTATCCGTGATAGATGATCAGGTCTAGCATTCAGTCTTCCTGGTTTCACAATGATTTCAAAATCATACTCTTGGAAGAGGAGTAACCATCTGCAGATTCTCCCCCCTAACACTGGCTTGTTGACTAGGTACTTCAATGCAGAGTGGTCAGTAAACATCTTGAACGAGGCTCCCAATAGATAGTGTCTGAACTTCTGTAGTGCGTACACCATAGCTAAGCCTTCTCTCTCTGTAGTGGTGTAGTTTTTTTCTGCTGTCGATAGTTTTCTACTGGAATATGCAATGGGATGGTCAATATCTCCTTCTCCTGGTTATGTCAAGACGACTCCTAGTGTGATGCCTGATGCATCCACGTGTACATGAAATGGCTTAGTCCAATCTGGAAATACTAGGATGGGTGCTGTAACCATATTTTCCTTAAGAGTGTCTAGACTCTGCTGACATTCCTCATTCCATAGGAACTTTACATCTTTCTTTAGTAATTTCTCCATTGGTGCTGTAATCTTTGTGTATCCTTTGATGAACTTTCTGTAGTACCCGGTATGACCAAGTACTGTCCTCAGTTACTTGACCGTGTTAGGTGCTGGAAGGTTCACAATGATGGCGATCTTCATGGGATCTACCATCAAGCCTTGTCTACACACAATGTGACCCAAAAAAATACCAAATGGTGCACAAAATATACATTTTTTCAAGTTTAGAGAAATCTGGTATTGCCTACATTTCTCTAGCATCAGTCTGAGATCTCCTATGTGTTTGTTGATTAGTCCAAATACAGTCCAGTCATCAAAATATACCTCTAGGAATTTATGGATATATTCTTTAAATACAACAACTACTATTCTAGAAAATATAGCTGGTGCATTCTTAAGACCAAAAGGAATTACCGTATACTAGAACGAGCCCCATTCTGTTGCAAAGGTGGTCTTAGATCGATCTTCTGGATGTATCCTGGTCTGATGGTAGCCTGAGAAGCCGTCAGTGAAGGAGTAGACCTCCTGTCCTCCCACATTGTCTAATACTTTGTCAGTGAACAGTGTCGAAAATGGATCATGAAGTGATGCATCGTTGAGCTTGCGTAGATCGACGCAGATTTTGATGTCCCCTTTTGTTTTCTTTTCTTGCATGACCATGGGGCTAACCCATTCGCTTTCTTCCACTAGCTCAATGATTCCTGCTTCTAGCATCTTATCGATCTCATCCTTGACTTTTGCTTTGTAACGCGGGTTTAATCTATATGGGCACTGCTTGACTGGTCTAGCATCCTCCTTCAATGGTATTCTCATCACTCCCAGGTCTCCGACTATTCCCTTCATCTCCATGAACTTGGTGGGAAACAGGTACTGATAGTCGTGTAACAAATCTGCGATCTGTTCAACTGTTTCATCATTCCATTAGTCTCCAATAGAGGCAAACTTAGGTTCTTCGTCCATGCCAATATTGACCTTTTTAATCTTAATGGGTTCAGTGATTGCTGGAATCTCTAGCTGTGGTCCTTCGACATCATGAGTCCCTTCTGACTCAGGAATGTTAGTATTGCGAGGATCCTCATCCGCCTCCTCTGTTTCTGATGCAAAATTGTAGCATTCCAACGCCTCTTTTAACTGGACAGTCCACTCAGGTTCGGCTGGCACTGATGTGGTGCAATCTTCAAATATCTTAGTCTTGATTAGTTCTAGGACCTGAGCAATAGTTGGATGTTCTGATTCAAACACAAAGGTGAGTAGGAAACTTTCTGTCATGAGTGACCATGTGGTCGTTCCCTTGCGCAATTCGGTCTCTATGTACCATTTCCTTGGAACTGTATCCAATGTGTGGATGAATCGGTGAGTCCACTCATCCTCAGGGACGTTTGACCAGCTCTATTCACATGCCTGAATGTGTGTTCTGGGATCAGTTTCTCCTCTGTACTTGTGTTGGATATACTCTCTATTGACAGAAAATCTGATCGTCATGAGTCTTTTAATATCGTCCCATGAAGCAATATTTTCTTTGTGTGCATACCACCATCTTGCAGGTGTGGCGCATACTGCAAGGTCCATAGCTGGGATCCTCTGCTCGTAAGGGATCTGTTGCTCAAACTGCTCAAGGAAGTCCTGGATATCTGTCAGTCCATGATATGCTAGAATCTCATTAATTTCTGTGCCAATACATCGTAGTGACTTACTTATAAATGCACATCTGTGCGCTGAGACTTCTTAAAGTCTGTTCTGCTAGTTCTCTAAATCGACATCGGAATCCGATGCACATGAGCTGTCGCACCGCCAACTAATATGCCCTTATGCGGTGGGATTTATATAGTCATTCTGGTAGATATTATCGATGTTATATGCCTCCTCTTCTACTCGGATAGGTTCAATATATCTAGGACCCTGAAGAGGATCCAATGGCACGATGACCCGGATCTGTGCATCCTCGAAGGTCATCTGTCTTCTCTTTAGGTCGATGACAGCCTTGCTACTGATCACCCAATCGATACTTAGTAATGCTGGATACGGTCGAATATCACCAATGATTTCTATAACCTCAAAGTCCGTGAAACTACGAACTCCATCAATGTCAACTGGCACCTGTGGCAGTCGACCCAGTGGTGACACTTTCTGCTGGTTCGCCAATCTTAGGTGGATAGGTGATCTGATTAACTGAGGACTACCCATCTGTTGCCATGTCTGCTTAGTCAGAATGTTCACCTATGATCCTAAATCTAAGATGACCTCATCCATCTCAAATTATCCAATCTGCGTTGTGAGCTTCATCTCTCTTCCGGTCCTCATATGTCCTGTAATACTATGAACAGCATGGTGTGCGCTGTTTGAGAGAGAGGGTTGCTGACACTGATCTATGATGTGCTGTAGCTCGCCGATAGCTTTGTCATTTCTCAATAGTTTCAAGCAACTGTTCAAGAAGGAGTGTACACTTTCTATTGATTCATCCTCATCGCATCTCCCCGATGTGGTATCCTGTGGTGTCTGGTCTCTGTTGTCGCCACAAGGCACTTTTTGTGGTACACCCCTAGATGGAGGTACCTAAGATCCTGATGGGGTAGGTTCATCAAAGGAAGCCTTGGCTTCGTGAAATGTCTCTTTATTCTTCTGCAGGTCTAATGATGTTGTTTTACTAGGAGATCTATGTACCCACGGCTTACCTGCGTTCTTTTCAATAGCCTGCGATGTACCACTGGTGGAAGCACCGCTTAGAGTCACAATGTTAACTGTTGGTTCTGGTTCCTTAGGTTCAGCAGTAATAAGCTGAATGTTCTGGTGTGCTGCTGGCTTAGGGTCTTTCATCTTAGCTATCGGTGTAGGGCACTCTTCTATGGTATGGTCATAAGATTTACAGTAGTTACAAGTAGTGGTGGGGGACTGACAGTCCCTGGCATAGTGTCCTACAACTCTGCAGTTATAACAAGTGATTGGTCCACGCTTGGCCAAATCCCCCTCCTCGACCAAATCCTCCTCCTCGAGCTCATCCTCTGAATCCTCCTCCACGGCCTCCATAAGTTTGATCCGGCAGTGGTCCTGCTACTGCACCCTGTGTTTCTGACTGGACTTTGTACGTGTCATGCTTTATGTCTGACATGAGATCATACACCTGACAATCCTATTGGTCATGTCTGACGGACTTGCAAAAGACACAGTATAGGTTCTTAGGTGTCTGTACAGGGCATTGCTGAGGTGGGTGTCCGTGTGTTTTGCATATTTCACACCATGGCCCTTGTGTTCGTGGTAAGGGGTTAGGAGCCCCTGATGCTGAATATTCTGCAAAGACTGGACAGTTGTCTTTGGTATGACCCGGTGCTCTACATCGTAAACACCATATGTCCTGCATAACCTCTTTCCCATTCTTAATTTCATGTATCTGTAACGTGAGGTTGGCCAACTGGTTCTGTAAGGTTGTCATGCCTACATTTGTTTCAGCTAAAGGTGAAGCTTCTAACTTCATTGCCATATCCAACGCCTCATCCTGTGTATGGAGTTTCTACTGCATTAGTGGCAGTCTGATGTGAGGGAGCAGCGCTGCAATAAACCATTCCTTATGCTTCCCTGGCGCAAACTCAAAGCTTACTTGGTCTATAAGGGCTTTGAACTTCTGGTCAAAGTCCCATACTGACTCTGATGGAAGCTGCTTAATATCCTTGAAATCTGTTATACACTGAGATTCAGACTTAGGTTTCTTGAACTCTTTAATCATGGCATTCTTGACCTGGGCAAGTGTCTTTGGTAGTGTAGTATACTTTATGTACCATGTTAAAGCTCGGTCTCTGAGCGTAGTGACCAACTGTACAAGCTTAAGGTTATCATCATTGATTGTTTTAATGGTCCACATGGCTTCACATAGAAACCAGTGTTGTTCTGGGTCCTCTACTCCTGTACCCTTAAAGGTAGGTAGCTTCAAATCATCTCCCATTATATTTCTCTGTGGTGGGTTCTGACTAGCTGGATTACTACCACTCAGCGATGTAGGTGAAGGTGTTGTAGCAGTAGCAGGTACTGTCTATGAACTACTAGATGGAGTACCTACGGGATTAGTCTAAGCTCCGGTCTATTTCTGTGGGGTGTAAGAGTGGTAAGGTACACCCTCCTCTGATTCTTCTGTGGTGCTAGGACTCTGTTGTCGAATACTGTCTAAACTGTTTTCAGATATTGGAGATCTGAAGTCTACCTTATACTTCTTTCCACTACGTATTCTTCCAATGTCATCTAAATCACTTTCAAATTCTTGTGACATTATTATCTTTACTTATTCATCTGAAATCATGTCTATTACTCCTTTTTCATATAGCAGCATCTTAAGGGACAAGTTTAGAGATCTTAGGTACTTACCACGATATCCTTTGAAGAAGTACCGCTCAGCTTCACTGAAGCTCTTCCTCTGGTCAACTGCAAATTTTGTAACAAAGCCTCCGAGCACACTTGTAAGCCAGAAGTCCACTACTCTTGTGATGGGATTGTTAAGGTTTTTGATGGTCTGAATCAACTCTGGTGTCCAGATAATGTTTCTTTTCCTCTTGAATATGTTCTTATCTGTCAACTTTGATATCCAGTCGTAAAGCTTATCTCCATAGGTTACAAAGAATATCGCATGTATATCTGAAGCGATATGTTTTTCTAGCCAGTCCTCTATGCTCAGTCTAGGACTCCGATTTTCTTTCTCAGCAAACTCCCTTAAGTTTGAATCCAGCCACTGGTGAAATTCTTCTCTGGTAGGATGCCAACAAAACATTGACGTCCAGTTGTTCAAGCCGACAATGGAACCATTTGTTGGTCGCATGGGCAGACCCGGGTTTAATATATTCAACCAACAACACCCCTAGCTCACTGGCCCTTTCGGCGACAGACCGCGAAGCAATCTGAAGTCTCACCTGAAGTGAATCTAATGGGTTGGCCAAGACTCAAGTGTTTTGGACTAGGTTCTGCGCATCCTACTTCTCTTCTCTTACTCCTGCCAGTCACAAGGTCAGCTATCTCTATGCGTCGCATGTCCTCTTCTACTCACAACTCTTTTAGCTCCGCGATTCTTACTCGTGAGCCAGTTGCGTGGTTTCTTCCCACGTCCCACAACTTCCACTTACTCACAATATCTCCAACCTTATCGCATCACTGTGCACCACGGGACACACAACCTCTCCTCAACGCTAAGCCCTCAGCTCGCGGTATCGTGCACCGCAGCTCCTCTGCCAGTGCGATATCGCCTCTTTGCGATATCCTACCTCCACGACTTTGCACTCTTAGTGTTGACTGTGTCGACGTGCGAAACTCGGCTTCCAAGAAGTTATATTGTGATTAAACGGTCATTAGAAACAAACGTAAAGGAGTCTTTATGCAACTTACTGAAATACTTCACTTATATCTATATTCCTGTATTACCGTGAGCTGAAAAATACATACATTCATTTACTGCAACTAAAATCATATGCATAATAACCAGTAACAGTAAGCAAATACAATCACATTCATGCAACACATAACATGCATATTTAATGTGGTTCACCCCCAGGATGGGAGCTACGTCCACCAAGCTGTGCTTCTATTATATATCTCGAGGGAAGTTAGCACAGTCTGTTGCACCGCATATGCAGCGCGCGCTCTCTCCTAGACCTCTGGTCTACTTATATCTCTATATCGTCTTTCTTCCAATATATCCTTCCCTCTCTGTCAATCTCTGTGGATGGTTACATACAGAATCAAATGACTCATAGACAAGCTAGGTGTCTGGATCGTTACAACACAGTCTGCCTGACTGACTCCTGAGTCTACTTCTCAAAAATAACCAACTAACCAACTAAAGACTCAACCTATGAACCAACCCTTTACAATACAAAATACAATATTTTATCGGCGGCCCAAAGGTCTCGCTATTACAACATTGTGGGCTTGTCCCAACAGTAAACCCATACCCTAATTAGTGACAGTTGGTCCTCTATGTCCTTGAGGTAGCCACCTCCTGTCACACCATAGCTCTCTACAGTCTTCCATGCTTCCCGGCACTGATCATGGCTACTATGCACGGCTTCACTTCTATGTCCTTTGTCTTCAATCATTGAGCCTCATTGCTCCTTCTCCTTTATGAGGGTTGCTAAGCCCTCCTATCTTCTGCCCCTACCTTCAATGCAATGATTGAGCTTTCTTCTCTCGGCTGCTCGGGTACCGTTGCCTTCTTGACTTTTCTATCTTAAAATTCATGGTTTTTGGCTCTGCTCTACAGCTGGAAACGTGCTATGGCGTCGTAGCCTTACCTTATCTTATTTCCGCCAAAACTTTACCTTTCCGCTAAACTAGCAGCTTCTTCTGTAGCTGCGGGACCCTACTCCAACAAGCACAAATCGAAAGTCAACATCAAGATATGTGTTCATGCTTGCAGAAGTGCCAATCAGCTGGTCAAGCAAGAAACAAAGTACCATTGCACTCTCATCTACAGAAGCAGAGTACAGAGGAGTTGTAAATGCCGAAACTCAATGTTTATGGTTGCAGGGGTTAATTGGAGAGTGGGGGTTCGAATCAAAATACTCAACTACTATCTACTGTGATAATTAAAGTACCATTCGAATCTACAATGATCCAATTCAGAAGCAGAGAAACAAACACATTGAGATCCATATGCATTACATCAGAGAGCTTGTGCATGATGGCACCATTCACCTACGCTTTTGTTCATCTTCAGAACAAGTATCTGATATATTCACCGAAGAATTTTGTGAGAAGACATTCAGTAATCTCAAATCACTACTGGGGATTGCTGATCATGCTATGAAGCATGAGTGATGACCATATTTCCAAATTTTGTTTTACAGTCCATGTTTAAGGGAGGATTTTCCCACTGGGTTTTTGCCTCTTTCCTCGGTTAAATAGACATGCAGTATGTAAAGGGTGACTAAGACTTGTTTCTAGGCCCTATAATTTTTTGATATATTACTCATAAGTCAGGATTAAGGGGTGGTGTTAGAATAATCAACCCATAGTTAGCTACCTTAGACATTAATTCATCCATTTTTGTCTTATTTGCCTAGTTTCCATATTCCATCTTATGCAAGTTGTCATCTACACATCCATAGTTGTCAAACTTGCTAATTTTGAGTCATGGAGTGCTTGGGAAACCTCTTTGAATCAAATCTACTTTATTCCTAGCCTCCCTAGTGCATGTCTGCTTTTTCTACTTTATTGCCTGCTTTTTCGGTGCTTTAAGGCAATTGGGAAAGTTTGACTAGGTGAAGTTTACTTGTTTTTTGTCCTCCACATCCTCCACTCTTTTCTCCTATGGAAATCATGTATGAGTTGTCCTTCCATCCACTATTATATTTCTGAATTGATTTTTCCAATTCGTGAGCTCCTAGTTAGTTTTGGAAACTGCTTTATGCACCTATGGGGGATTTGCTTAGATTTAGTAAGCATGCTTTTGACTAGATTCGAATGGCATATTCATGCATTCGAATCCCTCATGTAATTATTTATTTTGCTGGCCTATGACTTCACAAGGTTGGCTATTGTACACTTATTCAATACAATTTAGTGTTCAGCTCCATATCAAGTCTCTTTGTGAGTAATTTTGCATGTGTAATTGGCAATTGATGTGAGAGTAATTGTTCTAACACTGGGTTCAATTTCCACACAGATGTCATGGGTATGGTCATCACTTATGTAGAAGTGACTTTTTTTCAATATCACATGTTTATATTCATTGCATTCTGGCCCATGTTGATAGGTAATATGGACCATTATGCTCACTTGCTCTAAGTGATAGTACTAAATTTATATTTCATTTTGTGATTGTAGGGTGTACTTTTCTAAAAAGTCAACCATTGATAGTAGTTTTTTGAGAGGGAATGCTAATGTATTTTTAGCTTTGGAATGTATTCATCTGTATATCTTATTTATTGTCCTCGATGTTTATTCCAGAATGTGTCTGTAATGTATTTGAGTCATGTCATGCCCCGATGTTCTTATTGGGAGTTTCTATAATGTAAACAATTCATGTCAAGTCATTGTGGATAACCCTCCAATTGGTCAAGGGTTAAATTCCCCGCATTTGTGGGGCTATAGGGTTACTAGACTATCCTAGAGAAGTTGACCATGGGTGAGTCATTGTAAGTCGGGGCAATAGTCCCCACCGTTGTGTTAAGGATAACCCTCCTTATCAGCAGTAGTAAGTAATTGTTAAGTGAGGACGACAGGTTGGAGTGGGTTTCAAGTGAACGAAACAATATAAATATAGAGTGATCCTCTCTATTTAACACACACGCACTCACTCATAGGGGTGCATGATGAGAGGAGAAGTTGCAGGGACAAGAGAGAGACTATTGCTATCAGGAGATCATCTTTATGTTTTAGGTTTTAATTTTTGTGTTGATTCTATCTCTAAGGAAGTTGCGTGGTTTTCTCCTTTATGGTTTCCCCGAGCGCAATTCTTTGTGTCTCTTGTCTCTTGTGTTTTATTGTTGTGCATGTTATTCTCTTAGATAAGATCCTAAGATCATAATGCTAGCTTGAATGATAAAAATATAACATGGTATCAAAGCTAACCTGAGAAGAAGACATTGTGCAGCTACAGAAGCTAGGGCTTCTTATGTTTTGGGTCTCTCTCCACAATCCATCAGGGAAACTATGCTAGGATGACTCTCTATTGAAGGGCACATCTTTCTGTTGAAGCAGAATTTGATTCCAAGCATTTTTAGTTTTTGGTGCGAGAAATTAGAGCTTCTTACAGAAGAGGAATTTTTGAGTGATCCTAGGATAGGATTGATCTCCACATCAAAATTGAATTTTAGATACCTGGGTCAAGATTTCTGGCTAGGTAAAAATTTGGGAAAATCAAACTCGAGTTTGACCCCGAGCTGGAAAAACCCTAAAATATTAAAACTGATACATTTTGGTACATTCACTATATCTCGAGATTGGACAAGGATAGAGAGATGAAACATTCACAAGATGAATATGAAATCATGATTCACATGGTGTCCAAAATTAAGGCTCATATTCGTTATATTCTCAGAGATATGATCCCTCCAATTTAAAGTTCGAGACTCTTCCAGGATTCATCCCTAAACAAGACACCTGGGGATAATTTCTATCTATTAGGATACAAAGGTCCAAATGAAATTTATGAAGTTGTTACAGAAAGAGAATAGAATTTACCTTTTGTGGTCTGAGTTTTAGACCTAGAAGATGAAATAGTGACACATGGCGGTCCGTACAACTTCATTGTTCTGAATAGTCCTGTAACATGTCACCTTGGGAAAACAATCATAAGTCCCAACTGGTGACACCAATTCTGATGAAAAATGTGCTGTTGTAACAATGACAAGAGAAGCTACCTCAATAAGAAGTTTTAGACACATAGGAGTAGTAATATCATAGATACCATAGAAATAGGATCAGACATTTATGCAGGAGAGATTGGAAAACTAGGGCTTCCTATTCGGGGAGCTTTCCTCCACTGTTTTCAGAAAAGAAATACATTGGACATATCAATTTTAAGATATCTATCTTTCTATCCAATCAGATATGAAATATTCCAAGTTTTGAAAATTAGGGTTTCTCTGACAAACCCTAGATCAGCGAGCTCTGAAACTAGGATGGAAACCACAAATTGGTAAGATCTAATCTTTTGCTATTTTAATTTGAGGTTCTCATTTCCAAGTGATATATCACATTATCTTGATGATAAGCTTGGTGAAGTTGAAAACTTCCAACTATCGAAGTATATGATCTCTCTGAAGAAAATGAATTAGACACCCACATGAGTGGAGACATTCCAGTTTCAGAGGGAGATGAGGTTAAAAGCTTTACACTAGAAGAACTTGGTCAAGGCCAAGAACATTATTGTTGATTCAATCATGGATTACATCGTACCACAAGTATCTTCCCTAAAGACACCGAATATGTTTGATTCCTTAACCAAGCTATTTGAAGGGAAGAGCATAAATTAGAACATTATTTTGAGAAACCAGTTGAAGAATGTGAAGATCCATAATGTAGAGACCATACAATCATACTTTACAAGGGTATTTCCAATCAAAGAACAAATTGAAGTGGTAAAATAAGAAGTGAAGAATGTAGAAGTTATGATAGCCACCTTTGAATGACCTCCCGGGATCATGGGATTCATTCATTTGAGGAATCTGTGCTAGAAGGAAGTGATTACTTTCATAAATATTCTAGGAAGAGCACACATGTAACACCCCATTTTTTACCCCAGTGCATTAAATATATATGACATATATATATTGTAAACAATCATGGAGTGGAGCTAAAGGAAAAATCCCCACCATCGATTTGGTTATGTTTTGGTGATTGGAATCGCTACAAATGGTATACCGAAATATAACGCATATATATTAAGTTGTGGAATCATGTAACTATGCATTTTAATTGAATAACCCCAACCATCTATGTCAAATGCAACTATATTAAAAAGGGCATGGTTTCTAACGATAAAGGGGGTAGGGGGGATTGTTAAACCTTGAGCTCTAGGAAAAACCATGTGTCAACCACCCATCTAAAGAACCCTGATGTCAGTTGAGGGTAGTTAGTTGTTGGGAAGTGGTGGGTGGCAGTCCTATCCACATGCACCCTCCTCTAGCTAGATCGTTCCATTCACGTGGGGGAAGGAAAAAAATAGAAAATGCTACCACTCTCCAACTCTCCCATTCTCTCCAATATGCTTCCCTTCACACACCGTTTGGGGAAAACTATCCACGGTTTTTGGCTGTTCATTTTCCTCACGCAGCACAGAGGATAAAAGGATCCACGATTCTATGTGTAAGGGTTGGTTCTCCTTTATTTCATGGATTGTTGGGTAGGAATATGTTCTTCCTTTAATTTTTGTAGAGAATTGCTTTCATTTCTATTTGTGCCAGAAATTGTTTCCAGGCTATAAAGAAACAATCCAACACAATCTCAAAAAATTCAATCAAGTAAACTAGGTTTTAGGGTTTTTGAAAGGTTTTCTTGGTTGTAAAGTTTGGTGACTGAAGGGAATACATTCATGAGCCAAATAAGAACTAAATCATAAGCAAAGAAGAACAGGGATGCATAATATTATTACCAATATCCAACAGAACATGATATTGAAGTTCATTCAACAATTGACAAGCATTACCAGCAAAGAACCATAAACCAACAATGAATTTATCAATCATGTAACTAAACAAGTTAAAAAATGAATCCAAAAACAGACTGAAGGGTGTAAAGGATCATATATTTCATAATTCTATTCAGCAAATACACATGAGAGTTATGATACTTAGCTCATAAACAAGTCACAAACCTCCTTAAGCCAACCAAAAAGTAGAAACTTTTGTTCTCTTCCTCATCTCCCTAAATACTGTTTCTAAAAAAAAATTAGTTAGGGTTGGAACCCTAACTATCTTCTACCTACTCATCGATGGGATGATGTCAAATTATAATTCACAAAATAAACTATTTCTTCAAAAACATAACAAACAACCGACTAACTAAAGTATTTCTTAAAATACATAACAATTAACTGACTAACTAACAAACTCAAAGATCTTTTGCAACTTCAGCTAGTAAGGCTATTACATCCAAAGCTTGGGCCTTTTTCCGGGATCTATTTTGATCAGCTTCCATATCTGCTAGCCTTCTTGTAAGTTCTTCATTATGCTTCTATAGGATTTCAATAGTCAGCTTCAAATATGCACATTACAAATCTATGGTTCTTTTCCTCTTAAGGGCTTCCTTGGACACTACAGTAAGCTCTTGATAATGATCATTTACTTCTTGCAAATCCTCTCTGAGTCTTTTGATTCCTAGGATCAAGCCATCATTCATTTCCTGCATGTAATCCATCTGATGCTTATATTTTTTGATAGTCTTTTGCATATTCTATTTTTCTGAGTCAAAAACCTTCCCTGTTGTGGTATCCTGCATCTTACTGGGCAACCATGGTATATCTAGCCTTCTGAAAATGTCTTCATCCTCCTGTAGCAACCTTGAAGTCACACCATGAAAAATAGTGTTTCCTTGACTCACTGCTTCAGTAGGTATAGTTTCATCTATCAAGTGCTAGTTTTCAGAATAAGAAACTTCAGTTTCCTTTTTCTATTGTTCTTTTATCATCTCACTCCTTAATTCCAAAAATACAGTTGAGAGTTTAGACTCAGTGAGACTAGACTCTTTTTCTGTCTTCAATGGCTTTTCATCTGAAGAATCATCATCAAGCATAGTTATTTCTTTTGAATTTAACCAAGGTTTTAAAAGCCTTTTCATATTTAGCCTCAGTTTATTTTTAGGTCTGGTTTTTGGCCTCCATTTTGAGGCAAGTTCTTTCACCATCTTCAAAGTTTTTTCTTTATGTCTCATTTTGGCTAACTCCATTACTTTAATTTTGGTCTTCTTTTTCTTTGACCTCTTTGTTTTATCTTCTTGACTGGAGAATTCTCTGCATGAACCAACTCTAGTTTTAGTTTTGACAATGAATTCATTTTCTTCTAATAGATATCCTTGATTCTCTGATAGAATAGTGCTTGGGCTTCTTTGTTGGACCTGAATGTTTTCCTTCTCTATAGCAACCTTTTCTGTGGTGAAAGTTTTATCTTCATTGAATGTTTTTGCTGGAGCGATGTATTGCATAGGTTGATCTTCCTTTTTTGTAAACAGTGAGCTTTTGTCCTTATTATCATCTGAAGGTTGGTAATGTTCATGGTCTTCCTTTGAAGGCTTTGTCACCTCGTCAAGTTTAATATCCTTTTTGTCTTCAACCTTGATTTTCTAACCTAGTTTCCTAACTAGGGTTTTCCCTTTGTCTACATGTTTTTTGGCTTGCTGCTCCTCCTGCTTAATTTGGAAACCAGACCAGAAAAAAAAATAATCCCATGTCTTCCCTTCTCTTTGTAGAGCAGCACTGATAATCAATTTGATCAAACCATGATGGAAAATAGATTGTGTATTGTGATCCTAATGCCCCTTAACTCTACTTGACATCTTCTGCAAACTTTTAAACAAAAAGAAAGGAAGACTCATTCTGGATTCACCAACCAGATGCTGTTAGAACCTAAAATGATATTTGAAGACATAGGCATATCTCCCCTCACAGGTGATATAGCTTTGTAAGAATTTAATGGGATCCACCCATTCTTCTCTGAAATTCTGGATTAGTATTCCTTTGCTCCAATCTAGAGTAATGCCAGGTAAAAGGTACCTCTAGGAATTAAAGGTGAAAGGCAGCTTTTTGAACCACATTTCACCTTCATTTCTAACTCCTGTAGGTTCAGAAACTAGTTCCACATTCAACTTAAACTTTAGAGTATCAAATAATACCATGTCCTGGTTATAGCATTGGGCAAATTTATAAGGGACCTCAGTACTATAGGCATCGATATTCTTGAAGAAATCCAACCAACCAGCATTTTGAAAAAGCTTTGCACAACCTGGAAATTGGTCAATCCATTTCAGATCTATGGGCTCAGCCCTATTTGTCTTGCCACTTTTTCCCATCTATTCTCAATGGCTGATAACCTGTGTAATTTTAAAGCCCTCTGAATGACCTAACAACTCCTTTCTTATCCTCAAGCTTCTAGGGTTTTCATAGTCAGCTTGCTTCGATTTTCCTTGATTGTTTTCTCTTGATTATTTTAACAGTCTGTTTTTGCTTTCAATGCAGGACAATTTTTGCATCAGGCTTGAGTAATTTAGGTCAGCATGGTACCACAAACTCTTCAATAAAACTACTGTTGAAAATGACTACCATCTCAGATATTCATTTTGATGCTAGACCCTTTCTAGAATGTATGAAGACATCTATGTGTTATGATTCTATACAAATAGTACAATTGGATCCTTTTAATGCCACTTATGAGCTATCTATTTGCAGAAAGGACTATGCATTAGTGCTCTCAAATGCCTGCTTCTTAAATCAACTTGTGAATGTTTAAACTAGTGGATGAAAAGATATGAGGGAAATCTGATATCTGCTAACTTTCTGTTTCAAATTACATTCAGCACAAACCAGTCAGCTCCTAGCACCTACTCATACAAGGTCTGCAAGAATGTGACATGTTCAGTTCACTTATTGCGTTGGTTACAAGTAACTAGTAAATTTGTGAAACTATGGTCACCACAAACTGAATAGAGCTTCACCTTATCACAATTTTAGGTCTTGACAGGGTAATTGTTCAATGAAACTACTATTTTTCAACTTATCCCTTGCCAAATCATTCCAAAACCCTTTTATATTGATATCTGATCGTAGGGAGTTTGTTAACAGCATAAATTACAGCTTTCCCCAATCAATTTTATCATAACAAGATTTAAAGAAGAAACCCCCAATTTAGATGCCACTATCAGGTTAACGCGGAATACCTTATTCCTGTCCTGTTGCATATGTTTAAAATCAATCCTTGAGCTATCTGATTGTCAAATCTAACTATACAAGTGTCTTTGGGTGTCCAATTTGCTTCCAGCTGGTGCGACGAGAAAGCCCTAAATATTCTCTGTAACTGTGAAAGCCCTAAATCTCCTCTGTAACATCAACTTCCAGATTTTAAACAAATTTCCTCACTCCACTTAGTATCCAGTTTCGTAATGCATGTATGGAGCCCCTCTTTCACTTCAATCTAGGCTCGTTTGTTTACCTGTCACAATTCTCCCAACTCTAACTAATGATTTGCCACGATCTCCTTCATGCTATAAAACGCACCTATTTGCATCATCATTACTAAAGAAACACGTATCAAAACCCTTTAGACGTGTGATTAGTCATCTAAAAACCAAAATCGTGGGAGAAATTTGCTTAAAAACCGGCGATTTTGGCGTCGACGATATTCTTGTAGCACCGCAGTGTAAACTTTTGGCAGTTCCGCTACAAGAATAATTTAAAATCAATTTTGGTGCTTTTTAGTCATTATTTCCATTTTGAATGAGGTTTTAAATGATAAAATATGATCATGGTGTTGTTTGTGAACTAATTAATCCATATAATGTCCTAAAAAACCCTTCAGGACCTAAAGAAACAAAAAAACAATAAAAACTTAATAAAGGCAAAACTCAAAAATTTCACTTAAGACCAAAAAATTTCTAAAGTAAGTGAAAGAGAAAACTTAAGCAAATAAGAAAACGTAGAATAAAAATGACAATCAAAATATAAAATTAAAGGAAACAAGTTCATGACTTAACATCTAGCTCCAGCTGCGGGATGAAGTCCTCCCTGTGAGGCTTCAAGAACCTGTAGACCAGTGCCTTCTTTTCTGCTACCTACTTGTCTACCAAAATTTCCATTGGGTTATGGAGTCCTTATTATGCTTCACTAACACTGGTATATACAATGAAAAGTGAAAATATCCTCAAAGACTGTGAAAATGCTTGAGGAATCGTCCATTGACGGGACTTGACAATTCCTCACCTTCCAAAGACTACAGGACAAAAGTGTTATTCTCCAAAACCTTAGACACTAGCAAAGGACCAAGCCAAAGGTTGTCAAACTTACCATGCTTACCTTTTTGCTCTTTCCTTGCATCCCACCTTAAAACCATATCACCAACTGAGAAATTGTTTTCTTTGATGTTCCTGTCAAATCTGCTTTTGATCTTCAATCTGTACAACTATGCCTTTTCATCCACCTTTTCCCTGTTCTGCTGCAACTCTATCATCTCATAAATCCTTGTCTGCATATCAGTTGGCTCTTCCTGGGAATTCTGGAGAAACTTCATCATTGGGATTCCTAATTGAACAAGAAAAACCGCATCTGTACCATAAACTAACTGGAAGGGAGAAGTCCCAATCACTTGTTTAACTGTTATCCTATCTGCCCACGATGCATATTTTAGCATTGAATCCCATGATTTCTTGTTATGCTTGAGCAGCCTTTTAATACTCTGAATGATGTTCTTATTAGAGGATTCAGTGAAACCATTACCCTGGGGATAGTAAGGAGTTGAATGTTTTAGCAAATTACCATTCTTTTCATAAAAGGCCTCCATTGCCTTGGACTTAAAAGCCTTTGCATTATCTGTCACTAATTTCTGAGGACAGGAAAACCTACTAAGGATATTCTCCTTAATAAATTCCATGATTACTTTGTCTATGGCATTCCTTGTAGGGATGGCTTCCAGCCATTTGGTAAAGAAGTTTGTTGCAGTTAGAATCCACCTGTGTTGTCCTGGTGAAGCTGGATTTATTTCTCCAATAAAATCCAGACCCCATTGCTGGAATGGAGCACTTTTTGCAATAGTTTTAGGGGCAATAACAACAATTTTTGACAAGGGATACATGCTCTTACCTGCTGATAAACATCTGCAAACAAAGAGGGCCAATAATATCTAGCTCTTAAAATATTATATGCTATTGTCTTCCAATACTTATGCCCTCCACAAGAACCCTCATGAGATTGAGAAATCACTCCTTCAATTTTAGATTTGTCAAAACATCTGAGTAGAATACCACCTGGGTCCTTCTAGAACGACTGCTCTTATACCAGACAATACTTAGTAACTTTAAGATTTAAGGATCTAGTAGCTTTCCTATCTAAATGCCCAGGACATTGCAAAAACAACAGAAAATGTACAATGTCTGCATACTATGTTGATGCTGAATAATAGTCCATGATCTTCTCTTTTTCCAGTATTGCTTGATCTTCTTCCTAAGCTAATTATTTAGCCATGACATGCAATCCCAGAGCCTGACAATTTGATTCAGCCAGCAGCTTGGCTAAACCTTGTCCCTTGACAAGTTTGGTAGGTCTCATTTCTACATCATACTCCATGATTTTAGCAATCCACCTGCCTCTTTTCCCTTCACTATGAGGCTGTGTCAAAACATCTTTTACAACAACATTAGGCACAAATGAAATAACTTTAGAATGCAGAACATAGTTTCTGAAAAACTTTATAGCTTTTATCAGAGCCTAGGCCTGCTTTTCTAAAATACTATATCTGAGTTCAGAATCCCTAAGAGTTTTGCTGAAGAATGCAGTAGGCTGCTCCAGTCCTTTCTTATTCTTCTGCAACAGAAAAGCTGCTATTGTATCCTCTGATGCAAATGAGAATGTAAGAAATTCTCTGGTAAAATCTGGGCTTACTAATATAAGAGCTTCAGTAAGAGCCATTTGATCTTCTCAAATGCATTCTTTGTCTCAGTGGTCCACTTGACTTCCTGATCATTTTTTCAGCATGACAGTGATCTGTTTGATAGTCTCAGCAAAGTTTGGAATAAACCACTGCAGAAAATTGATTTTACCAATGAATGATTGAACATCCTTTTTACTCCTCAGTAAACTTATCTTCAATATAGCCTTTACCCTTTCAGGATCAATTCTTATGCCATCAGCAGACACTAAATGACCAAGCAGTTTACCTTCCTGTAGAGAAAAGTGACTTCTTTGGATTTAAAGAAAAGCCAAATTTTCTACATTTCAGAAAAGTTTGCTTCAAATGCTTTAAATTTTCATCATCTGACTGTGAGAAAATGGTAATATCATCCAAGTAGATTACCACAAACTTGTTCTTTTCTCCAACAAAAGCAATATCCATAGCCCTTTGGAAGGTTGCTCCAACATTCATTAACCCAAAGGGCATCTTGTCATACATAAAAGTTCCCCAGGAAGTTGTAAAGGTTGTTTTTATTTATCATCAGGATGCATAGAGATCTTATTGTACCCTGGGAAACCATCAACCATCGAGATCCTCTTTGCCCCAACAACTTTCTGCAATATTTGCTCAATTTTAGGCAGAGGATAGTTATCTTTTAATGAAGATCTGTTTAAATTTTTGAAGTCCACACATAACCTGATTTCCCCATTATTTTTCCTAATGGAAACTAGATTAGCCACCCATGAAGAATACCTGAGAGGCACTATGATCTTGGCATCCAACAGCTTCTTCACCTCTTTTTCAATAACAGGAAACAAAGCTCGGTTAATCCTCCTTAATTTCTGACAAAAAGGTTTGACATTTTCCTTTAAAGTGACTTTATGCTGTATGATTCCTATGTCATAAGTTCTCAATTCCTCATAAGACCATGCAAAAACATCTACATGGTCTTTTAATAGTTTAATATACCTATTTCTTTGTTCAGCTGTAAGTGCTTTAAAAATTTTGACCATTCTAGGATGTTCTGCTGAGCCAATGTTATAGTCCACTACATTGTCTTCTTAGGAATGTACAACAGGTTTCAAGAGTGTATCATTTTTTGAAAAAATCCTTTCCAAAGATACCAAACCTTTTGGGATGAAATTTCTCTTTAATTTAATGATTTTATGTCCAACTATCTCATCTTCAGCAATCTCATCCACCTCTTCATCCCATTCATCTTCCTCTTGATCAATCAGGGAACTAGAAAACTCATGTGTGAGCTCTAAAATCCTTTTAATCTCTATGTCATCTTCAAACACTCTCCACTATTTTACATTATCAGGTATAGATGGTCTGTACCTCACCTCAATGGGATATCTCAACTGAGTGGTCTTCGGGATTCTGAAGTGTGTGGCAACCAAGGCCAATAAATATGCAGTCTGATTATGGTCTCTTGGAATATGTGTAATGTCAAAAGCTACAAAATAATTTTTGAGCATGTCCCATACCTCATTTTGATAGACTTTCAGCAAACCCTGCTTCACTTAATAGTTTCCCTTCACCTGCTGAACAACTAACTCGGAGTCGCCAAATGCAGCAATATGCTGAATGCCCAAATCTTTGGTAGCTTTTAAACCTAAAAGCAAAGCTTCATATTCAGCAGTATTGTTTGTAGTAATAAACTTCAATTTATACATCAGCTTTACTATTTCACCTCTAGGGGATATGAGAAGAACCCCTGCACCAGCACCTTCTTTACAAGAGGACCCATCAAAGTATAACTGCCATAGCTCATCTTCTTGTTCTCTACTGCATTTTACTGGCTGCTATTTTTCAATCTATAACAAACCAGTAGTATTGTCCTCCTCGCTGAAATGTAACGCGCAAGTACCTAGGTCTTCATCAACAACATATAATGGGTGATTGGTAGGGTTCTTGTCGTCTTTCACAATGTAGGCAAACTGAATTTCTCTGTACAGCCTTCTATTTTCTCCTCCAAACACAGGAATAGTAGCATATGATAGATCCATTTGTAAGGTCCCACGAACCTTCTTTGCCCAAGACCTTGAGAGAAGCAAACCAAACTTGGGAGTAATATCAGCTACCACTACATCCATGATCACACTTTTCATGGGTAACTGAGCCAAACTGACAACCATGTCCTTTATTACACCTAAACACTTCACTGCCCAGGAATCAAATGCATACAGATCATGGTAGGGTTTAGTAATAATGAGCCCTAAATCCTCCATAACAGCCTTTGGCATTACATTGTGTGAGGCTCCTAAATCTAACAAACAATTATCAATCATCTGTTCATGGACTGTCAGGGTGATGTAGAATGGAGGTGAAGCACCTGCTTCATTTTCAGTCTTTTCGGCCAGGGCTGATCCAATGAAAATCTTGGGATTTTCTTCTTGCAAATTTACTGTGTCTGAAATAGGCCGATTTCTTGTTGAATTAAGCATTTTGAGGACTAATTCCTTATATGAAGGGTTTTTTATCAATTTAGTTAAAGGTACAGGAATATTTAACTTGCCTAATTCATTTTCCAGGATGAAATTATGAACATTTTTACTTACCTCTTCAACCTTTATAGTCTTCTTTGGTTTTTCTGAAACTTGTTTTTTCTCTATCATAGGATCAAATGCTTCTTTAGCAGGGACAAATGCTTTCTTCTTTGGGGCTTGTACCACCTGTTTTGGACCTGATCTCATATTTACAGTCTTCTTAAGTTGATTTTGATAGACAGTAGCAGTTACAACAGTCTTTTCCAGACCTAAATCATCCTCTGTTTCGAACATGTCAGCATCATAGTATTCTACATTTAGGAACTCTTCCTTAGTGACAAAAATCCTGGACAATATTTCTCCAAAATGGTTCATATCTTGGTTAGTATCTTCAAATATTACTTCATCATCAACCTCTTCTTCATCAGCAACATTATTCTGAAGAGGTGGTGGCACTCTTTGGTCCTCATTTTCTCTTCTTTCTCCTTGAATATCATTATTTCTGCATTCTCTAGGCATGAAATGGGGAGCAAATTGCCTTCTGAACTAGTTCTGATTATTAGGATTTCGTTTACCTTCTCGAGCAGGCTTGCTAGAATTTTTTTCAAGCTCTAATTTGTTCAATTTTGTAGTCAAAATCTTCACCAACTTAGCCATTTAATCAATTTTCTCTTTAGCAGAAAAGGAAGATGAACCTCCTGGAGCTACTTCCTTCTTTCCTTTTCTGTCATACAGCTGTTGAGATGTTTCCTTATTCAATCTATTGGAAGCTAGTATGTTAGATTATACTTCCAATGCTGCATCCTACATATTCAGTAAAGATATAGGTCTCTTTTCTCTTAGTAGCAAAGAAAATTCGTGATCAAAAGCATTTGCATAAGTAAGTTTAGCAGAAGTTTCAGTAGGATTTATTTCTGCAGGAATTCTAGTGTACATCTTATTAAACCTATTTGAAAAGTCTGCAACAGTTTCCTCCTTTTTCATCCTAAGGGCACCAAACTCAGTTATGTAGTATGTATGGTATTTGGTATCACCCCATTGTCTCATGAAGAGATCGCGGAGTTCTTCAATAATAGTGATAGAATTAGCAGGCAACTCCCTGAACCACTTCCTTACATCTCCATCGAGACTCTGCACAAACATTCTCATCCAAACATCCTTGACCTCAATGTTTTGGTTATCAGCATAGCTAATGAAAGCTTCCCAATGTTCTTCATCTATGGTTTCCCCCTGTCCATTAAACCTAGGAAGATATTTCTGATAGTCACCCCCAGGTAGTGCATTTAAAGGTTGAGGCAAGACCAATGGTGCATATCTGGCTGCAACCATCCGGTCCATCATGTCTATGGGCTGATTTTGGGCTGCCATTTTTGGACTGACTGATTTGGATGATAAAGGAGTTTGACTGGAACTTGGTTGAAAGGGGTTTTTACCTAATTTCAGCTGAAAAAGAGGTATCTTACCAGGAGAGGCAGTTTTTTCTTTTCTGAAGGATTGAGGATTAGTAAAAACTTGGAAACCGCTATCAAGAATAATAGGCTTTAACCAAGGTGAGTTTTATTCTTCTTTTCTTAGCAAAGCTGAATGTGTTGAACTGCCCAACTGGTCAGGGTCACACAGGGCTGGTAAAGATTGAGACCTTCTAATTTTCCTTGCTGTCTTTAATATCTGTTCAGGGTTTGTAACAACCAACTGCAATGATGAAATAGGTTTGTTCCTAGTTCGAACTCATCTAGTAGCCACTGTGTCAAATTTGGTGAAAAATAGCCTTAAAGATGTGCTGGTTTAAGTTCACCTCTTAAAACCATTAAAACTGATAAATATCCCAGGGAAAAATATTTTTTCCACTTCGTTCCCCTGTAATGGCACCAAATATGTTTATGCCCGAAATTGTTTCCAGGCTATAAAGAAACAAGCCAACACAATCTCAAAAAATTCAATCAAGTAAACTAGGTTTTAGGGTTTCTGAAAGGTTTTCTTGGTTGTAAAGTTTGGTGACTGAAGGGAATACATTCATGAGCCAAATAAGAACTGAATCATAAGCAAATAATAATAGAGATGCATAATATAATTACCAATATCCAACAGAGCATGATATTGAAGTTCATTCAACATTTGACAAGCATTACCAACAAAGAAACCATAAACCAGAAATGAATTTATCAATCATGTAACTAAACAAGTTAAAAAATGAAGCCAAACATAGACTGAAGGGTGTAAAGGATCATATATTTAATAATTCTATTCAGCAAATACACATGAGAGTTATGATACTTAGTTCATAAACAATTCACATACCTCCTTAAGCCAGCCAAAAAGTAGAAACTTTTGTTCTCTTCCTCATCTCCCTAAATACTGTTTCTCAAAAAAAAATAGTTAGGGTTGGAACCCTAACTGTATTCTACCTACTCATCGATGGGATGATGTCAAATTATAATTTAAAAAATATAGTATTTCTTCAAAAACATAACAAACAACTGACTAACTAAAGTATTTCTTAAAAGACATAACAATTAACTGACTAACTAAGAAACTCAAAGATCTTTTGCAGCTTTAGCTAGTAAGGCTATTCCATCCAAATCTTGGGCATTTTTCCTGGCTCTCTTTTTCTCAGCTTCCATATTTGTTAACCTTCTTGTAAGTTCTTCATTCTGCTTTTGTAGGATTTCAACAGTTAGCTTCAAATCTGCACATTGCAAATCTGTGGTTCTCTTCCTCTTCAGGGATTCCTTGGACACTACAGTAAGCTCTTGATAATGATCATTTACTTCTTACAAATCCTCCCTCAGTCTTCTATTTTCTAGGATCAAGCCATCAGTCACTTCTTGCATGTAATCCATCTGATGCTTATATTGTTTGACAGTCTTTTGCATATTCTGTTTTTCTGAGTCAAAAACCTTCCCTGTTGTGGTATCCTGCATCTCACTAGGCAACCATGGTATATCTAGCCTTCTGAAAATGTCTTCATCCTCCTGTAGCAGCCTTGAAGACACACCATGAACAATAGGGTTTCCCTGACTCACTGCTTCAGTAGATATAGTTTCATCTATCAAGTGCTGGTCCTCAGAATAAGAAACTTTAGTTTCCTTTTTCTGTTGTTCTTTTATCATCTCACTCCCTAATTCCAAAAATACAGCTAAGAGTTTATTCTCAGTGAGACTAGACTCTTTTTCTGTCTTCAATGGCTTTTCATTTGAAGAATCATCATCAAGCACAGTTATTTATTTTGAATTTAACCTAGGGTTTAAAATCCTTTTCATATTTAGCCTTAGTTTATTTTTAGGTCTGGTTTTTGTCCTCCATTCTGAGGCAAGTTCTTTCACCATCTTCAAAGTTTTTTCTTGATGTCTCACTGTGGCTAACTCCATTGCTTTAATTTTGGTCTTCTTTTTCTTTGACCTCTTTGTTTTATCTTCTTGACTGGAGAATTCTCTGCATGAACCAACCCTAGTTTTAGTTTTGACAGTGAATTCATCTTCTTCTAACAGATATCCTTCATCCTCTTATAGAATAGTGATCGGGATTCTTTGCTGGACCTGAATGTTTTCCTTCTCTACAAGAACCCTTTCTGTGGTGACAATTTTATCTTCACTTAAAGTTTCTACTGGTGCCATGTATTGCATAGGATGATCTTCCTTTTTTGTAAACAGTGAGCTTTTGTCCTTATTATCATTTGAAGGTTGCTAATGTTCATAGTCTTCCTTTGAAGGCTTTGTAACCTCTTCAAGTTTAATATCCTTTTTGTCTTCAACCTTGATTTTTTGACCTAGTTTCCTAACTAGGGTTTTCCCTTTGTCTACATGTTTTTTTTGGCTTGCCGCTCTTCCTGCTTAATTTGGAAACCAGACCTGAAAATAAAATAATCCCATGTCTTCCCTTCTCTCTGTAGAGCAGCACCGATAATCAATTTGATCAAACCATGATGGAAAAGAGACTGTGTAGTGTGATCCTGATGCCCCTTAACTCTACTTGACATCTTCTGCAAACTTTTAAACAAAAATAAAGGAAGACTCGTTCTGGATTCACCAACCAGATGCTATAAGAACCTGAAATGATATTTGAACACATCGGCATATCTCCCTTCACAGGTGATATAGATTTATAAGACTTTAATGGGATCCACCCATTAATCTCTGAAATTTTGGATTAGTATTCCTTTGCTCCAATCTAGAGTAATGCCAGGTAAAAGGTACCTCTGGGCATTAAAGGTGAAAGGCAGCTTTTTGAACCACATTTCACCTTCATTTATGACTCTTGTAGCTTTAGCAACTAGTTCCACAGTCAACTTAAACTTTAGAGTATCAAATACTACCATGTCCTGGTTATAGCATTGGGAAAATTTATAAGAGACCTCAGTATTATAGGCATCGATCTTCTTGAAGAAATCCAACTAACCAACATTTTGAAAAAGCTCTACACAACCTGGAAATTGGTCAATCCATTTCATATCTGTGGGCTCAGCCCTATTTGTCTTGCCACTTTTTCCCATCTATTCTCAATGGCTGAAAACCTGTGTAATTTTAAAGCCCTCTGAATGACCTAACAGATCCTTTTTTATCCTCAAGCTTCTAGGGTTTTGATAGTCAGCTTGCTTTTATTTTCCTTGATTGTTTTCTCTTGATTATTTTAATAGTCTGCTTTTGCTTTCAATGCAGGACAAGTTTTGCATCAGGCTTGAGTAATTTAGGTCAGCAGGGTGCCACAAACTCTTCAATAAAACTGCTGCTGGAAATGACTACCATCTCAGATATTCATTTTGATGCTAGACCCTTTCTAGAATGTATGAAGACATCTGTGTGTTATGATTATGTACAAATAGTACCCTTGGCTCCTTTTAATGCCACTTATGAGCTATCTATTTGCAAAAAGGACTTTGCATTAGTGCTCTCAAATGCATGCTTCTTAAATCAACTTGTGAATGTTTAAACTAGTGGATGAAAAGATATGAGGGCAATCTGATATCTGCTAACTTTCTGTTTCAAATTACATTCAGCACAAACTAGTCAACTTCTAGCACCTACTTAGACAAGGTATGCAAGAACGTGACATGCTCAGCTCACTTATTGCATTGGTTATAAGTAACTAGTAAATCTGTTAAACTATGGTCGCCACAAACTGAACAAAGCTTCACCTTACCACAATTTCAGGTCTTGACAGGGTAATTGTTCAATGAAACTGCTATTTTTCAACTTATCACTTGCCAAATCATTCCAAAACCCTTTTAGATTGATATCGGATCATAGGGAGTTTGTTAACAGCATAAATTACAGCTTTCCTTCATCAATTTTATCATAACAAGATTTAAAGAAGAAACCCCCAATTTAGCTGCCACTATCAGGTTAATGCAGAATATCTTATTCCTATCTTGTTGCAGATGTTTAAAATCAATCCTTGAGCTGTCTAATTGTCAAATTTAACTATACAAGTGTCTTCGCGTGTCCAATTTGCTTCCAGCTGGCACAACGAGAAAGCCCTAAATCTTCTCTGTAACTGTGAAAGCCCTAAATCTCCTCTGTAACAGTAACTTCCAGATTTTAAGCAAATGTCCTCGCTCCACTTAGTCTCCAGTTTCATAATGCATGTATGGAGCACCTCTTTCACTTCAATCTAGGCTCGTTTGTTTACCTGTCACAATTCGGCCAACTCTAACTAATGATTTTCCACGATCTCCTTCATGCTTTAAAACACACCTGTTTGCATGATCATTACTGAAGAAACACGTATCAAAATCCTTTAGACGTGTGATTAGTCATCTAAAAAGCAAAATCGTGGGAGAAATTTGCTTAAAAACCAACAATTTTGATGCCCGCAATATTCTTGTAGCGCCGCAGTGTAAAATTTTTGTAGTTCCGCTGTATTTTCCCTTTTAAAAGTGGTATCGTCTATAAGTTACCTTTCCAGAATCCTTTGGCCATGATAGGGCCAAGAACAATTCAGGTCTTATTATCCCCTATCAAAGCTAAAGTGCTTGTTTTGCTGGATGCATGTAGTGATTGGTATTCAGACTGCATTGGAGTGGCGATGAGGGCCTGATGTGCTTGAAAAACCTGGTGTGTTTTGGGAACCACATAGACAAAGCTAGTGGGCTGGCTTTCTTCTCCATAACCCTTGAATAGCACTGGAATGGATGTCAGGGATTTAGGGACTGCGTAACAGAGAACAAACTCATTTCCTTGTGTTGGGTGTGTGTGGGTGTCCTAGAACTTAGGCTAGTTCTAGTGTAGGTGTCCTTTGCTCTTCAATGAGCTCACTAGCTTAGCATTTAGGCTTTCCCCGCTCCTAGATGGCCTGATAAACCCAACTAAGCTGGCTTGGCTGATCTGATGTTCACTTGATAAAGCCAACTATGTTGGCTTGGTTGAACTGTGTATCCTTGAATGTTTTGTTACCCTTTTCTATGTGTAAGCCTGCTAGTTCCTTATTCCTTGTGCAATCATGCCCGAATTAGGGGTGACAATGTTGCTGAGAGATTAAGGATCACGTTCGCCTATGGTTGGGTGTAACGTTGCAATGACGTAGCTGGTTGTGGGATAGTTCTTATAAGATATGTACTCTTGTCTACGTTACTTCTGTAGTTATGTTACTGTTAATGAAATTATGATGAACATGTAAATGAATGAATGTTGTTTTGATTTCACTGAATATATGTATAATTATGCATCCTAGTATGTTTATTGTTGTTAAGCATTCACTTCAGATATTATATGTATGTAGATGTTCATCGGGCTAGTTTCTAGTATGTTTTGGTGTTTAGTAGCGTCCCCTTTCCCGGTCGGAGGGTAGGGGATGTTACAGTGTGGTATCAGAGCACTGGTTGCAACATGGGACTAAATGGGCGATGAAAGATCAGCTAGCAGAGATTAGAATTTATGATTGAAAACTTTCACCAATTTTTTCTAAGTTCCAGAATCATCGGCTCATTGGAAAAGTTAGTGAGAAGTTCTTCCAATGCAGTGGAAGAGCTAGTATGAAGGTCACTCGACAAGGGACAAACTGCTTTGCTTTCAAAAAATTATCTAAGTGTTTGGCTTTCGGCACATCGAAAAGCTTAGACAGATGGACCTTCGATGCACACCCAATGGCAAAAATTAGTCGATTTGATCTGTGGAAGATAGTTGATTTCATCGCCAATGGTTAGACGATCAAACTACCAATGAACCACATTGGAAGAAATTAGCTAATGATGCATCCTCCATTGCAACTATTTAATGGACTATCCACCCGACGGATAGTTGCTCTGATAGCCGATGCGGTGGAATATAGAGAAGAAAAGTTGTGGAAATATTTCTAAGTATTCGTCGGCCATCGAAAAATGTTAGAAGATCGGACTGCTGATGAAAATCAACAAGAATTAGTGGTTCATGCATCCATTGTTGTAGAAGCCTAGTGGACTAATATTCTAATGGGTAGAGTCCCTAACTACCGATGCTGCAACAGATAGTTGCTCTGACAGCTGACGTGGATCAGTGGAAAACTGAACTAATAAGATCATCAGCGATCGGCGAGGATTAAAGGATTGGATCTTTGATGCTTAGTTGATGGCGTAGCTGCAATGTCAAAGAATAGATAGTGAAGGAGTAGATAGGTCGGTAAATAATAGAAGACATTTGGGCTGATGAAGCAGCATAAAGAAGGAATTTTGGAAAAAAATTCTAAGTATGGGAATCGTCGGCTGTCGGCGAAACTTAGTGGATGCGGGAGCTGCAGTTTCGGTAGAGATCAGCTAAAGGCCGCTGAAACACCGACCCAACTTAGTCGAAGAAACACCTGATATTGAATTTCAGCATTGGTGAAGACTATTTGATCGGATGGATGGAAATTAGATGAAGGAACCACTGAAACATCGTCACCGTCGGAAGAATTTAGCTGATGAAAGAGCCGACCAGTGCTAAGAAAAAGGAAATTTTTGGAAAAAAAAAATCATGCCAAGTATCGGACCCTTGGCTCATCGGGGAACTTAGTATGATGAAGCTCCCATAAGACCATCGACGATCAGTGACAATTAGTTGATTGGATCGCTGATGATTAGTTGAGGGAGTAGCCGTAATGTCAGCAAGGAAATAGTTAATGAAACAACCGATGGAGTGTTGCAGGAGGAAGAAAAAGAAAATTTTCGTCGAGATTTTTCTAAGTGTTGGAAACCATCGACGATCAGTGGCACTTAGTTCATGAGACCACCGATGGATGTCGATCAGAAAAATATAAGGGTTGTGAAACTACCGTTGTGGATGTCTATGGGTCTAACCACCCGATGCCACAGTTGGATGTTGCTCCAACTGCTGATCGAAAAACCTTAGTTGTTGAAGCTGCTAACAACACATATTCGTTCAGTGTTGGATTGCTGAAATGTAGTGTTTAAACCATCTGATGCCATAGTTACTAGTCATTCTGATCATTGACAGAGTTATGGCCGCGAAAACTCTAGAAATTTCATTGGCCACCATTGCAAAAGCCTAGAGAACTAGTTGCCCGATGGGTACAGGATCTGATTTCCAATGCGGTAGTGCTTAGACGATCCGATCACCGATAAAGGTTTTGCAGTGTCGATAAAGGGCTCGAAAGCTTAGATGACTAGAGATCTGAAACAGTGGAATATGTTAACTATTTGAGCGTCAATGAATAGTCATTGGCATCGCCAATTCAACTCAAGGATTAATGGTTCTAATTGTCGATAAAGTTTGGAAGGTTAGATGACTACAGACCCAATACAATGGAGGAAAATAGATGAACAGACTGTTGATGAGAAGTGGGGAAAATTAGTGGTTTTGGCTGCTGAAATGTCGTAACATTAGTTGGGATGAGACCCGATCCTGTACAAGGAAATTTGGGTTTTTTGAAGTGGATTTTTCAAGTAGTTTTCAACTGTTTTTCAGTGGATTTTTTAGCAGACTATTAGTAGATTATAGGGCTGAACAAGAAAGGAAATTTTGTGTGTTTAAGAAGAACTGTTAATTATATTTCTCCAGGAGAAGGTAAGTAGTTCTGATTTATATCAATATGTATGCATTTAACAGTTTTCTATTTAACACATTTGCAGAATCATAGTTACCTTCAAGGGCAGTATTTCAAAAATTGCAGTTTGATAAGCAAGTGGTGATTTAGTTATGAGAACCCATCATGGATATGATGCCCAGGATTCTTACGAGTGTGCAGGAGATGCCACAGGAGAAAATGTTCGTAATGGGAATGATGACATAGATTCTAATGGAAGGAGATTCTAAGAGATGCCGTTAGATATTTCAGCCACCATGAGAATCTTGATTAATGCCCAAGAAGAGTAGCATCAATTGAATGTTGCCATGTTGCATAGTTTGACAAGCTTGCAAAAGAAGATAGACTGGGGACGAGGTACAATAAGACTGGAAGGTAGTAAGAGAAGTACTAGGAGAAGGAGAAGGAATTCTAATGGATTATCTGATTCTGAATAATCTAGTGGGGATACAAGCTCATCTTCTCATAAAAGGAAAAAAAGAAGACACCATAGGGATTGCTCTCGAGATGACTTTAAGAAAGATAAATCTCCTACATTTGATGGTGAGGTAAAGACTGGACAAGAGGCTGAAGCTTGGCTTCTTGTAATAAATAAGTACTTTCAAGTGCAGGATTATTCAGGAAATATGAAGGCAAGAGTTTCCATATTCAATATTAATGGAAGAGCATCCATTTGCTGGGAACACTTCAAGCAAGTAAAGAAGATAAGTGAAAGGAAACTGAAGTGGAAACAGTTCAAGAAGTATTTCAAGCAGAAATACCTCTCTAACAGGTATTATGATGACAAGATTAAGGAGTTCCATGAGCTGATATTGGGACAACAAAACATGGATGAATATACAAATAAGCTCTTGGAATTGTTGAGGTATGTCTGGTACATCAGAGATGAAAAAGTGAAGGTCCAACGGTTTCTAAGTGGATTGCCTCAATATTACAAAGATAGAATTGAGTTTTATGAAACAAGGACTCTTGAAAAAGCAATAAGGAAGGATAAGTATTACTATGAGCAAAGAAAAGGTAAAGCTGATTACCATAAGGCCTAGAAGGACAAGAAGAATGAGAAGTTTGACCAAAGAAAGAAAGGTTTCAAACCTTCTAGATTTAAGAATCATCAGAAGCATCCATCCCAAGCTGTGAGTAATCCAGTTGGAGTGACAGGTGGAAAGCCTAAAGATCCACAACAGAATAAATATCCACTCAAATGTTGGAAATGTTAAGGACCCCACTTGTGCAAATATTGTCCACTTGAGAATGAAAGTGCAAGGCCAACTTATAACATTTAGGAAGCAGAAACAGTGGGTCAAGTAGCAAGGGAAGTCCCTAGAATTTATGTAGCACTGGAGGACCGCCAGGAAGATCACCAGTCAATTGTGGTTGAAGTTGTAGGTAAGATTGTTGAACAATCTGTTTCTATTTTGATTAACCTTGGTTCTACTCACAGTTACATTACTCCTAGAGTAGTGGAGATTTGTGCTTTTAAGAAGGTAAAGCATAGAAAATCTTGGTTAGTTCAGCCAGCCATTGGGACTAAGAGAAAAGTCAATGAAGTGGTGGAGAAATGTCCTTTGGTCATGAATGGATTGACCACTAGTGTAGATCTAAATTTTATACCGCTTGGTTCCTATGATGTTCTCATTGGAATGGATTGATTAAAGTCTTACATAGTGAAGCTCAATTGTTACAACAAGACTTTTGAATGCACAGATGAAGAAGGAAACCCAATAGTTGTGAAAGGTATTCCAAAGGTAATTTTAGTAAGGCAAGTTTCAGCAATGCAGTTGAAGAAGTTCTGTAGGAAGGGTTGCCAGTTGTATGCAGTTCATATTCTGGAACCAATAGGAGATGAAACTCCTAGGTCGGAATACTATTAGGTGTTACAAGAATTCAAGGATGTATTTTCTGATGAGATTCCAAGGCTTCCTCCAAAGAGGGACATTGATTTCACCATTGAACTTGTGCTAGGAGGAACACCAATGTCTAAGACACCCTAAAATATGAGTACAATGGATATGCTAGAGTTGAAGACACAACTACAAGAGTTGTTGGAAAAGAAGTATATCCAGCCGAGTGTATCTCCTTGTGGAGAACCGGTTCTGTTTGTAAAGAAAAAAGATGGTACACTTAGGTTATGTATTGATTACAAATAGTTAAACAAAGTTACTGTGAAGAAAAAATATCCTTTGCCTAGGATTTATGACCTATTTAATCAAATGATAGGAGAAAAGGTATTTTCCAAGATTGACTTGAGGTCTGGATACCATCAGGTAAGAATTAAGGATGAAGAAATTCATAAGACTACCTTGAAAACAAGGTATGGGCATTATGAGTCTGTACTGGTACCATTTGCTCTCACAAATGCACCAACTACATTTATGTGCCTTATGAGTAGTGTCTTCAGCAAGTATTTGGACAAGTTTTTTCTTGTTTTCCTTGATGACATTCTTGTTTATTCTAAGAATGAGAAAGATCATAAAGAGAATTTGAGATTGACATTGCAATTTCTTAGGGATCATTGGGTGTATGCCAAATAGAGGAAGTGTGACTTCTATAGAGATAGAATTTAGTATTTTGGTCACATTATCTCAGAAGAGGGTATATCAGTGGATCTTGAGAAGATTGAAGCCATTATGAATTGGCCTACCCCAAGAAATGTGACGGATGTAATATCTTTTATGGGACTTGCAAGGTACTACAGGAGATTCATTGAGGGATTCTCCAAAGTTGCACATGCCATCACTTGTTTGCAAAAGAAGGGGATAAGTTCAAATGGACATCGAGGTGTGAAGAGAGTTTCCAGTGGCTGAAGAATATTCTCACCAGTGCACCAGTATTGAAAGTTGCAGATCCAGAGAAAGATTTTTTGGTGTGTACCAATTCATGTTGACAAGGGCTTGGAGGACTCCTAATGCAGGACAACCATGTGATATGTTACAAGTCAAGAAAGCTGAAGGAGCATGAGAAAAACTATGCCAATCATGATCTAGAGCTTGCGGCCATAGTACATGCTCTCAAGATGTGGAGGCATTACTTGATGGGTAGAAGGTTTGAGCTCAGGACAGACCATTGTGGTCTGAAGTATCTATTTGATCAGCCTACTCTTAATGATAGGCAAGCAAGATGGATAGAATTTTTATGTGAGTTTGATTTTGAAATCAAGAAAATTAAGGGAAAAGAGAATTGTTAGAATAATCAACCCATAGTTAGCTACCTCAGACATTAAATTAATCATTTTTGTCTTATTTTCCTAGTTTCATGATTCCACCTTATGCAAGTTGTCATCTACACATCCATAGTGGTCAAAATTTCCTATTTTGACTCATGGAGCACTTGGAAAACCTCAAGGAATGAATTCTACTTTATTCCTAGCCTCCTAGGCGCCCTTCTACTTTTTCTGCTTTATTGCCTGCTTTTTTAGTGCTTTAAGGCAATCGGTAAAGTTTGACTAGGTGAGGTTAACTAGTATTTTTTCCTACACATCCTCCACTCTTTTCTCCTAGGAAAAGCATGTATGAGTTGTCCTTCCATCACCTTTTAGCTTGCCTAAGTGATTTTGCCAATTTGTGAGCTCCTTGACTGATTTGGAAACTACTTTATGCACATATGGGGCAATTGCTTAATTTTAGTAAGCCTGCTTTTGACTAGATTCAAATTGCCTCCTCATGCATTCGAATCTCTTATGTAATTATTTATTGCAGTAGCCTATGCTATTATAGGGTTGACTATTGTACATTGAGTTAATACAATTTAGTGTTCAGCTCCATATTCAGTCTCTTTTGTGAGTGATTTTGCATGTACAATTGATAATTGTTGTGATTTTAATTGTTCTATCACTGGGTTCAATTTCCACATGGTATCAAAGCCTTTGTAGATCGATTTTTCTCCTTCCAATTTGTTTTGTAGGTTCGACATCAGTGACTGGGAGCCTTCTACTAATAGCCGAGAAAATTTCTAAGCTATGGATCAATCTTAGAAGATCATCTTGACTCCCTTCAACTTCTTTGAATGGAAAGCAGAGATGGAGATATTGTTGAGATCAAAAGGAATCTACAGAGTGACTATGGCAATATAAGTAGAGCCCAATGTAGTTGTAGAGAAGATAAAATGGCACAATAGGAGGGATAAGGCCTATGGTCTCTTGTGTCTGAGTATTTCCAGAGACCTTCTTTTCCATCTTGATGGATTGACATCACCGAATGAAGTATGGGAGAATATTGTTGATATTTTTTTAAAGGCAGATGAGATGAGGGGACATCAAATCGAAAATTAACTGATCTCCCTGAGTCCCAATAGCTTTGAATCCCTGCAACTCTATTTCTCCAAGTTCAAAGCACTTGTTTTGCAGCTAAAACAATGTGGGATTGAGAAGAAGGATGATCAGCTGGTCTTGGCCATACTCTTGAAGCTTGGACCTAAGTATTTAGTGTTTGTTTTGACCTTCTATGCCACAAAGTTATCAGCTCGAACCTGGAAGATGCCTAGCCTTACAAATTTCATGGAATCTCTCACACAAGAACAGGACAAGCCGGTGATGATGGGAACCATCAAACCATCCAAAGACCAAGCTCTAGTTGCTGGAGATTCAAGGGTGGATTCAAAAAGTAAAAAGAAAGCTAAAAATCCACCTAAGAAAAAGAGAGACAAGAACAAGTCTCCGGAGGAGCCTCAAGGTTCCAAGAAGAACTACCAGAAGAAGAAGAATAAAGGAGAAATGAGCAAGTGCGCATACTGTAGTAAGGGTAATCATACTGAGAGCTCCTGTATGAAGAAGCAAATAGACATGCTGACCAAACACCTAGAGAATAATGGCATCTCCCTTCCAGAGAGCTCAAAGAAGAGAGAAGGAGGATCAAGTTCAGAAGACAGAGAGAGAATTCATGCATTGGTTGCTGGCACATCAAGCTCTCCTAGTTTTGTTATTGATTCTGGAGCTTCAAGACACATGGATTCAACCAAGGAGCCATTCTCATCACTTGAGATGTTGAAAGGTCCACCAATAGTACCAGGAGATGAATCTCTCACTGAAAGTTTGGGCAAAGGGAGGATAGATCTTGATCATGGTCAGTTCAGCAATGTGTTGTATATGCCTGGTCTTGCCTCCAACATTTTATTAGTGTATCAGATGACTCACACTGGGTCTCCAAATAAGGTCATATTCTCCCCTGATGAAGTTGAGATCACAGAGATCTCAAGTGGTAAATTCATTGCGAAAGGAGTTGCAAATCATACTTTGAAGGTATACATGTTCTCACACTTCCTACCCTACTCAAACCCCCTCTGCTCTTCTTATTCATGCTAATGAGGCAAGAAAGCTTTGGAATGAAAGATTTGGCCACCTAAATTACAAGTATCTTTCTGATCTTAGTGAAAAATAGATGGTCATAGGGCTACCAAAGAATTTTTTTTCCAAAGGAGTCTGCCAAGGTTGTATCCTAGGAAAACACCTAGAGCATAAATTTGAGAGAGCTACTCATGAGAGAACCTCTGCACCCCTTGAGTTGATCCACAGTGATGTTGCTGGACTATTCCCTCATGTGTCCATGATTTAGGCCAAATATGCATTGACTTTCATAAATGACCTTTCCAGGTATTGCTGGGTTTACTTCGTGAAACACAAGTCTGAAGTTTTTGGCCTCTTCAAAGTCTTTAAGGCTTTGGTTGAAAACCAATTTGGGAGGAAACTAAAGGTTCTCATATTTAAAAATGGTGGTGATTATGTCAAGTCTGATTTTATTCAATATTGTGCAGATGCAGGTATTTAGATGCAGCATTCTATCCCTTACACACCACAGCATAATGGTGTTGCTGAGAGGAAGAACAGATCACTGAAGGAGATGGTAACATGCATGATGGAGGCCAAACATTTGCCACAAAAGTACTAGGCCAAAGCTATAAACTATGCAGACTATATACAAAATAGGGTGCCTCATAAATATCTTGATGGTATGAATCCTTTCGAAGCATGGAGTGGGCACAAGCCAGATGTGACCCATTTCAGGATTTTTGGCTCAAAGGCTTGGGCTAGAATTCCAACAGAAAAAAGGAAGGCTTTGCAGCCAAAAATCCAAGAGTGTATATTTGTTGGGTACTCTAAAGATTTAAAAGGGTACAAGCTGATAAATTTTAGCACAAACAAATCCTTCATTGAAAGGTGTGTTCAGTTTCAAGAAGAACCCCTAGCAACAGTGGAAGTTGGAGAAGCCTCTTCACCACCAGATCCTCTGAAAGTAAGTGAAGAGATTGTTGAACATGCTGACTCTGATATGTATGATAGTGATTAGTTTATTGTAGACCCTAAAATCCCTACAAGGCCAAAATTGGCATCCAATACCCTTCATGCAGCAGGAGAGCTAGCTGGGAATCCCAATGACGCTAGGAGGACTAGATCTCAATTTGAGAGTGCTCTATGCATGAAGGATCCTATGTTTGCTGAGAAATGATATATGATGGTGTAATTATATCCTAACACATATCAATATGTAGTAGGAGATCCAAGATGGCAAGCAACCATGAAGGAAGAGTTCAGCTCACTCCAGAAGAGCAACACTTGGGAGCTGGTGGATCTTCCCCCAGGGAGGAAGCTAGTTCAATGTAAGTGGGTGTACAAGACCAAATTTTCTGTTGATGGTTCACCTTTGAAATACAAGGCCAGATTGGTAGCCAAGGTCTACTCACAGGTTCATGGCATAGATTACAATGAGACCTTTGCACCAGTGGCAAAGATGGACTCCATCAGGCTAGACTTAGCCATTGCAGCTTGAAAGCAGTGGGAGGTACATCACATGGATGTGAAGTGTGCCTTCCTAAATGGATATCTCACTGAAGAGATATACATGCAGCATCCTCAAGGATTTTATACTAACCCATCTCTTGTGTGTAGGTTGAGAAAGTCCTTGTATGGGCTAAAGCAAGCCCCCAGGGCTTGGTATGCCAAGATTGATAGCTTCTTGCTATCACTGAATTTTGTTTGGTGAAAATCAGATACAAATGTCTATTTGAAGTTAATTAATGGTTCATTAATGATCATTGTGTTATATGTTGATGAACTTCTCATTATAGGAAGCTCAAAGGATGAGATTTCTTCCTTGAAGGGTGCAATGAACCAAGCCTTCTCGAGGACAGATTTGGGGCTCTTAAGCCAATTCTTGGGGCTTGAGATTGCTCAAACCAAAGATGGAATCAAGGTGTATCAGTCCAATTATACCTTGTATTTTCTGAATAAATTCAGAATGAAGGATTGCAAGCCAAGCAAGACTCCTTTCCTTTCAGGAGTGAAGCTGGAAGAAGTTGATTCTTCACCTATGGTAAACAATACAATGTATAGGCAATTGATTGGATGTTTGTTGTATATTACACATACTAGACCTGAAATTTATTATGCAATAAGTGTGGCTTCTAGATACATGGATCAGCTTCATGAGATCCATTGGAAAGTAGCCAAAAGGATCCTTAACTTTGTTCAGGGAACGACGACACATGGGATCTTCTATAAAGCAGAAAATGATCTTTATTTGATTGGATTTATTGAAAATGACTGGGAAGGTGATAGCACAGACAGAAAGTCCACATCAAGATATGTGTTCATGCTTGCAGAAGGTCCAATCAGCTGGTCAAGCAAGAAACAAAGTGCCATTGCACTCTCATCTACAGAAGCAGAGTATAGAGGAGTTGTAAATGTAGCAACTCAATGTTTATGGTTGCAAGGGTTACTTGGAGAGTGTGGCTTCGAATCAGAGTAATCAACTACTATCTACTGTGATAACTAGAGTACCATTCAAATCTACAATGATCCAGTTCATAAGCAGAGAACCAAACACATTGAGATCCATATGCACTACATCAAAGAGCTTGTGCATGATGGCACCATTCACCTACTCTTCTATTCATCTTCAGAACAAGTAGCTGATATCTTCACCAAATAATTTTGTGAGAAGACATTCAGCAATCTCAAATCACTGTTGTGGATTGCTGATCATGCTGTGAAGCATGAGTGAAGACAATATTTCCAAATTTTGTTTTACAGTCCATGTTTAAGGGAGGATTTTCCCACTAGGTGTTTGCCTCTTTCCTTAGTTAAATGGACATGCAGCATGTAAAGGATGACTAAGCCTTGTTGCTAGGCCCTATAATTTTTTAATATATTACTCATCAGTCAGGATTAAGGGGGGGTGTTAGAATAATCAACCCATAGTTAGCTACCTTAGACATTAAATTAATAATTTTTGTCTTATTTACCTAGTTTCATGATTCCACCTTATGCAAGTTGTCATCTACACATGCATAGTGGTCAAAATTGCCTATTTTGACTCATGGAGTGCTTGAGAAACCTAAAGGAATCAATTCTGATTTATTCCTGGCCTCCTAGGAACCCTTCTGCTTTTTTTGCTTTATTGCCTGCTTTTTTCAGTGCTTTAAGGCAATTGAGAAAGTTTTACTAGGTGAGGTTAACTAGTTTTTTGTCCTCCATATCCTCCACTCTTTTATCCTATGAAAATAATGTATGAGTTGTCCTTCCATCACCTTTTAGCTTGCCTAAGTGATTTTTCCAATTCATGAGCTCCTTGACTTATTTGGAAACTACTTTATGCACCTATGGGGGAATTGCTTAATTTTAGTAAGTCTGCTTTTGACTAGATTCGAATTGCCTCCTCATGCATTCAAATCCCTTATGTAATTATTTATTGCAGCAGCCAATGATGTTACAGGGTTGGATATTGTACACTAAGGTAATACAGTTTAGTGTTCAGCTCCATGTTCAGTCTCTTTTGTGAGTGATTTTGCATGTACAATTGATAATTGTTCTGAGTTTAATTGTTCTATCATTGGGTTCAATTTCCACAAGAATAAGGTAGCTAATGCACCCAGTAGAAAGGTGCATGAAATGAATGTGGCATCTCTTAGTATTTTCCAATCAGATTTGAGGTAGCAGATTACTAATCATACTGTTGGAGATGAATGGTATGAACAGGTAAAAGACAAATTGCAGCAGCAAAGTCTTGAGAAGAGGTATGATGGATGAAAATTGAAAGAAGATGGACTTCTTACTTATAAAGGAAACATTTATATCCCAAATGTATCAGATTTGAGGAGAGTTGTTATGGATGAAATCCCTTAAGCTCCGTATTCTTGCCAACCAGGATATCAAAAGACAATTGCTACAGCTAGAAGGCAATACTTTTGGCCATGAATGAAAAAGGACATGTTTGAATACATTTCAAGGTGCATGAAATGTCAATAGGTAAAGGTTGATCATCAACACCCTGGAGGTTTGTTGCAGCCTTTGCCAGTCCCGGAATGGAAATGGGAAGTTATTTCCATGGATTTTATTACAGGATTGCTGGTGACTTGGAGACAACATGATTCCATCATGGTTGTGGTAGACAAGTTGACTAAGGTAGCACATTTTATACCAATAAAGTCTACACATAAGACTGATGACATTGCAAAGATCTTCATGAAGGAGATTTTCAAATTGCATGGATTGCCAAAGGAAATAATGTCTCACAGAGATGTCAAGTTCACTTTCAATTTTTGGAAGGGGTTGTTTGCATATTTGGGTACAAAGATAAACTTTCGCATTGCATACCATCCTCAGATAGATGGGAAGATAGATAGGGTTAATCAGGTGCCTGAAGATATGCTTTGCATGTATGTGATGGACAAACCAACCAAGTGGGAAGATTACCTACACTTGGTAGAGTTTGCTTATAAAAATGGACAACATGCATCCTTGGGGATGAGTCCGTATGAAGCTTTGTATGGAAGAAGGTGTAGGACACCAGTGACTTGGGATAATCCAGTGAACGGGGTTATGCTTGCACTAGAATTTCTCAAGAAAATGAAGCAAGAGGTTGTAAAGATCAGACAGAATCTGAAAGAAGCATAGGACAGATAGAAAATCTATGCAGATAAGCATAGGATGAACAAAGAATTCATTGTTGGGGATCATGTCTACCTCAAAGTGAGGGAAAAGAAAAGTTCCTTGAAGATTGGAAGTTGTTCCAAGCTATCACCTAGATATTGTGGGCCATTCGAAGTGATTGAAAGAATAGACTTGCAATTCCTGCTAGTACTAGATCTGATAATGTTTTTCATGTTTCTTTGCTTAAGAAATATGTACATGATACTAACCACGTGATAAATTGGGATATTATCCAGGTGTAACTCGAGGGAGAGTTCCTGATCCGGTGGATTATTCATCTTCAAAAATTACACTAATCCAATATGGTACAATGGGTATTAAACTATGGTTCAAAGACCATAACATATGTTTTAACTCATATGCTAAACATAGTGCGAGGACTAATCTTGGAGATTAATATGTGAACAACCCGCGTAGTTATCACATGGTGCGTAGCTTATCGCATGTCGTGCAGTTATCGCATGGTGCGCAACTTATCGCATGCCGCATAGTTATCGCATGCCACACAGTTATTGCATGGTGTGCAACTTATTGCATGCCATGCAGTTATGTATGGGTCATGCAGTAACATTGAATGGTTCATGAAAATCCCGCGTGGTCACGGTTGCTGCGACATAGATATCGCGTTTGCTGCGACCCGTATATATCGGTTGCTGCAACATTTGTGAAGTTAGTGATGTGCTGCAACATTTGTGGAGTTAGTGGTGACATCAAACGATTACGTTACATGTGGCATAGCCCAGTTGCATGTTTGGTGGTTTGCATTTGTTGTAACATAATGTGATGCTATGGTATGGTGCAACATATGTGCATGGTAGTCATTGCAACGTGTTGTGAGTCAGCACATGTGCGTGGAGTTGGTTGCAATGTTTTGGGGATATGGAACATCGTGGTAACATAACGCTTGGGAAGCAATTTGGTAGGATTGCATGGTTCGGTTTTAGCATATGGTTGTAACAATAATAAAGAAGATAACAACTGTGATGAAAGGGGGAGGCGAAACCGTTACTTATCCTCCCACTGAACGCTTAAATAGGGGATTATGGCCACCAAAGAGGGAGAGATTTAGATTGTTTAGAGCACAAAGCATCGTTTCTCTGAGGAGAGTTTTGCTGTGAAGTGTCCAGATGCTATTACTGGGGAAGTCGACATTCTCTGTTATACTTTAGCTTTCTTTTCCTTTCGAAGGCTAATTGTAATTTCCAGAAGAGAGGTCTTAAAGACTTTGTACAGCATTCTATTTACAGTTGCTGAAGTTGATTCCAAAACCATTTTGTATCATTTTATAGAGATTAATTGGATTGGTACCCATTGGAGAGGGACCCAGAGATGTAGCCCAGTGAAGGGGCTAAACTCCATTATCAACTTCTATTTGTAACTCTCTAATTCTGGGTTTCTTCTTTACATCTATTTATCAGTGTTGTTTTTTCATTTCTGTTCTAAGCATTTAATTTCCGTTAATGTTGTTCCATGAATTGCACAAACTGATAACCGCATTCTTTAAAACTTGTAATGCACTCAAGTTGAGATCCGATGGATCATATTATGGTATGAGAGCAGGTTAACTATTGGTGCAAGTTTGTGAATGCTTACTAGGTTCAGGTTAAAGCATGGTGAAGGAGAATTAATTGAAGCAGATCCTAAGATTTGCTGAAGGAGAACATTCTTAAGAACCATGTCTTCTCCACGAGGGGAAGAAAAAGGACATACATAACAGGGAAAAACTGTTATTTCTGAAACTGAGTTTTTGGAGGTTTTCATGAGCATGAAAGCCATGATGGAAATTCTACTCGATGAGTGAGCAGAAAGGAAGAAGAAAGAAGAAGGATCTTCATCCAAGGATACAGAAGTGAAGAAGGAAGAAAAGGGTAAAGGAGTAGAAGGTGATGGTGGTCCTACTGAAACTAATCAAAGTTTCTCTTCTTCTCATACTTCTCATTCAAATAATGCAAATCCAAATATGCCTTATTTCAAATTGAATGTGAAATTTGAATTTCCAATTTATAATGGAGATTTAGATGCTCAAAAGTTAGACAATTGGATCAAGCAGCTTGAAGTATGTTGCAGGGTGCAGGGCATTACTGATGACCCTTCTAGAATTCAATTGGCCACTTTGAGAATGAGTGGAATGGATCTTACTTGGTGGGAGAGCAAGATTCAACAAGATCTTCGAAAGAATGGTAAAATTATTTTAGTTTGGAATGAGTTCATTGAGGTATTAAGAAAGCAATTTTATCGTTTAGGTCACATTCAACAACTAACCATGAGTTGGGAAATGTTTAGACAAGCTAAAGGACAAAATATTCAAGACTATACTCATGAATTCAGAAAGAGGGCTATTGCATTGAATGTTGCATTGGATTCACATGAATCTCTTCTTAAGTATATTGGTGGCATGCATTCTTATTTGCGACATACTTTGTTGATGTTTAACCCCAGTAATTTGGATGATGTATGTGTTCAAGCTACACATTTAGAAGCTAGGGGTAAGCATGCTAATGATACTTTTGTGAAGAAATCATTTAAATTTGACAGCAAATCGAAAGGTAGAGATAAGGGACAAAAGAAGATGGATACTGTTAAGAAAGAGGGTGAAAAGCCTTCATGTTCACATTGTCAGAAGGGACATGATGTCTCTAAGTGTTGGAAACTTCATCCGAAGTTAAGGCCAAAGAAGTACAGAGGAAACAAAGATAAAGGAAAAGCAAAAGCTACTGCAGCAGTTATTTAAGACTTGGGATCCAACTCAGGTGATGAAACAAAGGTTACAGCTGTCGGAATCCAGTGTAAGAATAAAAGTATATCACTTCCCATTGATGCAAAATCAAGTTCTAGTGCAAGTACAAATCTGCCATCTACTTCTAAGCAAAATGATAAAAATAGAAATGCATTGTTTCATGTTTGTGTCATTACAAATCACACAAATATTGATACATTGTTTGATAGTGGTTCACAAGTAAATCTGATATCAGAAGAAGTGGTTAAGAAATTGCATTTAGTTACTATGCCTCATGAAAAACCCTATCCTCTTGGTTGGGTTACTAATGAGACACAATTGCAAGTTACAAAGAAATGTGTACTGAAGTTTGTCATTACTGAAAAGTTCATGGATGAGGTAGAACTAGATGTAGTACCACTTGATATTTGTGGAAATGTACTTGGGATTCCATATTTGTATGACTGGAAAGAAGTCTTTTATAGAGAGCTGAATAAGTATCATGTTTTTAAAGATGGTGTAGAGTATATTGTATGAGCACATAAGGCAAAAACCAATCTAGCAATAGTTTCTGCAGGACAAATGAGGAGGCTAGTAAATGCTAGTAAGAATTTTTTGTTAATGATGGTTAAGGTGAAAAATGATGAGATCTCTAAATCTTTTGAAGGACGTGATCCTAAACAGAAATATGAACTGATTGAAATCATTTTCGAGTATGATGATTTGTTTCAAGATCCGAAAGGGTTACCACCAAAGAGAGAGATTCAGCATGAGATACATTTGCAATAGGATGTGCCACTCCCGAACATAGCTATGTACCCGATGTCTGTAATACAGAATGAGGAAATAAAGAAGTAGGTTCAGGAGATGATTGAGAAGGGGTTCATCCGGCCAATCACTTCTCCTTGTGGCTCTCCTACAGTCTTGGTTCTGAAGAAGGATGGGTCTTGGAGGATGTGCATCGACTATAGGGACCTTAACAAAATCACCATAAAAAACAAGTATCTTCTTCCTCGCATTGATGATTTGCTTGATCAGTTGAAACATGCAACTTACTTTACAAAATTGGATCTGCTTAGTGGGTATCATCAAATCCATGTTGCTGAAAATGACGCCTGGAAAACAGGGTTTGTATGAATGGCTTGTGATGCCTTTCGGGCTCTGTAACGCACATACTAATTTCATGTGGGTAATGAATGATGTCTTTCATCCATTCATTGATGATTTTGTAATTGTATATATGGATGATATCCTAGTGTTTAGCAAAACTTAGGAAGAGCATATTGTACATGTGAAGAAAATTTTAGATATACTGAAGAAGGAGAAGCTTTATGTAAAAATGTCTAAATGTGAATTTGCTAAAACTTCTTTAGTATATCTGGGCCATTTTATTGGTGGAGGCCACCTACGAGTGGAACCAACCAAGGTTGTTGTCATTGTAAATTGGCCACAGCCTAACACCGTTATGAAAATCAGGAATTTTTTCGGTGCAGTTCAGTATTGGAGGAAATTCATTTCTGGGTTTCCTTCCATTGTTGCTCCATTACATGCGTTGACAAGCGTTAAAGAAATATTCCAGTGGGGAGGAAAGCATCAGAAAGACTTCGACACTTTGAAGGAAAGGATTAGCACAGCACTAGTTCTGATGTTTCTAGATTTGCAGCATCCATTTGAGATCGAAACCAATGCCAGCGGGTTTGCCATGGGAGCCATTTTGATGCAAGGGAGGAAGCCAGTCTGTTACCATTCAGAAACGTTCTCTACTGTGGTAAGTAACTATCCGACCTATGATAAAGAGTTGTATGATTTAGTATAGAGTGTGAAGAAGTGGAAACATTATATCATGAGAAAAGAAACAGTCATACATACTGATCATCAGCCACTTCAATATTTACAATATCAAACTAAAATACAACAAAGTAGGCATTTAAGATGGATGGGATTCTTACAATAGTTTCATCTCGTAATTAAGTACAAAAAGGGAATTCATAATAAGGTAGTAGACATGTTATTAAGGCCTCCTTCTAATGCTTCAATCATTCTTCAAAATAGTTCATTAACACATGAAAGTTATATTGAACAGTATGCAGAAGATAAATATTTTAAGAAAGTATATGCATCACTAATACATGGTAAATAGGAAGAGAACTATTATGTGCATAATCAACTCTTGTATCATCTTGGTAAACTCGGTATCCTAGAGAAAGAGAGAGTGCATGTGATTCGAGAAGCACATAGTTCATTGATTGCAGGACATTTTGGTGTAAGTAAAACATTGTCTGTATTGCAGAAACACTGTTATTGGCCTCAGATGACAGAAACTGTAGCTAAATACATAAGAGGTTGTGTTATGTGTGCAACAAGTAAGCCTAGCAATAGGAAATTAGGTTTGTACACTCCTCTTCCAGTTTCTTCTCGTCCTTGGGAAAGCATTTCTATGGACATTGTAGGAGGGCTACCTATGTCTAGAAAAGGGCATGATTACCTATATGTTCTTGTGGATAGATTCAAAAAAATGTGTATCTTAATGCCATGTAACAAATAGATCATTGCTGAAAAAATAGCTCATCTATTCTTTCAGAATGTTTGGGTACATTTTGGGCTACCCCTGTCTATTGTATCTGATCGGGATTCCCGGTTCTTGGGAGAATTCTGGTCAACTTTATGGGAGCTTATGGATACTAAACTTAAGAAAAGTACATCTTTTCATCCACAGACCGATCGACAAATAGAGGTTTAGATACTCAGAGGATATTGTAGTAAACATCCTAAGCTTTGGGATGAGCAGTTGCAGTATATACAACATGCTTACAATTAGGCAGTTCATTCTTCCACGAAAAGATCTCCTTTTGAAACTTGTTTTGGTTATCTGCCAAAAACATCGATGGACTTCTATTTTGGCAGAGATGCAGTGGATGGAACTCATGATGCAGATAAATATCTAAGGTTCATTCAGAGAATCCAAGCAGTGCATCAGGAAGTTCAGGAACAGTTGGAGAAGAGCCAGGCAAAGTACAAAGCCAGGCATGACAAGCATCGAGTTGATCGTCAATTTCAGGTTGGTGACATATTTTGGTTACATATCACCAAAGAAAGAATGAAAGGTGAAGGTAAAAATCTTAAGCCTATCAGGTATGGTCCATTTGAGATCTTGGAAAAGATCGGTACTAATGCTTTTCACTTGAATTTACCTCCATACATGCAAATTTATTCAGTTATCAATGTTGAGAATCTTAAACTGTATGAGCCTCCTATGATCATGGATGAGGAAACTAACATACAAATTCCTTCAATTGATGATATGGAACCTGAATACATGAAAGAGTTGCAGGATGATCTTATTCTTGACAGATATGTAAGGACTTCACGAAGGGGGAATGTTGAGTACCTTCGAGTGGGGCTTAAAGGCAAGCATCCTAACAAAGCAAGATGGATGGAGATTGGAAAGGTGAGGGAGCTGTACCCTCACTTACTTGCAGAATGATTCAAGATTTTGGAAGTCCAAAATCTCTCCAATGGGGAGGAATGATCCGATGGATTATTCATCTTCAAAAATTACACTGATCCAATATGGTACAATGGGTAGTAAACTATGGTTCAAAGACCATAACATATGTTTTAACTCATATGCTAAACATAGTGTGAGGACTAAGCTTGGAGGTTTAAATTGTGAACATCCCACGCAGTTATCGCATGGTGTGCAACTTATCACATGCCGCACAGTTATCACATGGTGTGCATCTTATCGCATGCCACGCAGTTATCGCATGGTGCGTAGCTTATCGCATGCTGCGCAGTTATCGCATGGTGCGCAACTTATCGCATGTCGTGTAGTTATGTAAGGGCCATGCAGTAACTTCAAATGGTTCGTGAGAATCCCACGTGGTCATGGTTGCTGCGACATAGATATCGCGTTTGCTGCGACCCGTATATATCGGTTGCTGCGACATTTGTGAAGTTAGTGATGTGCTGCAACATTTGTGGAGTTAGTGGTGACATCGAACGGTTACATTACATGTGGCATAGCCCAGTTGCATGTTTGGTGGTTTTCATTTGTTGTAACATAATGTGATGCTATGGTATGGTGCAACATATGTGCATGGAAATCATTGCAACGTGTTGTGAGTCAGCACATGTGCATGGAGTTGGTTGCAATGTTTCGGGGATACGAAACATCATGGTAACATAATGCTTGGGCAGTGATTTGGCGGGATTGCATGGTTCGGTTTTAGCATATGGTTGTAATGATAATAAAGAAGATAATAGCTGTGATGAAAGGGGAAGGCGAATCCGTTACTTATCCTCCCACTGAATGCTTAAATAGGGGATTCTGGCCACCGAAGAGGGAGAAATTTAGATTTTTTAGAGCATAGAGCATCGTTTCTCCGACGAGAGTTTTACTGTGAAGAGTCCAGATGCGGTTACTGGGGAAGTCGACATTCTCTATTATACTTTAGCTTTCTTTGCCTTTCGAAGGCTAATTGTAATTTCCAGAAGAGAGGTCTTAAAGACTTTGTACAACATTCTGTTTATAGTTGCTGAAGTTGATTCCAGAACCATTTTGTACCATTTTATAGAGATTAATTGGATTGGTATCCATTGGAGAGGGACCTAGAGACGTAGCCCAGTGAAGGGGGTGAACTCCGTTATCAACTTTTGTTTGTAACTCTCTGATTCTGTGTTTCTTCTTTATATCTATTTATCAATGTTGTTTTTTCATTTCTGTTCTAAGCATTTAATTTCTGTTAATGCTGTTCCATGAATTAAACAAACCGATAACAGCATTCTTTAAAACTTTTAATGCACTCAAGTTGACTCAAGTTGAGATCTGACAGATCAGTTCCAAATCAAGCTAATGTGCATTCTCGACAAGAAGGACACAATGCTCCAGAATCGAGCCATAGGGTAGGTAAAGGTGCAATGGTAACACTACAGACCTGAAGAGGCTACATGGGAGCTGGAGTATGGCATGCGATTGGGACACCCATTTTTGTTCAATTCTGTGGAACACTGAGGTAGTACCAATGTAGCATTTTGTTCAAATTTTGTAAAGCACTGAGGATAGTGCTATTGAAGGGGGAGGGGAATGTAACACCTCGGTTTTGACCCTGATGCATTAAATATACATGACATATATATATTGTAAATAATCATGGTGTGGAGTTAAAGGGAAAATCCCCACCATTGATTTGGTTATGTTTCGGTGATTGAAACTACTACCGATGATATATCGGAATATATGGCTTATATATTAAGTTGTGGCATCATGTAACTATGCATTTTAATTGAATAATCCTAACCAGCTATGCCAAATGAAACTAAATTGAAAAGGGCATGATTACTAAGGATAAATGGGGGAGGATTGTTAAACCTTGAGCTGTGGGAAAATCCATGTGTCAACCACCCATCTGAAGAACCCTGATGTCAGTTGAGGGTAGTTAGTTGTTGGGAAGTGGTGGGTGGGAGGCCTATCGACATGCACCCTCCTCTAGATGGATCGTTCCATTCATGTGGGGAAAGGAAAACAACAGAAAAGGTTGCCACTCTCCCACTCCCCCACTCTCTCCATTCTACTTCCCTTCATGTACCGTTTGGGAAAAACTAACCACGGTTTTTGGATGTTCATTTTCCTCACACATCGTGGAAGATAAAAGGATCCATAATTCTATGTGTGGGGGTTGGTTCTCCTTTCTTTCATATATTGTTGGATGGGAATATGTTCTTCCTATGATTTTTGTAGAGAATCACTTTTCCTTTCTCCATTGTTAGACTGTGAGATGTTTCCCTCCTGTTCACGCAAAGATTTTGTGTTTACTCCACCATTGTTTTTCGAAGTTGCTGGCTATGTCTGGATTGTGTTTGGTCCCATCCTTCATCGTGGATCGTGGATGTGGTTTCCTCATTGATTGTTGGTTGTGGTCTCATCCACATCTTGTTGCTTGTATTTTCCCTTTCCAAAGTGGTATCGACTGTAGTTTACCTTTGTGGAATCGTTTGGCCACGATAGGGTCAAGAACAATTTAGGTTTTGTTGTCCCCTGTCAAACCTGAAGTGCTTGTTTTGTTGCATGCATGCATTGATTGGTCTTCAGACTGCATTAGAGTGGTGATGAGGGCCTGATGTGTTTGACAAACCTGGTGTGCTTGGGGAACCACACAGACATAGCTAGTGGGTTGGATTTCTTCTACACAACCCCTGAATAGCACTAGAGGGGAGGTCGGGGCCTAAGGGACTGCGTAATAGAGAAAGGACTGATTTCCTTATGTTGGGTGTGTGTGGGTGTCCTAGATGTAAGGATAGTTCTATTGTAGGTGTCCTTAGCTCTTCAATGAGCTCACCACCTTAGCATTTAGCCTTTCCCTACTACTGGATGGCCTGATAAACCCAACTGAGTTTGCCTGGCTGATCTGATGCTCACCTGATAAACCCAACTATGTTGGCTTGGATGAACTGTGTATCCTTGAATGTTTTGTTACCCTTCTCTATGTGTAATCCTACTAGTTCCTTATTCCTTAGGGAATCATGCCTAACTTGGGGGTGGCATTGTTGCTAAGAGATGAAGGAGCATGTTGGCCTATGGTTCGGTGGAATGTTGTAGTGACATAGTTGGTTGCGGGACAGTTTTTATACGATGAGTACTCTTGTCTATTTTACTTCTGTAGTTATGTTACTATTAATGAAGTTATGATGAACATGTATATGACTAAATGTTTTTTTGCTTCCGCTGAATATTTGTATAATTATGCATCCTAGTCTGTTTATTATTGTTAAGCATTTACTTCAGATATTATATGTATGTACATGTTCATGGGGCTAGTTACGTGTATGTTTTGGTGTTTAGTAGCATCCTCTTTCCCGGTCGGAGGGTCAAGGATGTTACAACACACAAGAATATTCTCAACTCATTGTAAGAGAAAATAAGATGGGAATATCAAGCTCTCACCATCCAAAGAAGATACCTCAAACGATGAGGAATATGAAGAACTCAACTATTGAAGAACCTCTTATCCATATTAGCATTTGGATAAGAAACAATGCTATTATGAATGAAGAAGATGATGAAGCTAAAGGCTCAAGAAGGAGTCTACCCACGAAACAAATAAAGATATGTATTCAATTGTCATTTCATGATATTTTTTGTTATGCATTTGTTTAAATTCAGTTGATGTATTATGCATGATAGAATGTTTGCATTAATGACAGTATACTACTAATATGCATGTAATGGGTAAGTAGCCCATGGTGCTATACAACTCTCCATTGCTACTTATCTATAATGAAACCTCTTTACTAACATATTGGATTAGTGCACAATCTCAATGTTGTCATGGTAGAGATGGAAGGCATCTAGAAAGTTTCCATGAGATATGGATGAATGTTGTATTGGCTAAAGTAGTTGCATGATCATATATTTATGCATAAGAATTTTCCATTCTGGATATGTATTATGAAATGTTTCTAACCATACAACTAATGCATTTGACTTGTAGGAAAGGTCACATACATAATCGCCTACAAGCAAAGAAGAATGAGACTTGTTCCAAAGAACAAGTGACGATAGTTTAAGATGAAGAATAATATGATGAATGCATCGACATCATTGATGCAAAACCTTCAAGCTATGAAGAATTAACAAAGAAGAAAGGGAAGACCAGTTCAAGAAGAATGATGTCTAGGATGCAATATCGATACATGAAGGGAAGTTCATAGTTCCATCATGCACTAGATGGAAACATTGTGGGATACAAGGAAAGATTCATAGCACAAGGCTTCTCACAAAAAGAAGGCATAAACTACGAAGAGAAATTTCTAGCCACTGGAAGTGAAGTCACATGATAGGTAGAATCATATGTGAAAATGAAAGAAGGGTTTGTATGAGCTCAGAAGACACCCATAGGATAACACATACATGAGGATCTTGATGAAGATATGAACCTTTGCTACAAGGTTGATAAAGGATGACAAGCTCACAAATGGGTGCGAGAAGAATGTTTTCAAGATAGAGGATCTTGGTATTGAGTGATCCGAGATGGATACATAGAAGATTAGTAGCATATGAAGCTACTTGTCACTCTAGTATAGAATGTTTCAGTGCATAGAGTACAAAAGATGGAGGGAGTATGATGCTTGAGAGGGAGTGACTACAGAATATCCTGAGGTTTGACGTGGTATGACAGGATGGATAGATTATTGATGAATCTAGGCTTTACTGAGAGTAAAGTGAATTCCAACCTTTGCTTCAAGGTTTAAGGTGGAAGACCAGTGATGCTCCTATGATGTGTCGATGCATTATTTTATTGGCATGGAGGTGTGGCAGAATGAATATGGAATATCCCTGGGACAAGGGAAGTATGTAGTAGAGATCTTGAAGAGATTCAATATGATGGAATGCAAGGCCATGACAACACCTATGGCATCAAACTTGGAGCTATTGAGTGATGATTTATCAAAAGTGGTTGATGCTATGATATATCATCAGATAATCGGGTCCTTGATGTAGCTGATGAACATGAGACCAAATATTTGCTTTGTTGTGAACACCTTGAGCCAGTTCTTGATAGATCCAAGACATGTTCACTTGATTACTGCAAAGCATATTCTCGGGTATCTAAGGGGTACAATTGATTATGGGATCAAGTATGAGGCAAATCAAAAGATTAACTTGGAAGGTTATGTTGATTTAGAATGGGTAGGCAGTGCCATTGATAGAAAGAGCACTTCAGGGTGTTGCTTTAGTATGGGATCAGGTGTGATCTCTTGGTTTAGCAAGAAGCAATCCTGTGTGCCACTGAGTACAGATGAAGCAAAGTATGTTGCAGCTTGTTCAGCTAGTTGTGAGGGAGTATGGCTGAGGAAGCTATTGTCTAATTTATTTGATCTCTAGTTAGATGCTACTTGTATATATTGCGACAACCAGAGTTGTGTAAAGTTGTTGGAGAACTCGGTGTTCAATGACAAGTAGAAGCATATTGAGATAAATGATCACTATATCAATGATATGGTGCAGAGGGGAGTAGTGAAGCTCCAGTATGCTACGATGGACAAACAAATAGCTGATGTGTTGACGAAGCCATTAGCCAGAGTGAAGTTTGAGCACTTCAGTGGGAATCTTGGTGTTATCTAGATCAAGGTTCCTTCCAAGGGGAAGTGATGAGTCTGTGAGCCATTCTGACATGGTGAGAGGATTGATTCCTTCCATGGGTAGATGTAAGGGCTGAACCATTCTGTCATCGTGAGAGGATTGGTTCCTTCCATGTCAGATATGAGTATTGAGCCATTTTGATGTGACTGTAGGATTGGTTCCTACATGATTAGATATAATGTCTATTTCCATTCTTGGAATTGAGGTGCTGGTCAGTTACCAGAAATACTTGGTATAGGATTGAGGGCCATTTTGATACGACTGTGGGATGTGTTCCCACATGATCAGATATGAGTGCATTGAGTGATTGAGGGACATGATACCACTTGATCTGATGTGATTGAGGGATGTGTTCCTCGATAATGGAGGCACCTGGTCAGTTACTACGAATCATCAACCTGGGGTTGAGAGCCTTTCCAGCAAGGTTGCAAGATGTATTTCGACATGGTTGGATGTAAGTGTAGAGCCTTTCTAGCAAGGTTGCAGGATGTGTTCCCGCATGGTTGGATGTAAGTGTGGATCCTTTCTAGCAAGGTTGCAAGATGTGTTCCTGCATGGTTGGATGTAAGTGTAGAGCCTTTCCAGCAAGGTTGCAGGATGTGTTCCCACATGGTTGGATGTAAGCGAAGAGCCTTTCTAGCAAGGTTGCAGGATGTGTTCCCGCATGGCTATATGTAAGTGCAGAGCCTTTCTATCAAGGTTGCAGGATGTCTTCTCGGATGGCTAGATGTAAGTGCAGATCCCTTCTAGGAAGGTTGCAGGATTTGTTCCCGCATGGCTAGATATAAGTGCTGAGCCTTTTTGATAGGGTTGTGGGATGTGTTCTTGCATGATTGAATGTGAGTGCTAGGCCTTTTTGATAGGGTTGTGGGATGTGTGCCCTCATGGTCAGATGTGAGTGCTGGGCATGCCTTTCTGACATGGTGTTGGATGCATTCCTCTCATGGTTAGATGTAAGTGCTGGGTGGGCCATTCTAACTTAGTGTCAGATATAAGCACTAAAGAAGACCTACATGGAGGCTAGGTCTACAACCAGCATGGAAAACGGCTTGCTTTGTAGAACTTCCTGTGACGAGAAGAATCATGAGATAGCACCCATGATGATGATCCAGCAATGATGATCCAGTGATGATGATCTACATTGAGTGATGATCCAGATCCAGTGATGATGATCCAAATCAAGTGATGATGTAGATCCAGTGATGATGATCTAGATCGAGTGATGATCCAGAACCAATGATGATGATTCAAATCGAGTGATGATCCAAATCCAATGATGAAGATGACTTGGAGATGACGTGGACTTGATGATGATCCAGAGGATACAAAGAAGAATACTTGTGCTGATAAATTGTGTCAAGAGAATACCTTCCTAGTTAAGAGGGAGTGTTAATGTATTTGTAACTTTGGAATATATTCATCCGTATATCTTATGTAGTGTACCTTGATGTTTATTCTGGGATGTGTCTGTAATGTATTTGAGTCATGTCATGCCCTGATGTTCCTATTGGGAGCTTCTATAATGTAAACAAGTCATGTCAAGTAATTGTGGATAACGCTCCTATTGGTTAAGGGTTAAAGTCCCACAGTTGTGGGGCCCTATGGTTATTAGACTATCCTAGAGAAGTTGACCCTAGGTTAGTTATTGTAGGTCAGGGAAATAGTCCCCACCATTGTGTTAAGGATAACCCTCCTTGTTGGTAGGAGGAGGAAAAGTCGCCAGAAGTTGTGGGGCACTAGGGTTATTAGACACTCCTAGATATGTCGGCTTTAGTAAGTAATTTTTAAGTGAGGCCGACATGTTGGAGTGGGTTTCAAGTGAATGAAAGAATATAAATAGAGAGTGAGCCTCTCTGTTTAACACACACACACTCACTCATTGGGGTGCATGAGTGAGAGGAGAAGTTGTTGGGACAAGAGAGAGACTACTACTATTGGGAGATGATCTTTATGTTTTTGGGTTTTACTTTTGGTGTTGATTCTATCTCTGAGGAAGTTGTTGAGTTTTCTCCTTTATGGTTTCCTTGAGGAAAATTCTTTGTGTCCCTTATCTCTTGTGTTTTATTGCTATGTATGTTATTCTCTCATATAAGATCCTAAGATCATAATGCTAGCTTGAATGATAAAAATCTAACAGGGAAGGTGTCTCAGCATATTCTTAATTTCTCATCTTGCCCCATACCATATCAACATGTTGAACGTACTTTTGGATCTCTCCACAGAACTATGAAATAAATTCACATACTTGCACCTAGTGGGAAACAAAATAAAAATTTTTATAAGACAACATAAACTTAGTTACATGAATATAAATTTATGTTAATAAACAATGTTATAAAACAAAATAAAATTATTTACATGAATATTAATTTATGTTAATAAACAATGTTATAACACAACATAAAAAATATAGTGATTTAAAAATGAGTATTATTAGTGTACATTGTCACCTATGAAGTCACCAATTTAATCTTCCTACTTTCTTTCGCATCATGTAGCTTATATGTCTGATACTGATAGTTCTGCTTCTTGACAATTTTATTCCTGAATGGTTGATATTCACTCTCATGGATGCAATCATACCATAATGATAGCCCACCACATTTGTTGCAAGAATCCTCTACACATTATTTTATGTAATATGTCTTCCCTTCTTTCTTCTGACACATTATGGTATTGATGCAATCTCTAGATGACATTGGGGGTACTGTGCTTGAGCATCGCTGCACATGGTTAGGATGCAAAAAATGACATATATTTGCAAATGTATATTAATAAATATATAAATCTATGTGGTACCTACAAAAAAAGTGTTTCATATGGTATTCATTCTAACATACCAAGGCTTTCATTTTTCAAAAGATCACTTCCCAAGCCTTAGCTCTACCTGGGAAATTTTAAACATCTGGAACAATTGAGTTTATGTCATGTCAAGATGATGTTTAACATGGAGTTCAGTATTAATAGAACTCATATATCATTTTAACACATTCTTTGTGTTAGAAGAAGGACTAGTGTTATCGTGCCAAAATGTGTGCACTAGTCGCTTTACTACTTTGACTAACTTCATGTCTTTATAGGGAAACCTACCCCTAAATGCCCATAATGTTTCCATCTATACCTCTACATCAAGGTTCTCTCTTCTTACTAAATATTTTTTAAGTTTCTTTGGATGTAAAGGCACAAATTGTGATGTGCATTTAATTAAACGACGTTGTCTTGTTGATCTACTTAAAATTGATTCAGCCAAGACACGACAAACCACATTATAGTCTTGTGAACGAATTTTTTTACCAATCAATGTGAATGCAGAGAAAATAGATTTAAGTGAAATGAACAAAGTAATTCTACTAAAGAACCTGTTAAATAAGATATAACTAATAATTCTTCAAAATAACTGCAAATAGTTAAAGAATTAAAAACTGTAATGGAGACTGTTAAAAAAAAGAATGAGAGAATCCTAAGAGGTCAAGAGGAGCTAAACCAAATACAACTAGAAAAGTTTCAGAACAAAGGAAAGGATAAACAGATAGAATATGATAATACGTCCTACCAACATAAAAGTAAAAGGTCAAAACACTACAAGATTAAAAGCAGTTCTTCTTCTAAAATTTAGGGTGAGACACACAAGAAGAAACACCAATATTCTAGAGACAGCAGTGAAGATAAATATCATGCTAGGAAGATGAAATATAAGCCCTATGAAGAGATTTCTGGAGAGTTTAAAAATATTAAACCACCAAATTTTAACAACGAAACAGAGAAAGGAGAGGAAGCCAAAGCATGTCCGTCCAGAATGAAAAGGTACTTTCAAATATATAATTACTCAAATTAGTTAAAAGCTAGAATGGAATTATATAACTTAGTTGGAAAAATTGAGATGTGGTGGAAGGACATAAAACGAGTAAAGGGAATAAAAGAAAAGAATATAAATTGGAGCACTTTTAAAAAGTACTTTAAAATGAAATTTTTGTTGGAGCAGTATTACGAAGAATGAGCTAAAGAACTTTATGACCTGAAGTTGGCAACTATGAATATAAAAGAGTTAAATAGTAAATTTTTAAGCTTACTATGGTATGTGCCTTATATTGTTGATGAAAAACCCAAGGTGTAGTGGTTTATGAGTTTTTTAACTTTTCATGTTCAGGATAGAATTGAATATCATAACCCGAAAAACATTGAAGGGGCAATGCAAAAAGCAAATTTCTGGTATGAGCAAAACTGAAAAAGGGAGAACATGCCAAACTAGAAAACAAAAGGGTTTAATAATTTTGACCCAAGAAAGGAAAATTTCACACCTGATCAGAATTTTGAGCATAATAACTCACACAATATTCCTAACAAATTTTTTTAATAAATAATTTAAAAGGTAACTCACAAACAAGAAACAAGACCATCAACAATATTCCCACTGTGCAGGAAGAAACAACGGTTGGTGACTTGGCGCGAGGGATGCCCATAATCAATGCAGTGCTAGAAAACACACATGTTGAATATCAAACTTCCATGGTAGATGTAGGAGTTATGTTGAACCATAAGCCCATTTCTATTTTACTTGACTCAATGGATAGCTTGAGTTGTGTTTCTCCTAGTTTAGTAGAGAAAAGTAAAATACCCATAAAGAAATTTGAAAAACAATCATGGTTGGTTCAATTAGCTACAGCCGCAAAAAGGAAAGTAATTAATGAATCAGTTTGAAACTTCTGTAAAGATAAATGTACTTCTGTTAGGCTCCTATGATGAGTTAATTAGAATGGATCGGTTGGAACAACAGTGAGTAGTGTTAAATTGTTGTGATAAAACTTTTACATTTTTAAATAACAAAGGAGAAAGGTTAATGATATAAGGAATTCCTAGGAAAACATAATTCAGAAAATGAAATACCCCCATTTGAGGGAGTAACCCAATTGATAGGTTAATACTAGGACCTAAGTTATTAAAGGAGATGGATTTAACCATGAAGCAGGTACACATTAATATAAAGGTTGCACATGACAAACATAAGAGTCAAGTAGATATTAAACAAACACAGAAAGAGTTCCACGTGGGTGAACATGTTTTCATTATGGTAAAACCTAAAAATAGTTCTTTAAAGTTAGCAAGGTGTGCTAAGATAGCACCCAGGTACTGTAGTCCTTTCGAAATATTGTCCATATTTTGACCGATGGCATACCAACTGGCCTTCTCAGCGAATCTTAAACTTCATAATGTTTTTCACATTTCTATTTTAAAAATATATGTACATGATTCTACTCATGTGATAAATTTGAATGATGTACATGTAGAACCCGAAAGATATTTTCTGGTTGAACCAGACTGTATCCTTGACAAGAGGGAGATATTTCTTTGGAATCACATCATTGATCAATTGAAGATGCAATGGAAGCACCTTAGTCCAGAAGAAGCAACGTAGGAATTGGAGAGTCATATATGGAAAACATATCCTATTCTGTTTCAAGCAACCTCCGAGGATGATGAATAAAGAAACATCGAGGACAATGTTAGACTTAAGGGGGAGCGTATGTCACATACCCCAATTTGATATAGCATTTTATGTTAAGAAGACATTATATTTTATTTTATTGTAATGTTAATGACTATTTACCAAGTGGGGTTGTTGCTGCCTTTCACACACCTGGGTCACGTGGTAGAAATATTCAAGCCACTCGGTGTGTCCTTCTGGGCAAGTCTCGAGTCAAGGCTGCCACCTTGTTCTTGACTCCTCCGTTTAGGCTCAACTCCTAATGAAGCCAAGGGGGGTAGACCCTATTAAGTTACCAAGGATGATTACTTGGTGTTGTGATGTTAAATTGAATGAGTTGCTTAGGAGTTTGCAATGTAACTATAGATTGTCTAAGATGGCAAGATATAAAAGTTGAACACACGAAAGCACAATGCTGAGACACAATATATATATAAAACAAGAAAATAACCAGTGCCTTAGAATGGAGTCAAAACTAGAAACAATATACTTGCATGTGCTTGGAGTGAATGTTTTGTGATTGCCTCTTGGTACATTTTAAGTTAAATTTGAAGTGTGAGTTGATTAAAATTAGGCTGAGGGGGGACTCCAGATATACCCGAGAGTACTTGGAGTATGTCCAAAACTAAACCTACACGGCTACCCGCAAGGAATATGTGGGATGAAATGGAGTCTCTGGGGCTATTTTTCATAATGCACCCATTAGGGTGTGACAGAGATCAGCGCCTCGAGGTCACCTTTTAGAAGTTCCCGCTTCCTTTGGATATTTTTCCACCGTAAAGGTTTGATCTAGGTGTTGGATTTTCACTTGATGGTTTGTTAGTTGGGTTGAGTGAGTCCTAATTATGCTAGTCACCCAAGTGCTTTTGATGCAGCTTGACTTATCGGATGAACCACAGCCAAGTGCAGAGCATACACACTAGAGTCTTGTCAATTTTAGTAAGTTTTAAACTGGATGTTCTTGTTTAAAAGAAAATCCTCCAAGAACCTCTTTCGATCCAAGTGGATCTCAATCAGGGAATTGAGGAGGGGTTAATTTTATAACTGCTGATAAACAAATGATGAAAAATAAAACAAATACACAATTTTGGTTTTCTAATTAGTCATACCACGAATCTCTTTCCCCTTTCGGGTCAATCGGGAAATCGTGGGGTAAGTATTATGATTACTTTGAAAAAAAAACAAAAAGTGGAATATGAAATTAATAATAAAATCAAGTATACTATCCTACAAATGAGATCAATTCTATTTTGAAAAAACAAATAAGCAAAAAACGACGAAAATGACACCGATGCAAATACCCCCAGGGGGGATGGGGAATGGGCTCGAAAAAGCCTATTCAAAAAATAATTTTATTAATAGCGGTTACAATATCAGAGAAATAATATATCAGAAAATTCTTGGTCCTTATATGGGTTTAAACCAAGATCTTACAACTTTGCAAAAATTTTAAGATTTTAGTGAAAAGGGAAACCCCTAGGGGGATTTGAACGCTCTTGAGGCCACTTCGGACAGAAGATTCCTTTCTTTTCTATCATACCTGATAAAATATAGAGAGGATGTTAGAATAACATATGCCCAAAATCACTTTAAGAGTACCTTTGGATCAGCCTAGCTTATCTAAAAAGAAATGAAGTTAAAACTAGCTAAACAAGCGAAAAAGGAACCAAGGAAAGAAAGATTTCCTTGGGATCTTGGCTTGTTGTTCGTGCAACCAATGAAATATGCACTGATATTGAAGAATATTAAACTTATAACAGAAAAAGGAAATGTAATGCATGGGATCTACAAGTTTTCTTTAAATTTTCATGCAAAAAGACGATTTCCCTAAAGCTAGATCTAGAATGCTTATGAAACTTTTTTAAGTGCAAAATATAGGCTATAGCCTTGGTACGATAGATATATGTTGGAATTACTTTTAATATGATATATCTAAGAAAAATCAAAGCTACGAACAGAGTAACCGGGTAAAAATGTTGATTTTTTATAGAAATGAGAAGAAGAGGAGATAAGGTCGGATCGTTGCTTGAATGGAGCAAGATGAAAGGAGGCCCTTTTGTGGAGTGCTGAGGGACAGATTCTTGAGATTATTGGATAGGAATGGAGTCAATCTAGATCCACACCTTCATCCAATCAGGAACCTGCAACTAAATAACACAAATCTGCACACACCTCGTGAGATTTGGATATAGATGCATAAAGCAACAAAAATGAAAGATTATGCAGAAATAACCTTATTTAAGCATATAACTGAAATTTTTGAGGATACATCACATGGATAAACAAGATCAAGAAATATAGCTTTCCTAGTTTACACCCTTACTAGATTCAGCCGAATGCTTGAATCTAGAACACAGAAGCAACACAGGATTTGGCAAGAAATTGTAGCTACCACATCAGCAGCATAACACTGAGAATCCACACATACACATGCACTACACAGTATAGCCTCCAAATCTTCTTTATTCCCAAATGATGATAAAATACAGAGTTACAATGACAATCCCTTTAGTCCAGCTCTAACTAGCTTGGAAGAGGGAGCCTCAAGCAGGATATATACAAATTATAGGCCATCTATCCCAGGGGAGTGCAATTCCTCATGGAATCAAGTAAAATCAACTGATGAAGAGTTCATCAATGTAGAATTGAAGCTGAACTGAGCCTACTTGTCAACCGGGGGCTTGATTGAGCTAACACATCAGCCCATACACACGACACATTGGCCCACAGAGCATCCAAGAAAGTCCACACATGTGGAGGAGAGAGAGAGGGTGCAATTCCCCATAAAGACAGCTGTAGATCAACTCTGGATCTGATTTGATCACCTCCTTCAATCAAGGATTTCTCAAATCCAGTCAATTTGCTCCAGATCTGATTGATTTCAATCAAATCGGTTGAGAATCCACTAATTTATTGATTTTGGATTTGCTCCATTATTCATCAATTTATTAATTAAAATAATCAATAATTGATTTTTGGGGCTTTCTGACCTGAGTGATGGAAGATCACTCAAAACTTAGGAAATAGAGGGTCCATTGGTTTACATGGTGCTCTTAGCTTGAAAATGAGCACCTACATGACTGAAACCGATTATTTGGCACACTTTTATTACAAAATCAATTTTTCCAATTAAACTATTAAAAAATAGCCTAAGTTTTGGAAAAATTAAATTTTAATTAAAAACACTAAAAAGACTAAAAAATTGAAAAAATGAAAAACACCTAGGGGGACTTAGACATGTTCATATGACTCAAAAATGATGTCTAGCATGTTTATACATTGACACATAGACTCTAATAACCTCAACAGGACTAAATGCCAAGCCGACCACCCCAACTTTGAAGGTATGGATTGAAAAACTCAGAAATTATCAGTCGTTTGTTCAACAACCAATAATAACCAAGGGAGAAAACACCCTGGGCTGATCGTATTGATAAATAAAGTCTAAGAGACCGAGTCTTTTATAGACACTATCATGCTAGAACATTTATTACAATTCCCCCATGGGGTATGAACATGTGATATGATACAACAAGCACTTCCCAGAAGTACTTCCAAAGGTCTTTTGAAGTCCGAACAAGTTAACTATGTCCGGTTCACTAGGCTCACTTGATAAAAAACCACTAAGTACAACTTAGGTGGTAACATGAGTCAAGGATAATTGTAATCAATTATGTTGAATATTTTATTAGTTAATAAATAAAAAGGAGACACATAGCTCAAGGAGGTTGTTAAATGAGTGTCCATTGACCCACTAGGTGGAAAATATTGGGGTAAGAGTAAACTGACACATGGCAGCATCGTCCACCACTCCTAACTGTTGCAAGGGGAAACTTCCCTATTTTTGTGGTCATGTTCCCATAGAAAGTGGAACAAGAAAAAGTGGCTCATCAGTTGAAAAACTGACCCAAAATACCTAGGCATGCATATATTTACCATCGAATTCCATAGGAGGATGTTCAATGATTACATTGTGAAAATTATAAAGTTGGTAATTGGTGCACAAGAGATGCAATGAGGGCAAAGGCATAAGTCGTTTTTAGTGATTAAGCATGTTTCAGAACTAGTGAAGCTTGTTAGATGAGTTCTTTACTGCTGAGGATAGAAGTATTGATGTTGAGTACTTCTGTGGAGTTGCAGAGGTGTTTAGTCCCATCATTCACCAAGTGCTTTCAACCAGTGGACATGCTTGGGTGTCCTAAGACAAGCAGTGAGCTATATTCAGGAAAGGTTGGGTGGAACGGGCTCCTTGGGTTGTTTGTCTCCTCTACAAGTTATCAGGTTCTAATGTGTTATTTTATTTATCTTGTGCAAGTAAAGTAATGAAATGGGTATAGTTATGTTTTACTATAAATTCTTCGATACTTGCAGCTGTAATAGACTGGTTTTAAGTCTACATTTTTATCCAGGAATTTACTTGTATTTATTAAACTAGAATTAGATATGATTTTTTTTTAGTGAATAAAAACCCCTTTCTGTATTATTCCACTCGTCATAAGACGAAGTACTCTAGTATAGAAGGTTAATTAGAAAATGACTGTATAGATATAAAATGTGTTTGAATATGTTTTAATTAGAAAACGTTTATGGAGTGCTTCAAACAGGGATGATGATAAGATCATAATCCTTTTATTTTTAGAATCCTTATCATTTAATTATAATTTTCTCTAAAAATTAACACTGATTTTATAAAGTAATCTTTTGTTACATAGCTGTGAAACTGTGCATAACTTAACACATCATTAATGCCCTCCTTTAGAACTCCAACATTTATCTATATGTTTATAAAACCACTACATAACACTTTAGAAAACCTCATATAGTAGAACTGTTATTACACATGCAAGGTTTAATGAGTACTTTAATAAATTAAATAATTACTGTAAAAAAAACATTTGAGTTGATTAAGATTAATGAAGAATACTAGTACTATTTAAATATTATAATTACTTGAAGTAGAGCAAATAGTAAGCAAGCAATAATAACCAAACAAAATCTTTTATTAATAAAGAAATAAATTGTTTGGTTTTAAAAACCCTAAAGTGTCTATTCCATTCGAGAAACAATTAAAAAGTAAAATAGATTATACCTTTAACTACTATCCCAACAAGCCATGTTAATCTAAAACATCACAACTGCTAAATAAAAACCAAAATCTAGTTTAATCATAAATAGTTTAATCATAATCACGGCCCTAGTCATTTTCTACTTTCAATTTAAGTTGAAATATTTAAACCTTTTACACACATTTTACTATATGTGAGGAAAATATTTGTAACACAACAGGTTTTACTATTTTCATGCATAGTTCCATAACAAACTTGGTCCGTTTTACAGTAATTTATTGTAACACAGTCTTCAAATCCTCTTTTTATAAACTAAGAAAGTCAATATAAGGTTTAGAACGAGAATTCCATATTAAAACCAAAGCCATGATAAATTTTATAGAGTTGAACCAAAAGCATCAAAAGAGCTTTATTGAAGGTGCTACAACATAAACAAACTCCTTACCAAAACTAGGAGCATAAATATTATTACCCCAATATATTTAGTTTACAAAAGACATAGCTTAATGATAGAACCCTAAGGGTTAGAACAAATGGTCATACGGCCTCCTTTTTCATTCTTAATCAAAATAAAAATGGTTTTCTAACATAGTAAGCAAATGTTATGTTGAATAGCAATAACCACCATCAACTTTATTTTCTAAGGAAGACATGGAAGGGAACTCCAAGGTTATATGTCTTAGGATTACCCAGTATTTTGAGCCCAAAAAACATCAGCTTCAAGCTAAGTGTTTCCTCTGTCAACTTGGAGTGGTGTAATTTCTCACCTATGCTCACAATTAAAACAATTTTGGAACTGTTAGTGAAATCCTGCCATGTTTTTTTATAAAACAAAGAAAATTGAAACGTTGAAGGATTTATTGAAAATACTTACAGTGTAGATGATGAACTCCTCTCAGTTGCAGCAAGAAAACTAGAACCTCAAACTCTTTTAACACTTTAATTCCCACAAATAATCCACGGTTGAATGCCAAACTCATAAGAGAACCTCTAGCTCAAAAGGATGGTGTTATACTCTAACCCACTGACTAGTTGGCTCCTCAAAGAGTTCTAATGGTAATTGTTGCAGAAGAGGACGAAGGCCTCGTGGCCACCCTTCCTCGCCAAAGTAAAAATCACAATGAAGATAAGTGAGACTTTAGGGTTTGAGTCTTAATGAAAAAGTGTAGGGTTTAATTCCCAAAACCTCCACCAAGTAAAAACTTACCACGTGGAATCTACTTCAAAAGAGATTTTCAGGAGTTTGATATAGTGTAAAAATTCTTCGCTTTCACTCTGCATTGTTTTTATAAACATAGTAATATTACTTCATAAGACCAACCTAAATGCATGGTGAAAGACTTTAAACAAATGATAATTTGCTTAGTAAATATTTTTTCGAGCTATGTTAAGATCAATACCTTTGATTTTTGTGAAAACCTTATTCCAAACGAATTTGTATGCAAGGTCATACTATTACTTGTTTACTTTGAAACATGTTATATCTGTTAGGTTAAAACTGTGGTAAGGTAATAGTAATTATGCCTTTACATTTGTTTAATAATAAAGAATATCATATATTTATATTAAGGTTTAGTTAGGATGTTTCGGATATATTGGATCTTTTATATATACATCATATACAAAGTAATAATCATTACTTTGGTTAAATTTTAACAAGTCATTTTGTATGAGAAGGTTCTTGACCTAAACCATAGTTTATATATATTTATGTGATGTTAAGCTAGGTTTAGTTTTTGAGATATATATTGAATATATGCATAGCATCATTTTTTTTCTTATGCCTAGGATAGTTCTTACAAGTGAAGGTTAATATATAATGGGTAAATGACTATATTAATGATATTATAGTATTTAGGTGAGACCTAGAAAGTTTATGTGGTGAAATTACATAGTTTTAAACTAAATAGACATGTATCCAAGCCTTTTGGTTTTACACCAGCGTAGATCCAAATCCTAGGCTCTATCAAGCGCCGAGATGGATCAAATCTCTCAAGGTGCAAACCTCTTTTTAGGTATCCATTGATTTGATTTAAACCAAAATACACATATTTTTATTTAAGGTCCACATATAATTTTATTGTTATTAATATTTAACATTATTTATGGCCGGCACATAATATTTTTTATTATTTTTTATTTTGTTAGGAACGAACATTGCATCATTTCCCCACACATGGTTTTAAAAACCATATGCAGGGCCCTCCTACAATCATGATTTGTTTAGGAGTCCTTGCATATGGTCTTAAAACCATTTGCAAGGCCCTCCTAAACCATGTACAATAAAAACATGTGTTGTTTAGGAGGCCTTGCACATGGTTTAACAACCATGTGCAAAGCCTCTTAAACCATGGGTTCTTTAGAATTAAAACCATGTGCAAAGACATCATGCTTTTGCAAATAATTCAATTTTGTGTTTTTTCTTTACCCACTTATTTTTTTCACGGATAATTAAATTTTTACTTTTTTATTGTTTTGTTAGGTAGGAAGATTACAACATCTCCCTCATATTAGATTGTTTTTGTGGCCAACATTTATTTTTTCCTATTAGAAAATTTATTTTTTATTAGATATCAATTTTTATTTTGTGTTACAAAATCTCTCCCATAATATTCAGTATCACTATTGTTTTTGCCAACATGTTACAAATGTTACTAATGTTGTATCATGTTAGAAGATCTCTTCCATAATATTCACTATCACTATTATTTTTGGCTGACATGTTACAAGTGTTACAAACGTTACATCACATTACAATATCTCCCCCATACTGAGCTGGAGAGAACCTCTCGACGCAAAAACAACTAAAAGCAAGGTTGATTATTCTAAGTAATTATGTTGTATAATTTATTGATAAACAAATAATTTTTCTACTCAAAATCAAATTTTCTACGTAAATAATATGGTTATAGAACCGGGAGTATCTTACACTTTGATTATTAAAGACAAAAAGTGTTGTCATACTTTTCTTCCTAACTTGATTTTATAATATTCAAATATTTAGCATTCTACCTCCTAACCTAGAAGAAAGTTTACCTATAAGATGTGTGCAAGCATCATTTTCTCCATTAGCTTTGAGAAAGTTAAGAAAGCCTTAGCCCAACCTCAATCCCCTAGAGTAAGACAATAAACAACTATCATAATCATACACATGCTGTAAAATAAACAAACAATCTGAATCGATTAAGTGTCTAACTCTTTAATTTTCAATTACTAAAATAAATTGATCATGTAATGAATGCTTCCAATAGTAGATGTATTATAAGTTAATAAGTATTTCTGGAATATCTAGTTATAGTTAGTCAATAATTTTTAACTGCCAAGTTTCTCTTATGGTCATATCTTGAAATCTATTTGTTAATTAAACTAGAGATAGCTGTAAACCTAACATTTTTAAACTATGACTCAACATTTTAATGTCTCAAAGAAAGTTTTTAAATTTTTGTGATTTATGAAGTGTTACAATTGAGTTCCATGCAGTTTGTTCACCCGATGTGTCTTAGATCGATCCATATTTTTCGCCTCCCACAATATTACACACATAAGGATTTTCCTTATTACTTGTTCTCCCATTAGAGATGCACACTATTTTAGTATAGATGTAGCTTTTCGAAGTCGAGCACTTATACAGTTCATCTCTTCCATTCGAAGGGAATTTTTTATGCATGCACCATCGCCATCATGCTCTACTTTTCCATGACTAGTTTCAAAGTAGTTCCATATATGTGGCACCATTTATTTTATGTACAATAAACACAACCATTGAAATACACATGCATTCTTGAACTGACCAGAAAAACCATCTGACCAAAACAAATGACAACAAAATGATATATCCATAGCTATCACATGATCATAAAACCATTTAAAGAAGTGTTGCACGTAATGGATGTCATGGGTCTGGTCGTCACTTATGTAGAAGTGGTATTTTTCAATATTGCATGTTTATCTTCATTACTATCTGGCCCATGTTGATAAGTAATATGGACCATTATGCTCACCTGCTCTAAGTGGTAGTACTGACTTTATATTTAATTTTGTGATTGTAGGGTTTACTTTTCTGAAAAATCAACCTCTGATAGTATTGTTTCGAGAGGGAAGGTGTCTCTATAGATTCTAAATTGCTCATCTTGCCCCATGCCATATCAACATGTTGAATGTACTTTTGGATCTCTCAACAAAACTATGAAATAATTTCACATACTTGCACCTCGTGGGAAACAAAATAAAAACTGTTATAAGCCAACATAAAACTAGTTACATGAATATAAATTTATGTTAATAAACAATGTTATAAAAAAATAAAAATATTTACATGAATATTAAATTATGTTAATAAACAATGTTATAATAAAAAATATAGTCATTTAAAAATGAGTATTATTTGTGTACATTGTCACCTATGAAGTCACCAATTTAATCTTCCTACTTTCTTTCCCATCATGTAGCTGATATGTCTGATACTGATAGTTCTGCTTCTTGACAATATTATTCCTGAATGGTTGATCTTCACTCTCATGGATTCAATGAGACTAGAATGATATCCCACCACATTTGTTGCAATAATCCTCTACACATTGCTTTATGTAATATGTCTGCCCATCTTGCCTCATACACATTATGCTATTGATGAAATATATATATTATATTGGTGGTACTTGTGGAAATTGAACCTACTCTTAGAACAATTACACTCACTACAATTGCCAAATACACATGCAAAATTACTCACAAAAGAGACTGAATATGGAGCTGAACACTAATCTGTATTGAATAAGTGTACAATAGCCAACCCTGTGAAGTCATAGGCTACCAAAATATATAATTACATGAGGTATTTGAATGCATGAATATTCCATTCGAATCTAGTCAAAAGTAGGCTTACTAAATCTAAGCAAATCCCCATAGGTGCATAAAGCAGTTTTCAAAACTGTCTAGGAGCTCATGAATTGGAAAAATCAATTAGGAAAGATAATAATGGATGGAAGGACAACTCATACATTATTTTCATAGGAGAAAAGAGTGGAGGATGTGGAGGACAAAAACCAAGTTAACTTCACCTAGTCAAACTTTCCCGATTGCCTTAAAGCAATGAAAAAGCAGGCAATGAAGCAGAAAAAGCAGACATGTGCGAAGGAGGCTAGGAATAAAGCAGATTTGATTCTAGGAGGTTTTCCAAGTGCTCCATGACTTAAAATTAGCAAGTTTTACCACTATAGATGTGTAGCTGACAACTTGCATAAGGTGGAATATGGAAACTACACAAATAAGACAAAAATGGATTAATTAATGTCTAAGGTAGCTAGCTATGGGTTGATTATTCTAACACCCCCCCTTAATCCAAAGTAGTAATTCGAGATTGCTGAATGTCTTCTCACAAAAAACTTTGGTGAATATATCAGCTACTTGTTCTGAAGATGAATAGAAGAGTAGGTGAATGGTGCCATCATGCACAAGCTGTTTGATGTAGTGCATATGGATCTCAATGTGTTTGGTTCTCTGCTTTTGAACTAGATCATTGCATATTTGAATGGTAATATGATTATCACAATAGATAGTAGTTGAGTATTCTGATTCGATTCCACACTCTCCAAGTAACCCCTGCAACCATAGACATTGAGTTGCTGCATTTACAACTCCTCTGTACTTTGCTTCTGTAGATGAGAGTGCAATGGCACTCTGTTTCTTGCTTGACCAGCTGATTGTCCCTTCTGCAAGCATGAACACATATCCTGATGTTGATTTTCGATTTGTGCTGTCACCTTCCCAATCACTGTCAGTAAACCCAATCAAATCAAGATCAGATTTAGCTTTATAGAAGATCCCATGTGTCCTTGTTCCCTGAACAAAGTTAAGGATCCTTTTGGTTGCTTTCCAATGGATCTCATGAGGCTGATCCATGTATCTAGAAGCCACACTTACTGCATAAGAAAGATCAGGTCTAGTATGTGTAAGATACAACAAAGATCCAAACAATTGTCTATACAGTGTATTGTTTACCATAGGTGAAGAATCAGCTTCTTCAAGCTTTACTCCTAAAAGGAAAGGAGTCTTGCTTGGCTTGCAATCCTTCATTATAAATTTGTTCAGCAAATCCAAGGCATACTTGGACTAGTGCACCTTTATTCCAGCTTTGGTTTGAGCAATCTCAAGCCCCAAGAATTGGCTCAATAGCCCCAAAACTGTCATGGAGAAGGCTTGGTTCATTGCACCCTTTAAGGAAGCAATTTCATCCTTTGAGATTCCTGTAATGAGAAGGTCATCAACATATAAAACAACGATCATTAATGAACCAATAATCATATTCAAATAGACATTTGGATCTGATTTGCATCGAACAAAATTCAGTGATAGCAGAAAGCTATCAATCTTGGAATACCAAGCCCTGGGGGATTGCTTAAGCCGATACAATGACTTCTTTAGCCTGCACACAAGAGATGGGTTAGTAGCAAATACTTGAGGCTGTTTCATATATATCTCTTCAATGAGATCTCCATTCATAAAATCAAACTTCACATCCATGTAATGTACTTCCCATTGCTTTGAATATGCAATGGCTAAGGCTACCCTGATGGAGTCCATCTTTGCCACTGGTGCAAAGGTCTCATTGTATTCTATGCCATGAACTTGTGAGTATCCCTTGGATACTAATCTGTCCTTTTACTTTATAGGTGAACCATCAGCAGCAAATTTGGTGTTGTACACCCACTTACACTGAGCTAGCTTCCTCCATGGGGGGAGATCAACTAGCTCCCAAGTGTTGCTCTTCTGGAGTCAGCTGAACTCTTCCTTCATGGCTGATTGCCATCTTGGATCTCCTACTACATATTCATATGTATGAGGATCTGATTCCACCATCAGATAGCATTTCTCAGCAAACATAGGATCTTTCATGCAGAGCACTCTCAAATTGAGATCTAGTCCGCCTAGGGTCATTAGGATTTCCAGCTAGCTCCCCAGCTGCATGAATGGTCTTGGCTGCCCATTTTGGCCTTGTAGGGATGTTAGGATATGCAATAAAATCATCACTATCAGACATATCAGAATCAGCATGTTCAACTATCTCTTCACTTACATTCAAAGGTTTTGGTGGTGAAGAGGATTCTCCAACTTCCATTGCTGCTAGGGGTTCTTCTTGAAACTGAACACACCTTTCAATGAAGGCTTTGATTGTGCTCAAATTGATCAGCTTGTACTTTTTTGAATCTTTAGAGTACCCAAGAAATGGACACTCTTGGATTTGGGGCTGCAAACCCTTTCTCTTTTCTGTTGGAATTCTAGCCCAATCCCTTGAGCCAAAAATCCTGAAATGGGTCACATCTGGCTTATGCCCACTCCATGCTTCGAAAGGAGTCATACCACCAAGCTGTCTATGAGGCACCCTATTCTGGATATAGGATGCATATTTTATAGCTTTGGCCTAGTACTTTGGTGGAAAAGTCTTAGCCTCCATCATGCAGGTTGTCATCTCTTTCAGTGATCTGTTCTTCCTCTCTGCAACACCATTTTGCTGTGTTGTGTAAGAGATAGAATGCTGCATCTGAATACCTACATCTGCACAATATTGAATAAACTCAAACTTGATATACTCACCACCATTGTTAGATCTGAGGACCTTGAGTTTCCTCCAAGACTGGTTTTCAACCAAATCCTTAAAGACTTTGAAGAGGCCAAAAACTTCAGACTTGTGTTTCACGAAGTAAACCCAGCAATACCTAGAAAATTCATCTATGAAAGTCAATGCATATTTGGCCTGACTCATTGAAATATGAGGAAATGGGCCAGGAACATCACTGTGGATCGACTCAAGAGGTGTAGAGGTTCTCTCATGACTATCTCTCTCAAATTTATGCTTTGTGTGTTTTCCTAGGATGCAACCTTGACAGACTCCTTTGGAAAATTTAATCTTTGGTAACCCTATGACCATTTTGTTTTCACTAATATTAGAAAGATACTTGTAATTTAGGTGGCCAAATCTTTCATGCTAAAGTTTGCTTGCCTCATTAACATGAATCAGAAGAACAGAGGGGTTTGAGTAGGGTAGGAAGTGTGAGAACATGTATACCTTCAAAGTATGATTTGCAACTCCTTTTGCAATGACTTTACCACTTGAGATCTCTATGATATCAACTTCATCAGGGGAGAATATGACCTTCTTTGGAGACCCTGTGTGGGTCATTTGATACACTGATAAGAGGTTAGAGGCAAGACTTGGAACATAAAACACATTGCTGAACTTACCATGATCAAGATCAATCCTCACGTTGCCCAAACTTTCAGTGAGAGAGTCATCTCCCAGTACTATTGGTGGACCTTTCGACATGTCAAGTGAGGTGAATGCCTCCTTGGTCGAAACCATATGTCTTGAAGCTCCATAATCAATGATGAAACTAGGTGAGCTTGATGTGCTAGCAACCAATGCATGAACTCTCTCTTTGTCTTCTGAACTTGATCCTCCTTCCCTCTTCTTTGAGCTGTCTGGAAGGGAGATGCCATTCTTCTCTAGGAGTTGGGTCAGCATGTCTATTTTCTTCTTCATGCAGGGGATCTCATAATGATTTCCCTTACTGCAGTATGCGCACTTGCTCATTTCTCCTTTGTTCTTCTTCTTTTGGTAGTTCTTCTTGGAACCTTGAGGATCCTTTGGAAACTTGTTTTTTTCTCTCTTTTGCTTAGGTGGATTTTTAGCTTTCTTTTTACTTTTCAAATCCACCCTCAAATATACAACAACCAGAACTTGGTCTTTGGATTGTTTTATGGTGCCCATCATCACCAATTTATCTTGTTCTTGTGTGAGAGATTCCATGAAATATGCAAGGCTAGGCATCTTCCAAGCTTGAGCTGTCAACTTTGTGGCATAGAAGGTCGAAACAAACACTGAATAGTGAGGGCCAAGATTCAAGAGTATGGCCAAGACCAACTGATCATCCTTCTTTTTGATCCCACATTGTTTTAGCTACAAAACAAGTGCTTTGAACTTGGGAAAATAGAGTTGCAATGATTCAAAGCTATTGGGACTCAGGGAGATCAATTCATTTTCAATTTGATGTCCCCTCATCTCATTTGTATTTCCAAAAAGATCAAAAAGCTTCTCCCATACTTCATTCAGTGATGTCAATCCATCAAGATGGAAAAGGAGGTCTCTGGATATACTTAGACACAAGAGACCATAAGCCTCATCCCTCCTGTTGTGCCATTTTATCTTCTCTGTAGTTGCATTGGGCTCTGCTTCTATTTCCATAGTCAATCTGTAGAGGCCTTTCTCTCTCAATAGTATCTCCATCTCTGCTTTCTATTCAAATAATTTAAATGGAGTCAAGATGATCTTCTGAGATTGATCCATAGCTCAGAAATTGTCCCGTCAGTCAGCAGAATGCTCCCAGTCAATGATGTTGAATGTACAAAACAAATTAGAAGGAGAGGAATTTATCTACAAAGGATCTAATACCATGTGGAAATTGAACCTAGTGTTAGAACAATTACACTCACAACAATTGCCAATTACACATGCAAAATTACTCACAAAAGAGACTGAATATGGAGTTGAACACTAATCTGTATTGAATAAGTGTACAATAGCCAACCCTATGAAGTCAGGCTAGCAAAATATATAATTACATGAGGGATTTGAAAGCATGAAGATGCCATTTGAATCTAGTCAAAAGCAGGCTTACTAAATCTAAGCAAATCCCCCATAGGTGCATAAAGTAGTTTCCAAAACTATCTAGGAGCTCACGAATTGGAAAAATAAATTAGGGCAGATAATAGTGGATGGAAGGAAAACTCATACATGCTTTTCATAGGAGAAAAGAGTGGAGAATGTGGAGGACAAAAAACAAGTTAACTTCACCTAGTCAAACTTTTCCAATTGCCTTAAAGCACTGAAAAAATAGGCAACAAAGCAAAAAAAGCAGACTTGTGCTAAGGAGGCCAAGAATAAAGCAGATTTGATTCGAGGAGGTTTCCCAAGCACTACATGACTCAAAATTAGCAAGTTTGACCACTATGGATGTGTAGATGACAACTTGCATAAGGTGGAAGACAGAAACTAGGCAAATAAGACAAAAATGGATTAATTAATGTCTAAGGTAGCTAACTATGGGTTGATTATTCTAATAGTACCGTACTTGAGCATCTCTACACATGGTTAGGATGCAAAAAACAACATATATTTGCAAATGTATGATAATATATATCAAAGTCTATGTGATACCTACAACAAAAAGTGTTTTGGATGGTCTTCATTCTAACATACCAAGGATTTAATTTTTCAAAAGATCTTTTGCCAAGCTGTATCTCTACATGGGAAATTTTAAACATCTCGAACAATTGAGTTTCTGTCATGTCAAGATAATATTTCACATGGGGTTCATGATTCAGAGAACTTGTATATCATTTTAACACATCCTTTATGTTAGAAGAAGGAATAGTGTTATTGTGCCAAAATGTGTGCACTAGTCCCTTTACGACTTCAACTAACTTGATGTCTTTACAAGGAAACCTACCGCTAAATACCCATCATGTTTCCATATGTTGAAATATCCTGCTTGTTGTACCCTGAGTACTTTGTAATTGTAAAAATTGTTATTGTAACTGTTCTAGTGAGGAGCTCAAGGCCAAGGCCCCACCAGAAACAAGACCTAGAATTTAATATGAGTTAAAGAGTTGGTTACCTAAAAGACAAACTTAGGAGACCTAATACTTGGATGCAACTTAAATGACAAACAACTTAGCCCACTATGGTTAAAAATAACCGAATGGTCAGGGAGCCATAATTCGATAATGCAGTTGTACTTATCAATATTATAGCTAAGGGCTCGCCATGTATGAGATTCCTACTTCAGGGAGATTATCCCAACTAGGATACCCTATCCTAGTCACTTGATCCTTTTGTGATTAACCTGAATTAGAGGGAGTTGCAAGCATTTTTCCGTGACATAATGGAGTCAAGTAGTTGAAACCTAAAAGGTAAACCTACCTAATAAATTAGCTCATGGCCACTTAAAAATATGAAAATGGAGACATCATCGTTAGCATACATCATTTAATAAATAAAAGGAAAAAATACCCCTACCTAGACTATGTGCATAGAGACATATATTGGGGTAATATATGAACATATATGTGTGTGTGTGTGTGTGTGTGTGTGTGTGTGTGTGTGTGTATTAAAATGGAAATAGGTAATGTCTACAATGATAGGCATGATAAAAGAATAGTTTAAATCTTGAGGATCCTTTTAATGACATTAAGCGGGAATAATCCTAAACAAAAGGGTAAGTAATTATTAAAAGGGTAAATCTATATATATGTGTGTATGTACTTACCTATTATAAGGATTCTCTCACAAATATTATTACAATGTGCAGCTTGCAATTACTTCCTTAACCATTACATCGTACTTAAAAGAAAGTATTTGGTAAGGCAAAAATACTATTCTTTGGTTGGACACATCCCGGAGAGGTGGTTGCCTCACAATTGAATTAGAGAGATGTGCCTCAGCCAAAATGATGGCAGAATTTCTGCCTCTTGAATTAAAGGAGACATGCCTCAACAAAAATGATGGCAGAATTTCTGCCTTGACTATGGGATGCTTGGCGCATCCTATGAAAAGACCATTGCTCCTCTAGTTATTTATTAGGTTATGGATTCATTGGAAAGGGAGGGGGGAGAGGGAGCAATTGGAGGCAGACTGAAACCATTAGAGAGAGGCTGTGGTGGTAATTTTCCAATGATATATCTGCGTGGTAGCCAGAAGAGAGCTTTGCACCTCCAGGAGAGATCTACTCTCTTCATTTCCATAAGCTTGGAGGTCTTCATGTGATTACAAAGGAAGGAAATAGCATGTGGATTCGATGGGAGACATACTTCCACTGCGATCTCGCAAGTTCTCTACCTTCACTTGTAAGGTTAAAGCGATTTCATTACCTGTGCAACTTAATATCGGCTTCATAGAATTTATATTTTGAAATTACCCCCTATGGATATGAAAAACGATAGTGTTTTCTTTGGGTGGAAGATGTTTGAGCTAAATGATAAAGACAAGACCTATATAGTATCGTTAGATGGATTAAGTATCCTATGTTACAGATATGCATCAGGCTTTGGATTTTTATGGCCTCTCGTTCGGTTTTGTTGTATGTTTTAGGAGGATGCAATACATGTTTTAGGATAGGATAATTGCATTTTCTTTTTGATTTAAAACATAGGTAGTCATATGCCAGCCTACCAATTTCTTACCACCACGGTAGTTCATAGACGAAATGCAATATCATTAATAGGCTAGCCTATGAAAGTATTACTGTAGGCATAAAGTTGTGAGAATTTTTAAAAGTTAGAGGTTAATGGAAAGAGGTTGATCAGTCCAATAGCCATAAAGGGTAAATTGCTGATAATAGGATAATTTTTACCATATGTCTTAGTTCCCACTATGACTTCCATTACTATTTGATGCATGTGGGTATAAACCTCTGACTGGGTCTTATGGGTGTCTATATGACCTAGGTCATATTAATTATTCCTTTCCTATATTTCTTATGTGTGAGATGACCCTCTGCTTGGGTTATGGGTCCTTCTATTTTCTTTTGCTTGTTACCACCATACTGTTGGACCCTCATACACATTGGGGTTGATCCCAAGTATGTGCTGGAATTAGTAAATAGTTCCTCATTTCCCCTGATCTTAGATAACTCTCCACTCTTTGCCAAACCAAAATTATCATGTATTAATATAAAGGAGGTTACTGCGCTCTGCTCCTGATGTATGAGTAAGGTATAGCAGTGCAATTTCATCATTGAGCCTGGGCAAGTATGAGTAATATGCATCCTGAGATTGATCATTCAAGTCGCTAACTTTTCCATCCTCTCGAGTGCCACAATTGTCCACAATCCCTTGAACTGGATCTACTTCCATGCTGGTTTGTTTTCCAGTACTGTAGGCCATATTACCAACATCACTCTAGTTTCTCTTTTCAAATAACCCCATTCGCATGAATACAATGTGGCCCATTCTACGACTTCTTCCCTGGGAAATAGTGTAGTAATAATCTACTAGATTATGACTAGTGCAAGTATTTAAGTATTGTTAGAAATGGTTATCATTTTTATGAAAGGATTGAATAAAGATGAAATAATACTTAGGTATGAATATATCATGGGCTTAGCGTTAGAGAAACAAAATTTTGTCTGAAATCCTGGAAAGGCCTAGGTTTAATCATCATAAACCCTAGTCTTAAATGTTAGTATTCATTGTATTCAAAATACATTTCGTAAGAAAACTTTCGAGGGAGCAGAAGGTAAATGATGTAATAGTTGCATGACCATATGTAACTCTCCCTTTGAGAATTTAATATAAGATGTGATCTCTATTGGTGGATGTAACCCAAAGTTGGGTGAACCACGTGAACATTGGCTTCTCGGATGTTTTCATTTACTTGATGTATCTTTTATTTCTTATATTTGACATTCTTCCATTGAAACTGGTCTTGGTGATTAATGGTTTCATTAAGAACTCTAAATTTTTATGTAGTTGATGTTTTTTTCACACATGTTCCATATTCATTATTTGAGTATCAACCTCATTTGAATGAGAGCGTACGATATCATATTGTTGAAAGTAGTTTACTAATTATCCACCTCCCTTAACATGTTATGGTAAGCAATGTTATGAAAGTAATTGTTGCATCATGAATAAATATGCATGTAATTTGGAATGTTCAAGCATCTCCTTAATCGACACAAATACTCATCATGTTGACACAAAGGGAGCGGACTTATGCTTCTGGACCCAAGAAAGTCTTATTATGTGATAGTGAAGATCGTGTATCTTATTTTAGTTTGAAAAAGAAATGGTTCAGTGTTAAGGCATGAAGGTACGAACAGATCTTAGGGAAGTTAACAATTGTTGTTCTGTAAGTATACCAGTTTATATGTTTAACTGAATGAAGATTGATTTAGCATATCCCATGAAGCCTTTACGAATATTGTTTATAAATAATAGGTATTCATCATGTAAACAATTTATTATTTGAAATTTTTTTCACTAACCGACTAAGGCATGAAGGGGTATGTTTATATAGATGGTATCAGAGCCTCAGTGACAACACTCGGACTATTTGGGCTCCACATAAAGTTAGGAATCTAGAAGATGAAAAATAATAGTAAAAATAATATTCCATTAATTTCCAGAGGGTGTTTCACTGCTATGCGATAGGACTAAGAACAGGGCAGCTAATCAATATACTAGTTCAAAATAGGAGAATTCGAAGCATCCTAGCCAAATAATAGCTTTAATTTCCCATCAAAATTTCTATTCTAGTGTAATTGTAAACTATTGTATTGCTTCATACACCATTTTTTGGTGGCATAGTATTTATGCAGGTTTGTGTGAAGATCATGTCTGGCTTGGAATCCGCATAAATAGCCCTATTTCATAGTGGCTTCCACTACCAACCCCTCCCCATGAGGAAACTCTGGAAACTCTACTACCCAAACAAGTTATCACGAGTGCAAGGAATTGCGTGTGGGTTTACTGTTGAAGTGTTTTTCTTAATGTTGTTGGACATCAGAAGCAACTAGTATTATCAAATGTCAATGAAAAATAATGTCATGAATCCCAAACAATATATAGAAACAGTAGTCGAATAAACACATGCATTCCTTCATAAAAAAAATAGGTCGCTATCTATGATATTGTTTTTGAAGTATGGGATTCGACACTTCAGTTCAAACCATCAATATATAGAGAAATGTGATGGACCTTATATTTCAAACTAGAAAACACTCAACAACTCCAACAGACCAATTGCTTTGCTCCCATAACTTAATAATAATAATAGCAACATATAATTGCAATTGTCTACGACCACCACAAGTGGCAAAATAGAGGTTTTCTGTGCTTGTAGAGAGGCAAAAAACAGAACAGAAGGGAATGAATTGGAAAATCAGCCAAAGATACAACTTAATTTGATGGTGGAGTTAAGCAATAACTCTGGAATGTTTAATGCTAAATTGGAAGGAGAAAATAATCCCCAACAGTCTCTGCTCTCCATATTACCTTCCTATCCATACTAATAGACCAGGACAATAAGTAGACTCCTTCCCCATAGATAGATTCTAAAAGATTACTCCCCCAAGTATGTCTTAGGGAAAGTATTTAATAAGGAAAGAGAGTCTCATCATAGTTTCTCGTGGAAGAGGGTGAATCATTCACTAAGTATTCTCAGTGTAAATTAAAAGATACAGATAGGTGGGTCAGGCAGTGAGCTTCTAGTAAATTCCGTTTACAACGTGGATATGTTTGATGAAATATGAAATACACGAACCACGTCTGAGGAATAACATTGTTTAACATTTGGATCATAAAACAGTGTGCTAGTTTGTGTCTATAATTTTGACCTTCTGTGAATAAAGAAAAAAAATATCTATCTATCTATCTATATATATATAATAAAAACTTTACACATACACAATAACGCAAGAAGAAAGGGTTGAAATTGAAAAACTTTGGTGTAAGGTAGTAAGTTTTGTTAATGTATTTGTAACTTTGGAATGTATTCATCTATGTATCTTATGTCTTGTAACCCAATGCTTATTGTGGGATGTACCTATTATGTAATTGAGACATGTTGTCATGCCCCAATGTTCCAATTGGGAGGATCTATAATGTAAACAAGTCCTGTCAAGTCATAGTGGATAACCCTCCGATTGTCTAAGGGTTAAAGTCCGCGCAGTCCTAGGGCACTAGCGTTATTAGACTCTCCTAGTGGAGGTAGGCCATAGTAGGGTTTTAGTCATGCCAGGATTAGTATAAATAGAGAACTGGAGTCTCTATTTATCACACAACTCATACACACTCAAGTGCAGTGCATAGTTGAGGAAGGAGAAGACACTGGGGCTAGATGAGAAGAAGGATACTGCTGTCGGAGATCACTTACTGTTTTGGGATTTTTTTATTTTGGTGTTGATTCTATCTTTGAGGAAGTTACGGGGTTTTCTCCATTTATGGTTTCCTTGAGGAAAAACACTGTGTTCGTTGTCTCTTGTGTTTGATTGCTGTGCTTTTTATTCTCTCAGTTAAATATCCTAATAATTCTATCTTAATGATGAAAAACTAACAAGTTTTTATCAATATTATTATTTTTATGATTACGTATGTTGTATTTGTGATTTTCCCGAGGAGTTTCTTATATGCTCATTTTCCTATTTCAATATCGTAGCTAGGTGGGTTGGTTCTCATTTGTTAATGGGTTCTTGCTCTTTCAACTGATAATGTGTTTAGATAGTATCATATCGCTAAATTTGGTTGATCAAGATGTTTAAATCACACAAGATGTTTCTTTCAACACATGCTATGAAAATTGCCTGATTTGGAATTAGGGTTAGGTTAAATATAAAGACCAAAAAGGGTGTAAGAGTTGACGATAGATTAGAAAATTTGCAATGGGAAAATTACTTATATCAGGATATATTCTTTTACGATTTTGTTCTTCTGTTAAAAGGTTGAATCATGATTATGTAAAAGGGTGAGATAAGTTATATGATTAACACCTTAGGAACTATTAGTATGCGAGTAACAAGAACTAATATGTCAACACATAATACATTCCATCATGTTAAAACTTTTTGGCTATTTGACACGTGTAGGATTACAAGTGTAATATATCTATGTTGAACTACTTGAAAGGAGTGGGTAGAAATAGTGTTCTAAACGTACTATTACCTATAATGAACCTTATCAATTATTTTTTTATGAATGTTTTAACATGTGTTTGGAAATGGCTTGCTGGGGGTTACTCCAAGCCCAAAAGTCCCAACAAAGAGTATAGTGTTCCCCCCCAAGGATACTATTAGGAATATACAAATAAATATCACTTGACATTCCTACATCTCTAGCTTACCACACAGTATTAATATGTAGAAATGGATTATCCCGATCCAAGGACAAATGGCTAAGGATGTTCAACTGTTATTGGTAACTAGAGATGAAAAATGAATGAATGTCATATAATGTTAAGTGCTAACATTGCAGGCAATGCAGGGAACACTCTCGATGAGAATCGACTGTTAGTAAGCATATCCATGGGTTTAAGAAGTAGAGTTAAAGCCACTAAAGAATGAGTGATGCTTTTCTCGTATCTTAATTTAATTGTTGAAATCGTAGCTGTGGATTATGGTGTTATGTACTGACATTGTAGAACTTACCATAATTATTGATCGTTGTCATGATCAACGTAAGACGTGGCTCTTAAGTCCACTTGTGAATAAGTGACCTCAAACACTCAAGGATAAGTGATGATTTATTCTAGATGGTAAGGGTACAAATCACTATATCTTAGGAAATGTTGATTAAATAAATTGTTTATCAATAGATGTTAATTATATTAACCATAAATCCAATGTCACAAATCGAGACAATGACAGTTAAGTCACGATAAGAATCAAAGAATATATGTCACAAATAATCGAAGGCATAATTAACATTAAAAATGAACAAGGAAAAATACATGCTACAGGAGCACAATGGTGTTAGGCAAGTGATTTCGGCATGAGCATATTGGTGTTAGGTATATATGCCGTAAGAGCACAAGGGTGTTAGGAAAGCAATTTCCCCATGAGCACATTGGTGTTAGGCATATGGTGTGCCAAGAATAAGACCTCAAAAAAAGTAGACATTTGGAAGATAGGACGTTGTTTGATGTCATTGAGGAGAAAACTTTTAACTAATGGTTAAAAGGGAGAGTAACCTAAAAAATTGTTGGAAGTCCACCCGAGAATGGAAAAGGAACTCAAGCGAGAGTTTGGAAAAACATAACGAACGTAAAGACATTTTAACTAATTTCCATGTAATTAGACTGTTACATGCTTAATGTGTAATGTGAAGGAAAGATTTCCTTAGGTCAAGGACTACATAACTATTCAAAGGTTGGAGATAAAACCAACACCCAAAGGATAATAATTATGTTTTATTGATGACTAAATTGCATTATGAAGATAATTGGGTATGATGATACCAATAAAAACTAGAAAGTGTTCCATAAATTGCAATTTGTTATCATACAAAAGAATCCATGGCTTATGCTTAAATTGAATTATAATTTGACGTGAATTACTAAATAAAGTTTGGGCTAGACCCAAACTTGTTGCAGGAAAACTACAGGAGAAGATATAAAAGGATCTCAAGGGATTAGAATAGACAAAAATAAGAAAAGATGACTCATGAGAAGAAGTGAATTGGCTGGAAAACTCGAACACCAAGGACAGTGTTGTTTTTAATCGAGGGAGGGTGTAATATCCTGCTTGTTGTACCCTGAGTACTTTGTAATTATAAAAATGGTTATTGTCACTATTCTGGTGAGGAGTTCAAGGCCAAGGCCCCACCAGAAATAATACCTGGAATTCAATATGAGTTGGTTACCTAAAAGACAAACTCGGGAGACCTATTACTTGGACTCAGCTTAAACGACGAACAACTGAGCCCACAACAGTTAAAAAAAAATTAATGGTGAGGGAGCCATAACTCGATAAGCGAAATTCATACTTATTAGTATTATAGCTAAGGGATCACCTTGTAAGGGATTCCTACTTTGCAGAGATTATCCCAACTAGGATACCCTATCCTAGTCACTTGATCCTTTTATGATTAACCTGAGTTAGAGGGAGTTGCAAGCATTTTTCCATGACATAACAAAGTCAAGTAGTTGAAATCTAAAAGGGAAACCTACCTAATAAATTAGGTCGTGGTCACTTAAAAATATGAAAAGGGAGACATCATCGTTAGCATACAGCGTTTAATAAATAAAAGGGAAAAAACCCCTACCTAGACTATGTGCATAGAGACATATATTGGGGTAATATATGAGCATATATATACGTGTATGTATATTTAAAATATATATATATATATATATGGCCATACGTAATGTCTACAATGATAGGAATGATAGAAGAATAGTTTAAATATTGAGGATCCTTTTAATGACATCAAGTGGGAATAATCCTAAATAAAAAGGTAAGCAATTATTAAAAGGGTAAACCTATATATATATGTTTACTTACCTATTATAAGGATTCTTGGAAAAATATTATTAGAATGTGCAGCTTGGAATTACTTCATTAACCATTACATCGTACTTAAAAGAAAGTATTTGGTAAGGAAAAAATACTATTGTTCGGTTGGACACATGTCGGAGAGGTGGTCGCTTGAAAGCTGAATTAAAGAGACGTGCCTCAGCCAAAATGATGGAAAAATTTATTCCTCCTAAATTAAAGGAGACATGCCTCAGCAAAAATGATGGTAAAGTTTCTTCCTTTAGTATGGGATGGTTGGCGCAACCTCGGAAAAGACCGTTGCTCCTTTGGTTATTTATTAGGTTATGGATTCATTAGAAAGGGGGGCAGAGGGAAGAGGGAGGGATTGGAGGCTCACTAAAACCCTTAGAGAGAGGCTGCGGCCGTAATTTTCCAATGAGAGATCCATGTGGTAGCTTGAAGCGAGCTCTGCGCCTCCAAGAAGGATCTGCTCTCTACATTTCCATAAGCTTGGAGGCCTTCATGTCATTACAAAGGAGGAAAGCATCGTGTGGATTCTATGGGAGACATACTTCCGCTACAATCTCGCAAGTTATCTACCTTCACTTGTAAGGTAAAACCGATTTCATTTCCTGTGCAACTTAATATCGGCTTCATAGAATTTATATTTTGAAATTACCCCATCTAGATATGAAAAATGATAGTGTTTTCTTTGCATGGCGGATATCTAGGCTAAATGATAAAGACAGGCCCTGGATAGTATCGTTAGAAGGAGTAAGTATCCTAAGTTACAAATCTGTGTCAGGTTTTGGAGTTTTATGGCCTCTCATTGGGATTTGTTGTATCTTTTAGGAGGATGCAATACATGTTTTAGGATAGGAGAATTGCATTTTCTTTCTGATTTAAAATGCAAGAAGTCATATGCCAGCCTACCAATTTCTTACCACCATGGTAGTTCATATCCAAAATGCACTATCATTAATCGTCCAACCCATGAAAGTATTACTATAGGCGTAAAGTTTTGAGAATTGTTAAAAGTTATAGGTTAATGGAAAGAAGTTGACCAGTCCAACAATCATAAAGGGTAAATCGTTGATCATAGGATAATTTTTACCATACAGATTAGTTCCCACTATGACTTCCATTATGAATTGATGTCCATGGGTATAAACCTCTGACTGGGATTTATGGGTGTCTATACGGCCTGGGTCATATTCGTTGTTCCTGTCCTATATTTCTTATGTGTGAGATGGGCCTCGCTTGGGTTATGGGTCCGTCTAGTTTCTTTTACTGGTTATCACCATATTGTTCGACCCTCATACACGTTGGGGTTGATCCTAGGTATGCACTGGCATTAGTAAATAGTTCCTCGCTTCTCCTGATCTTATATAGCTCTCCACTCTTGGCCAACGAAAAAGTATCATGTATTAATACAAAGGAGGTTATTGCACTCCGCTTCTGATGTTTGAGTCAGGCAGAGTAGTGCAAGTTCATCATTGAGCCCGAGAAAGTATGAGTAATATGCATCCTGAGGTTGATGATTCAAGTCGCTAACTTTTCCATCCTCTCGAGTGCCACAATTATCCACAATCCCTTGAACTGGATCTACTTCCATTCTAGTTTGTTTTCCAGTACTGTAGGCCATATTGGCAACATCAAATCTCTAGTTTCTCTTTGCAAATAACCCTATTCGCATGAATACAATGTGGCTCATTATACGACTTCTTCCTTGGGAAATAGTGTAGTAAGAATATACTAGTTTATGACTGGTGCGAGAATTTAAATATTGTTAGAAATGGTTATCATTTTTATGAAAAGATTGAATAAAGATGAAATAATACTTAGTTAGGAATATATCATGGGCTTAGCGTTAGAGAAACAAAGTTCTATTTGAGAGCCTAGAAAGGCCTAGGTTTAATCATCATAAACCCTAGTCTTAATGTTAGTATTGATTGTATTGAAATACATTCCATAAGAAAACTTTTGAGGGAGAAGAAGGTAAATGATGTAATAGCTGCATGACCGTATGTAACTCTCCCTTTGAGAATTTAATATAACATGCAATCTCTATTGGTGGATGTACCCAAAGTACGGTGAACCACATGAACATTGGATTCTCGGATGTTTTAATTTACTTGATGTGTTTTTTATTTCTTATATTTGACATTCTTGTATTAAAACTGGTCTTGGTGCTCTCACATGCCCCAATTTTGCAAAAAAAATAATTTTATATTATTTGAGGAACAATATGTTAAATTTTATGCTAAGTTGTAATTGATGACCTAGTGGGGTCAAGGATATTTAATGTAAATTTCGAATATTTTATTTATAAATAAATAAAGGAGGAGACAACAGCTTAGGAGAGCTATTAAAAGAGTGTTTACTAGTCAAATTGGTGGAGGAGACTAGGTGGAAAGTAAACTGACATGTGGTAGCATCCTCAAACCACTTCCAACTGTTGCAGGTGGAAACCTCCCTACATTTGTGGTAATGATTCCCCAAGAAAGTGGAATCATAGCACGTAGCTCAATTAGTGAAAAATGACCCAAAAGACCTAGCAATCTTTAGAAAAATTCCCATTGAAGAGAGTTGAGGCTGCTCATTCTAGAGAATTGATCATTCAGGGTGAATGAATGTACTTCATAGAAATTCAATGGAAGGGAAATCGGGAAAGTGTTTGAGGGGATGACTACTAATTGATTTGGTTGCAGATTTTAAGTTGAAGATCATACTATTGAGAGCAAAGTGTTTTATTGAGGTATTGAACTAGTCAATTGACAGAGGGTTCTACTCTTTGCATCTCCACTAGTTGTCAGCCAAGAAGACCAGGAACAAGCTTGAGGGTCCTAAGGAAGCATTGTTTGAGTGCTCTCCAAGATTTTGGTAGGGAGGAATGGCCTCCTAAATCTATTGTTGTCTTGTCCTAAAGAGGTTCTATGTTATTTATTTTACTGTCTTAGTTAAATAAATCTTAGTTTAGATGTTAGATGAATGCAATTAGTTCTGAGTTTGTGAATTGTTGAGTTAGTATTCTTATTAGACTGTTAATATAAATGAAACTAATTTAGGAAAATAATGAAGAATAAATGATTTAAATTCTAAGCTATGTTTTTCCACACCTCGTTACAAGTCGTACTCTAGCACAGTTAGTTTGTTTAAGGTAAATGAAATAATCTTTGTATTGAAATGAGAATAGTAAATGTGAGTTTTGCATCTGTATGTAAATGAAAATAGAATTTATTTCAATGTTTACAGCACAATGAAAAGTAGTGTTATAGTTTATTCTTGTTTACTGTTACTTAGGGTAACTACATAAAAATGTAGGAAAATCAAATAGTAACCTACTTAGAGTTACAGTAATAGTATACTAATACAAATTAAAGTTTATAGAAGATAACAGCTAAGTATATAAACAAGTCATTAACCACACAATATATCTTTTTTACTATTAACTAAATCATAATCTATTACATAATAAAACCAGATTAGAGTTATGCTTATAAACCCTTTACTTATGAAAAATAAATAGAGCTCGAGAGTAACCTTCTATTCTTTACAGAGTTCCAAACAATTATAAGTTATAGAATATTAATTAAAAATAAATGTAAAATATAAACATTAAATGAAATAAAACTAAGTATTTCATATTTAGGAACTATTTTATATTTACTAATAGGCTTATAACCTGTGGAAGAAAAACTTGAGGGTCGAAACCCTAAACAACTAATTTATCCAATTTATAAATTTATCTATTTAAGTTTAAACCTTTTACTTTCTCAACTGTGTAAGCAAACTTAACAAGAAGACTACATTTTATGGTATGGACTATTTATAGTCTTAATCTAAAAATAAACATCTTTTATAAACAATAGAATAAACACATAATCTATAGGTTAACAAAATCATGACAACACGAGACAGAGCTCTAAGATTTGCAAAATATTTCTTTATAAACCCAACTATATTACATTGTCAAGCTGTAAGCATAAATTTCTTAATTAAAAACCAAATACATATCATGACTCAAGGGCCGGTATTACCCAGTATAAACAACAAGGGTTTTTAAAGTAAACTGGATTAACATAAAACAAAAACCTCATAACTAACAAATAAACCTAACAAGCTTTCGAGTACTGTGTTTCTCCTTCAATAACCCTCATTACAAGTAGGGTAAAACCCATATTTGAATCTCGGCTTACCGGTTGGGGCGATGAGTCCATTCAAGCTGGTCGCGATGAGTCCATTCAAGCCGGCCGCCATATTCATTCCACTGAAGATTGGAGCTACCATGAGTTCCTATAACAACCACATCGCCAAGCGTTAGTACAAGGCTCAGCTTTGAAACATAAAAACCCTAACTATAATAATAATTTGATAGAGATTTTCCATATCAGAACCAAGTTTTCTTTACCTACAAGAAGAAGATTTGTCGAGCAACAAAGAAGCTATCATCAGCTTAGCAATTTACACAGAGGAGCATTCAAATCCTACACTGACCCTGGAGTAAAGACAGTGACAAAAAAGATTAAGCTTCATAAAGCCATGACAAGCCACGAGAAGAACAAAACTGAACTATGGACAGGCCAAGAGCCAAACACAGAAACAAGTAACCACTAGCGATGTAAGGTTTAGAACCATGAATACATGTGACCATGATTGAGTATGAAGAATACAGCAACAATAAACACCAGCTACCGAGCAAGAAATTAGAGGAACAACCTCTCATGGCTGCTATGGAAACTACATAGACCATCCCATAGGCCTGCGATAACCTTGGAGTCAATTGACAAGCGAATAGGGTTTTCCAAGTATTTTAAGTCACCAATTCATGGACAAGAGGAGACCACGTGCCCTCCAAATCCTTTAACCATGCAAGGTNTATATTCATAAATGAAGACATAAACTCTATTATTGTAATCAATAGTATTTAGGTCTATGTTATTTGATTAACAATGATTCTATTTCGTTGACCATAGAGTTATGTCATGAAAACCTTGCCATGGTAATATCGCAAGGTCGACCATAGACAATTCATTTGACACTTTGCAAAATGGCCTAAAATAATTACATATTATTGAAGTTTAATCCATATCATTTGCAATCGATGGTTTAAGGTTAGTTATAATTGCTAGTAACTATCATATGTCATTTGACTATAGAGTAAAAAACATTTTAAACCATTTCGAATAAGAAATGAGAAGGATTGACCTTAGTGTAACCCTTTACAAATAATGTTTTGTATGCTCGACTTGCCAATGACCATAATAATGAACCTTATCATTAATTACAAAGTCAATTGTGCTTATAGGAGTTTTTGTTCTAATGTTTCACTTGATATAAACCTTGGAATAGAAGTTCTAGGTAGTAAAACTACCATAGTAGTTATTGGAACTACAATTTATTATAGTGAGGCAATATCATAATAGTAATTTTTACTATTGTATAAACCATACATAAGGATTACAAATCATCGGAATAACATTGATAAGGTAATTACCTATGATTTAGACTTATACAAGTAGTGGTAGGTAGTAACATCTTTACAAGATGCAAGTAACATTTAGATTGGTACGTTATAAAATAATGTGGTATCATTGTTACAATAATACATGCAGCAAGGCGATGATATAAGTATTGAATATTATAACTTGATGCTTAGCATTTGTATATGCAACAATAGGATAATAAATTCCATGGCTAGTAAGAAAAGAAAAAATAGAAATATGTACTCTAATGGAAATCTTCACTTTCGAGATTGATAGGAGTATTTTCATGAATAAAAGAGAGTTCTTTTAAACATAACTTTAGTGATATAAGCATGTTAAAATAGAAGTAAATGTATGACAATTAAATTGAGCTATAAGATCACAGTAAGTATCTTTTGTTTTTCTAAGTATGAAAAAGATAACGATATTTATATCTGAACTTGAATACTATCTTAGAAACAAAAACAATAGAGACAAATTACTTTACCTCATTAGAGCTTGCTTAGAATAATTAGTTTATTTTACTAGCATATTAACATGCAATAGAAATACTTCTTACTACCTTATGAATTAAACTTCCACTTGATCAATCATTACCTATCGAACCTCTAAGAATCAGCAGTCCATTTGTGTTAGCATAATGCCATGTAATCCCAAGTTTTCAAAGATAGATTTCACCTACTTGCCAAAAAAAATAAAATTATTAGTAAAGCTAAAAATCTGAATGCAAGTCATTCTTATACGCCTTATGAAAATGAAAGTTGTATTAGTTATTGTATTATGAAACTAATTAATACTAATTGTTAAGCTGTCTAATTTTTCGCTAACTGTGAGCAGTTAGTAATCTGCGCATTTAGACAATTTATGTTATCTTAAAAATTTTAAATTTTTATGAAATTTTGGGGTTATGACAGGTTCTTAATGGTTTCATTAAGAACTCTGAATGTTTATGTAGTTGTTGTTTTGTCCACACATGTTCTATATTCATTATTTGAGTATCAAACTCATTTGAATAAGAGTGTAGGATATCATATTGTTGAAAGTAGTTTACTAATTATCCCCCTCCCTTAACATGTTATGGTAAGCAATGTTATGAAAGTAATTGTTGCATCATGAATAAATATGTATGTAATTTGGAATGTTCGAGCATCTCCTTAATCGACACAAATAGTCATCACGTGGACATGAAGGGAGTGGACTTATGCTTCTATACCCAAGAAAGTCTTATTATGTGATAGTGAAGATCATGTATCTTATTTTACTTCAAAAAAGAATCGGTTCGGTGTTAAGGCATGAAGGTATGAACGGATCTTAGAGAAGTTAACAACTGTTGTTATGTAAGTATACCAATTTATATGTCTAACTGAATGAATATTGATTTAGCATATCCCATGAAGCGTTTATGAATATCATTTATAAATAATAGGTAGTCATCATGTAAAAAATTTATTATTTTAAATGTTTTTCACCAAACGACCAAGGCATGAAGGGGTATGTTACATATGTCCCTCTACATCAAGGTTGTCTCTTCTTACTGAATATTTTTTAAGTTTCTTTGGATGTAAAGGTAGAAATGAATTTAAGTAAATGACGTTGTCTTGTTGATCTACTTACAATTGATTCAACCAAGACACGACGAACCACATTATAGTCCCTTGAATGAATTTTTTTACCTATTAAAGAATATATAACCAATAATTCTTCAAAATTACTACAAACTGTTAAATAATAACAAACTGAAATGGAGACTATTAAAAAAGAGAATGAGAGAATCCTAAGAGCTAAAGAGAAGCTGAACCAAATAAAGCCGAAAAAGTTTCAGAATGAAGGAAAGGATAAACAGATAGAATTTGATAATACTTTCTACCAACATAAATGTAAAAGGTCAAAGCACTCTAAGATTGAAAGAAGCTCCTCTTTTCAAAATTTATAATGACACACACAGGAAGAAACATGAGTATTCTAGAGACAGTAGTGAGTATAATTATCATTCTAGGAAGATGAAATATAAGCCCTGTGAATAGATTTCTAGAGAGTTTAAAAATATTAAGCCACCAACTTTTAACGAGAAATAGAGAAAGGAGAGGAAGCCAAAGCATGGCTATCTGGAATGAAAAAGTACTTACAAATATATAATTACTCAAATTAGTTAAAATCTAGAATGGAAATATATAACTTAGTAGGTGTAATATCCCAAATTTTGGACCTACCATTTAAGGGCATGAGCCTATTGATATTGATGATTATATTGATGTTTTATTTTTATAATTGGTCAAAGAGCCCACTACATATGAACATGATGAATTGCTTTGTATATTGGTCTTAAGCCAATTGTTTAGGATATATGTATATATATGTTGGTTTTATTCAGCATGGACCCTGAAGCACATGATCGATGAGATGGTTTTTTTTAGCGAGAGGCTCTAGAGAACTTGAGTACTTACATTTGTGTTGAGCATAAAGCTCTGGAACACATGAAAATATAATTGGAAATGTTGGGCATAATCTCTGGAGCATTCCATGTTGATGTTGAGCATAAGCTCTCAAGCATCAGATCCTTGGCCATTGTATCCCTAGGTGTATCGTACAAGTACATCCTAGCATTTAGTGTTGAACGAGAACTCTGGAATTGCACTATGTTTGTAACTCACTAATATAAACCTTGAGTATGGGGCCTGGTAAGTGCTAGGGGTTACTGAATAGATTAAAATCACATTCGAGTGAAAATGACTCGAGAATAATATTGATCTCATCATACTTATTCTTAAGTGATTAAATGAAATTTTGAATTTCTATATTCTCATCAAGTACTAAAGAACTACCACGTTATACGAGGGAAATCCAACATGCAAAGATGTTTAGAGTTTCCTATCCTAGTAGACCTGATCCATCTATCTACTTAACCTTCATAAATAAATGTCGTTAAGTCTAGGGATCACGATACATGATGCTTGACACATGTTAACAAGTATTTTAATACTATGTAGTTTATACATAGTATGTATAAAGAATTAATTATGATTAATTATAAAATTCAGTAAAGAAAGAAGATAAGCTCCACCAATTATTATTTATTATTAAAGGATTAATAAATAGTGAAATATCTATGAAAGACTAATTAGGAACTAGTTAAAAGTTCCTAAGTTAAGTATTGGAAACATTACCCCAATAACTAAAAAAGGGTTAAATCAAGAAATCAAGGATTTCTTGATTTAACTTCCCCTTTGAATGAAAAGTATGTCTATAAAGACTCAAGCCAAGCAAAGGCTTGGGGTTTTGATTTTTCTTTATCTAGGTGAATTATTATTCTGCCTATTTTTGCTCTCAAGAGTTTTCTTGAAGAACGTTTCTTGCAAGGAAACGAGGATTGATTCAAAATTGATTACGAGTCAGGAAACCCTACCTTAGGAGCTCTAAGATACTCGCATGTTGGATTTTATCTTGGGGGGATCTCGATTTAAACCAAGAATGGTTCTAGTCCATGGTTGGGTGGAACATGGTAGTTCCCAACTGATTTGGTCATCAAACAGAGGTGAGATCTACATTGAATTGTTAATGCTGGTTATTTAAGTGTGCGGATGCACCCATTGACAAAGCTTAAAATTCAGGTATGAAACCCTTGAAGGCCAATTCTGTTTATTTCCTAAATATTCATTATTGTTTATGTTAATTAATGGCTACAATATAATTTCTAACCCTAATGGTTAATTTTTATGGTTAACAATCTGCCTGGGTTTTAATTTGCAATTTAATAATCATAAGCTCGAGAATTTTTATAATATGTTGTTTATGTTTAGGGTTGTATCTTTCATAAGTGTTCATGTACTAACCAGGTTTTGATCTTAGTATTATGTTTATACTTTTTTATCTGTATTTAATACTTTGATGACATATTCCATTTGTTAGTAGAGGCTTTCCCTAAATTTTAAAGAAACTAGTTCTATAGTAATTAATTAAAATATTAATTATGCTAACTAATACAAGTATATATTATAAACTAGATCTACTAAGAATAGATTTCATATAATAAACAAGCTAAGAAAATCATTAAATACCTTCCAAGGTCTCCTCAACATAATCATTTAAAAACAAAATACTTTACATAACTAGAACAGACATTAAATTTAATCAGAGGGATATTGTGACCATCCATGTGGTCCTTATCAAGATTCTGTTATAAAACATACAGTATTAACATCTATAATAGAATACCATAAATCACATGCATTGTATCTTTAACGGTCCCATAAAATATTCATCATAAAACATGCACCTATAATTTTACCAAGTAAACAATTCATATAACTCTGTATTAATAGACAGAGGTTGTGGTATTAGTCTTATGGGTTACAAATATAACTCATAAGAAAAATTAAACTCCACATTAAAAACATCTCTATAGTTCTTATTTAAATGAGGAATCATTCCTATTAAGAAGAAAACCCTATCTTATGCCAACATAGGTCATGACATCGAGTCCCATGGATGTCCGCGACCCAAGGCCAACATAATAATAACCTTAACATGAATCATTACTATAATCAAAATGCATAACAAAATCCATAGCTTAATACTTAGTATCCATTCCATTATTACATATAAAATGTGTTACAATTGGGTATTGCCCAGGCCCAAATCCTGAAGGTTGTATACCCAATCACACTGGCGACAACCAAGTCTCCAAATCTAATCACATAGTCATGCTACAGTAACCAAAATGATATCGTGGGTTTGCCATAACCCTGGTTGTTACAGCCATACCTATTTAAATAACAAATTACATATTAGAATTCCAACTAAGATATCACATTCGTTGGGAGAGGAACATGCCATTCATGTCCTGCACCCACATTGAACCATTAGAAAACCAAATTACAACACTCTGTATAATACACAGTTTCTATCAATGCTAACGTAAAGATTACGGTGGAAAGCCAATGGGCTACGGAACCATTGTAACAATGGGGCAACCCATAGCATAATGCCCCAAGCTCTAGAATCTTCCCCAAACATAAATTACAAACAATATAAATGGAGTGCTATGCATACTTCCAAAACCCAAACTGTTACAATTATACACAGAGTAAATTCTATAGGCTGAAAGCCACAATCAAACTAACAAGTGAACATTTTAAATGCAACATTAAAATAACTACACAATCCTGAAATTTACATAGTTTAATCTATTAAAATGTTGAACGAAATCATATGCATCTTATACGAAAAAACACATTACAGTCCTCAAATAAAAGCCAACGCACAATATATTTACATAGTAAGGCACGAATCCTCTTAACAATCATTGTATTAATAATGTTAAATGGAAATTTGTGAGCTATGGCACCATTGCAGGTAACGGTGCAGCCACGGCTCAAAATGCCAAACCTCCCAACAAGATTAAAAACCTAGAGCAAGCTACATTAAAAACCCCAAAGGAAGATTTGACTAGTGCCATCTCAAACCCCAACCCTATAAAGAATCCCAACTCAAAATTGCCCAGAATGAGAGGATGCAAGTAAGATATTGCTAGCAAGCTTACCATGGCCATGAAGTAGAAACCCCAAATCGAAAGTGTAGCTCTGTGCAAACCCTGAAGTGCCTTCATTCTCACCTGCAATCAAATCAATGATTGCATGAGGAGCATGACCATGCCATGGATAAAAAAAAATGAAACAATGCGTTTACACAGAGTCTAGTGGTTAGCTTACCTACAAAACGATGGAGCTGTAATACCCCTCTTGTATGCACTAAGCATTTTTGTAATCATTAATGTTTATTGTACTTTTTTTTTAAAATCAGGAGCTCAAGTCCAAGGCCCCACCAGTAAAACCTAAGGCCCCTACATTTGAATGCTTAGGAGAACTAAAAAACGTGGCACAACTGGGAACTAATCCACCAAGGGAAGGCTAGACAACAAGGTAAAACCTTGGAGTTCAAGTAAAAGGTAACTAGGGATCATCATGGTGTTGACGAAGGACCAGTAGCCATCCTCACCTATGACTATAAATCACCTCTTATACACTCGTATTTTTCTCACGAGCTAAATGGGTAATTTGCTGATTACCGACATGCGAGCTTAGGGCTCAAACATGGGGCAATTACCACATGAAACGCACTCTAATAAATCAAGAGTAAATACAACATATACAATATATCGTAAAGAGGTTTCATGCAGACCTTCATCGCGATGAAGTTACTGCCACCTCACATTAATCAAAGGTGTTGAAGAAAACACACACACACACACACACACACACACACATATCATATATAAAAGAATGATGTATAAAATAGCACAACATGTATATATATGAAAGGAATTTCATATATAACAAGGGAGACTTATATAAGTGAAGGCACCTTATAGTAAAAGAAGTTATATATATATGTGTGTGTGTGCGTGTGTGTGTGTGTGGGAGACTAAGGAAATTTCATATATATATATATATATATATATATACATATATAGAATGAGAATAACCATATTTTATTGAGTATTGATTTTACCTTGGGTAATGGACCTGATTGTGGAACCATTACCGGTATTATAGCCATTAATTCTGGAGGCATATTTAACTCCCTTAATTTTTATTAAGTGTTGAGAGACGTGGAACTAACAGGTTTTGTTTTTACTGAATAACAACCACCGAATGTGGAGGCGCTACACGACATGCATGAGCATGAAAATTATGAGGCGTTAGGAATTTTGAGGGGTATATATTTCCCCGATCCTAGGAGAAAAAGGGGCGAGATCCAGGCCAGGTGAATGGGGAAAGAACCTATTTCATGCGCAGGATGGGGAGCTGTGTGGGAATGAAGGAGAGTATGGAGGTGGGCATAGTAAAACATGGACCCAACGCTTCAATATGGAGTACATTTATTTAACTCCAAAAAGGATATATGTACTGGGTAAGTGATTCCATAACAAGTCTGTGCATTATATTTTGTGTGTGATATATTTATCACTAAAGGATCCAAGATCCCTCTTCTATATCAGCTTCCAAGCATGACATCAACCTAGTTGTGTTTAATATGACTCTACAAGGTTGTCAAAGTAGATATGGAATCGACCCGCAAGTATGTTTAACCTAGCTACACCTTAGGAATGGAGTCCCTATACATCCCTGTCTTGTTTTGTTGAGAAGAGACCAAGAGTTAGTCTATTTTGTACCTGCGATTTGTTTTGTCCATTGATTTCCTGCATGGGATATAGGCTGTGGAGTATTTTGCATTATATAATGCATTGTGGGTACTTGGCGTGCATTATTTAAATGCATTTCTAGCCTGTATGCTAAAATTTTTTGTATCCACAGACTACGTATACTTGAAATTGATTGTCTCTAGAGGTTGTAGTCGGGTATGATGACCACGATTTTTCCCAGTATTTTCCTACATTTGGATTTGGATCCAACATCCACTTATGCCATGATATAAATGACCCTGCACTGATAGGGATCTCTCATTTTTCTAATAGATTTGCACAACAATAAGAAATTAGCATTTGTCTACCTTTTCATTCTTGATCTAGTAATTGTTTGGCAACCCGTTTTATATATGCCATTTTTATATGTGCCTACGGCTGCTTTTTATAACTACCAATACGGTTCTTCTAGCTCAGTTTGATGCTTGTATTGCCAAGACCAAGGAAAAATAAAGAATACAAACTGATAAAAGATACATTTAAGACTCTCTGTTGTTTTTAACACCTATACTGCATTATATATATATAAGGAAGTCTACGAACCTCACCGTGCCAAATAAAATGGCAATCTACCTCAACGTAGCCATCGCCCATTTTATCAATACTTTAAGATGGTCTTTCTCTTTTCTATAAGTATATTAAAGTGACTAGGATAATGTTGCTTCTTGATATTAAGTTACCAGCTGACTGATAGGATTCATAGGCAAGTTATGGAAGTGGTAGCCTCTGAGCACGATGGAAAATATGAGCCTACTCCATCTGACCAGTTTCAACATGAGTTATGGGTTCCTTTATATGAACCAAGATATATACACAATCTCTGTAATTGATACCTCCGCATGCAATTTCATATGGACATTACCGAGGTATAATGATTCCTCTATGTTTCAAGTGAATCTGAGGATCGAAGTCCTTGCTCGGTGCTAGCGCACTTTTCTGTACAATTTCTCACAAAGTCTAGGACTAAATTTTATGCATGGCGAAACTAGAATGATAAGAGAACCGAATCTCGATCGAAAGGCATTAAACCTTTTTTCTTTGTTGTGTTTTTTTTGTAACCCTTTCCCAATGGATTCTTAGGACAAATCGTAAGCTGTTAGCTTGTAAATTTTCTGATGATACTGATTTGTATAATGAGAGAGAGATCATGGGGCCTCCCTTATATATTCCTTTTTCCTCTAGAAAGAAAAGAAAATTGCAGCTGAACTGCTGCATAATTGTAACCCTCCATATTGGTTGAAATAATTAAAGGATCTGCAACTCTCTTGGTGGATGTTGCTCTTGCTGGGGTGAACCATGTATATCATTGTGTCTCTCTTGTGATTGTAATCTATGTGTGTCGTTTATTTGTGATCTATGTGCAGATGTTCAATGATTTATGTGTGTCATTTATTTAAAGATGTTCAATGATTTATGTGTGATATTTAATTGAAGATGTTCAAGTACTCTGTGATTCGGAAGAATGCTCACGTTCTGGTGAGTACAAGCTGAACACACATTTAGTCAAAATGTCTAAGCTGGTAGTTAATTAGGTGATGAACACATTTTTCGGAGAATGTCGAAGTAATGGTGTTAAGGTAACATGGTTAAATAAGTATGGTTAGATAAAAATATTATGTGATTTCCATTACATAAGCTCAAAGAGTTATATTCAAGTTTTTTTTGAAAAGTAACGTATTGCGATAAAGGTTGTAAGTGGCAGGTGAGTTCAAAACCTTGCTGGTATTTAAGAGACCTATTTGTGAGTCACAAGTCATTGTAGGTGGAAATGTGGTTAGTGGAATAGGAGTATTTATTTAAATTGTTAGTTGGAAGTTCTCTATACGTGTAGAATCATAAAGGTTATAATTTTATTAAGATTGTATTGCAAATGGAGCTGTGTCCTATCATAATCGCAAGGTAACATCTGCATTGGAAAATGATCATGCATAGAAGACTCCACCATAAATTGGGGGATTTATTTAAACAGGTCCCACCTGAGTATTCTAAATACTAAAGATGATTGTTTAATTATTGTGTATGATATATTATACGGTGATGTTCTTAGAGTCAATGATTCAAAATGGTAGTTGGTTGAATTATGTGGAGAAAATATGGAATTATAGAATAAAGTCTTGCCTAAGGTATTAATTATATATCAGCATTAATCTTAGGAAATTTGTAAGGGTCAACCTTAATACCATGGTTTTATGATGTTTCAGCGATGCGTGCAGAGGCTGTCTTAGTTTGTAACATGGTTAAAGAGATTTGGGTATGTTATGGAATGATGGTATTTATGTAAAACATAAATTCATGGCACTTAGGATGTTTAGATCATGAAGTTTATGTTTTTAGAAAGGAAAGGTATATGATGGTATAGTTTGAAGATAAATCTTCCATAGAAAAAATGTAATATAAAGGACTATTAAAGGATGAGAATGCATAAAGGAATTTTCCAAGTTTTCTTGATGTCTGATGTATTCATCTTGTGTACTCTTCTTGTATTTGATTTATGTTGTGATGACCTGGATGGTGTAGATTCTTGGATGATTCTGAATGATTTTTTTACAGTGCATGTGGTTTTGACATTTTCAAATTTGATTGGACATGCTTCATTGAAATGCCATGTAAATTCTGACATGATTGACTCATTTGTAGTAACAATGAAACAAAAATCTTACCCTTTTTTAGACATAATAGCATTGAGGTATTAAGGGGTATATTACAGAAGGTCACCTCCCTTTTCCACCTGTGTAGAGGCCACATGAAACCCCAATTCCAAAACCACATAATGCACAAACATCTAATGTCGAAACCCTTTTCCAAGCATTTTCACAAACCTCAATGGCATTAATGGCACTAGTTGGTGTCCATTAATGCATTCATAAACCCTCAACATAGTTTATGAGTCAACGCTATATTACATATCAACCAAGTCTTAAGATAAACCCCGTTATATCGTGGTGCAAACTATACCCTAAAGTTTCACCTCTTCTAATGTCAACAAAGAAATAATACTAATGGCATGGTATTTATACCATAGTCTCCCAATATTAAAGTATGTGTAGTTCTTAACACTATTATATAGTGCTTACAATATCATCCCCTTAGCATCAAAGTATTATGTTATTGCATGCCCTTTCTAGTTCATATAAGCAACATTTGTGCATAAGTCTTTAGTCTAGGTTTTGTAGTATTTAGGAATCATGGAAAACATAGTATGCCATGATGCCCTTGCTAGGAAGAACAAGCTCAAGTTCCCAAACTCGTAACCAAGAAATACCTACAAAATAGAAACAGGAGAAGTGTAATTAATTAACCAAGAGATAGATAATTAATAATGGTAAAAATAGTAAGTTAATTCATAGCATCTAGTTAATTAACTAAGAAAGATAATTAATGAACATAGGGCTTACCTAAGTCGTAAAACTGAACAGTAATAAAAGTGCAAGGTGAAACTAGAAGTATAAATAAGAACTAAAATGCTTCAATGAACCAAATAATCTTGATGTCGCAAAAGGAACCTATAAGTCAATAAATAAGTTGCCTTAGTTCAAATTAACTAAGTAAGCCTGCATAATGAAGAATAACCTTACCTCTCAGATTGTCATGGGAGAATGAGTCCCGCCACTCGACCACTTTGTTCCCATCAACAAAGTTAAGTTAGTTTTTATTAAATAAACAAAGTACACATGTGTAGGAGTAAAACAATGATCTATACAATTCATTAATTCACCGACATTAATAACTAAGATGTATAAATAGTTTGAATAACATGATTAAGCAATAAGAACTAAATGAACTAATGATCACTGAATGGATAAGATATTAACAAAACAATATGGGTAGTTTTTGAAGAGATTGAAAGTATAAGTACTGCATGTAATTCCACACGAGTAATCATGATCCCCTTTGGGGTAGTTTTCACTAGCCTATAAGTTATTTTTTTTATTTTCAATTTTCAAGGACATTACAGTAAGAAAAGCTGACATCCAGTGGAAGGACATAAAAATGAGTAAAGGGAATAAAAGAAAAGAATATAAATTGGAGCACTTTTAAAAATTACTTTAAAAAGATATTTCTGTCGGAGCAGTATTGCGAAGAACGAGATAAAGAATTTTATGACCAAAAGTTGGGAACTATGAATATGAAAGAGTTAAATAGTAATTTTTTAAGCTTACTGCAATATATGCCTTATATTGTTGATGAAAAACCCAAGATGCAATGGTTTCTGATTTGTTTAACTTTTCATGTTAAGGATAGAATTGAATATGATAACCCCAAAACCATTGAAGAGGTCATGCAAAAAGAAAATTTCTTCTATGTGCATAACCGGAAAAGGGAGAACATGCCAAACTTGAAGAAAAAAGGGTTTAATAATTTTTACCCAAGAAAGAAAAATTTCACACCTCATCGGAATTTTGACCATAATAACTCACACAATGTTCCTAACAAAAATTTTCAAGAAAATAATTTAAAAAGTAACTCACACGAAAACCCTATGGTCACAAGGAGTAAGGAATTTACAAATAATCACAGTAACTATGTTAAGAATAATGAACGTAAGGAACTAGTAAAATGTTGGGAATGTGAAGGACCTTACTCTACATTAGTTTGTCCTAAAAGAAAGAAGACCATCAACAACATTCATACTGTGCAGAAAGAAACAACGGTTGGTGACTTGGCAAGAGGGATGCCCAAAATCAATGGAGTGATGCAAAACAGACATGTTGAATATTAGAATTCCATGGTGGAAGTAGGAGGTATGATGAACCATAAACCCATTTCTATTTTACTTGACCCAAGGGATAGCTCGAGTTATGTTTCTCCTAGTTTGGTATAGAAATTTAGTAAACTACCCGCAAAGAAATTTGAAAAAAAATCATGGCTGAATGAATTAGCTACAGGGGAAAAAATGAAATTAATTAATGAATCAATTTGAATGTTATGTAAAGATAAATGTACTTATATTAGGCTTCGATGATGGGTTAATTAGAATGTATCGGTTGGAACAACATTGAATTGTTTTGATAAAACTTTTAACTTTTTAAATAACGAAGGAGAAACGGTAACACTAAATAGAATTCCTAGGAAAACATCAATCAGAAAATGCAATACCCTCATCTCACAGAGTAACCGAGTTGACAGTTTAATACTAGGACCTAAGTTATTAAAGGAGATGAAATTAACTATGAAGCAGGTACATGGTAATTTAAAGGTTGCACATGACATACAAAAGAGTTAAGTAAATCTTAAACAAACTTAGAAAGAGTTCGAGGTGCGCGAACATGTTTTCATTAAGGTAAAACCTAATAATAGTTCTTTAAATTTAGGGATCCATGCTAAGATAGCACCGAGGTACTTTAGGCCTTTCGAATTATTGTACATAGTTTGACCGGTAGCATACCAACTAGCCTTACCAATGAATCTGAAAGTTGATAATGTTTTTCACATTTTTGCTTTAAAAATATATGTGCATGATGCTACTCATGTGATAAATTGGAATGATGTGTAGGTAGAACCCGAAAGAGATTTTTTAGTGGAACGAGACTATATCCTCAACAAGAGAGAGATCTTGCTTCAGAATTGCACCATTGGGTAGGTAAAGATGCAATGGAAGCACCTTAGTCCAGAAGAAGCAACCTGGGAATTGGAGAGTCATATACAAGAATAATATCCAATTATGTTCTAGCACAACTCCCAGGATGATGAATAAAGCAACATCAAGGATGATGTTAGACTTAAGGCAGGTTGTATGTCACGTACCCGAATTTGCAATAAAATTTTATGCTAAGGCAACATTATATTTTATTTTGTTGTAATGTTAATGACTATTGATCAAGTGGGGTCCAGTATGGTTGTAATAAGAGAGGATACAAATAGATCAAGGAGGCTATTAAATGAGTGTCCACTGACCCACTAGGTGGAATAGACTGGGGTGAGAGAAAACTGACACATGGAAACATCCTCAACCATTTCTAGCTGTTGCAGAGGGAAAATTCCTTAGTTTTGTGGTCATGTTACCCAATAAAGTGGAACAAGAGAAAGTGGCTCATTAAGTAAAAAACTCACCCAAAATACCTAGGCATGCATATATTTACCATCGAATTAAGTAGGAGGTTGTTCAATGATTACCTTGTGAAAATTCTAAATTTGAGAGTTGATGCACAAGAGATTTGATGAGGGGAAAGGTAGAAGTGGCTTTGAGTGATTAAGTATGTTTCAGAACTAGTGCATCATGTTAGCTAAGTTCTTTACTGTTGAGGATATAAGTGTTGTTGTTGAGTACATCTATGGAGTTGCAGCAGTATTTAATCCCATCATTCAACCAATGCTTTCAACCAGTGGACCAGTGGACACGTTCAGGGGTCCTAAGACAAGCTGTGAGCTATTTTCAGGAAATCTTGGTTGGAAAGGGCTCCTTGGGTTGTTTGTCTCCTCTATAAGTTATCAGGTTCTAATGTGTTATTTTATTTAGCTTATGCAAGTAAAGTAACAAAATGGGTATAGTTATGTTTTACTATAAATTCTTAGATACTTGTAGCTGTAATAGACTCATTTTAAGTCTCCATTATTATCGAGTAATTTACTTGTATTTGATAAAATAGAATTAGATAAGATTTTTTTTAATGAATAAAAAACTCTTTGTTTATTTTTCCACTCATCATAAGACGAAGTACTCTAGTAGAGAAGGTTAATTAGAAAAATGATTGTATAGAGATAAGATGTGTTTGAATTTGCTTTAATTAGAAAATGTTTATTGAGTGTTTCAAAGCAATGATCATAAGATCATAATCCTTCTTATTTTAGAATCCTTATCATTTAATTATAATTTTCTCCAAAAATATTACACAGATTTAATAAAGTAATCTTTTGTTACATAGCTATGAAACTGTGCATAACATAGCACATTATTAATTCCCTCCTTCAGAACTTAAACATTTATCTATATGTTTATAAAACAACTACGGAACACTTAAGACAACCTCATATAGTAGAACTATTATTACACATGCAAGGTTTCATGAGTACTTTAATAAATTAAACAATTAATGTAAAAAAAAACTTTTGAGTTGATTAACATTAATAAAGAATACTAGTACTATTTAAATATTATAATTAGCTAAAGTAGAGAAAATAGTAAGGAAGCAATAATAACCAAACAAATTCTTTTATTAATAAAGAAATAAAATTTTTGGTTTTAAAAATCCTAAATTCCCCATTCCATTCGAGAAACAATTAAAAAGTAAAATAGATTCTACATTTAACTATTAACCCAACAAGTGATGTTAATCTAAAACATCACAAATGCTAAATAAAAAACAAAATCTAGTTTAATCATAAATAGAAATGCATTTAGAAATAAAAATTAAAATATCTAATTGCTAAATGGTTTTTATCAAATTAGGGCCCTAGTCATTTTCTAACTTCAATTTAAGTTAAAATATTTAAACCCTTTATACACATTTTACTCTATGTGAGGAAAATATTTAAAACAAAATGGGTTTTACTAGTTTCATGCATAGTTCCACAAGCTCGGTCCTTTTTACAGTAATTTATTGTAAGAGAGTCTTCAAATCCTCTTTTTAAAAACTAAGAAAGTCAATATAGGGTTTAAGAACTAGAATGCCATATTATAACCAAAGCCTCGAGAAATTTTATAGAGCCAAACCAAAAGTGTCAAAAGAGCTTTATTGAAGGTGCTACACCTTAAACAAACTCCATACCAAGACTTGGAAGATAAATATTATTACCCTAATATATTTATTTTAGAAAAGCCATAGCTTGATGATAGAACCCCAATGGTTAGAACAAATGGCCATACGACCTCCTTTTTCATACTTAATCAAAATAAAAAATGTATTCTAACACGGTAAATAAATGTTACGGTAAATAGTAGTAACCACCATCAACTTTATTTGCTGAGGAAAACATGGAAGGGCACTCCAATGTTATATGTCTGAGGGTTACCGAGCCTTTGGAGCCCAAAAACCTTTAGCTTCCTACTAAGTGTTTCCTCTATCAACTAGGAGTGGTGTAATTTCTCACATAGACTCACAATTAAAATGGTTTTGGAACTGTTAGTGAAATCCTCGCATGTCTTTTTATAAAACAAAGAAAATTAAAATGTTGAAGGATTTAGATGATGAACTCTGAGTCACGACAAGAAAACTAGAACCTCAAACTCCTTTAACACTTTAATCCCCACAAATAATCCATGGTTGAATGGAAAACTCATAAGAGAACCTGTAGCTCAAAAGGATGGTGTTATACTCGAACCTATCACTGACTAGTTGCCTCCTGAAAGAGTTCTAATTGTAATTGTTGCAGAAGAGGATGAAGGCGTGACAAGTCATTTTGTGTGAGAAGGTTCTTGAGATAAACAATATTTGATATTTATTTATGCAATTTTAAGCCAGGTTTAGTGTTTGAGATATATATTGAATATATGCATCGCATCATTTTTTTTCTTATGCCTAGGATAGTTCTTACAACTGAAGGTTAATATCTAATGGTTAAATGACTATAGTAATGATATTATAGTATTTAGGAAAGTGTAGAAAGTTTATGTGGTTAAATTATATAGTTTTAAACTAAATAAACATCTATTCAAGCCTGTTGGTTTTACAACACAACTAAAAGTAAGGTTGATGATTCTAAACAATTATGTTGTATAATTTATTGATAAACAAATATTCTTGTAATCAAAATCAAATTTGCTACCTAAGTAAGATAATTATTGTTATAGAATTGGGAGTATCTTACACTTCGATTATTAAAGATGAAAAGTGTTGTAAGGGTTTTCTTCCTAACTTGATTTTATAATATTCAAATATTTAGCATTATATCTCATAACCTGGAAGAAAGTTTACCTGTAAGAGCTCTGTAAGCATCATTTTCTGCATTAGCTTTGAGAAGCTAAGTAAGCCTCAGGCCAAGCTCAATCCCCTTTAGTAAGACAAGAAACAACTATCATAATCATACACATGTTGTAAAATAAAAAAAATGATCTGAATCGATAAAGTCTCTAACTCTTTAATTTTCAATTACTAAAAGAATATGATCACGTATTGAATGATGTCAATAGTAGATTTATTATAAGTTAATAAGTAGTTATGGAATATCTAGTTAGAGTTATTTAATAATTTTTAACTACTAAGTTTCTCATATGGCGGTATCCTAAAATCTATTTGTTAATTAAACTAGAGATAGTTGTAAAACTAACATTTTTAAACTATGACTTAGCATTTTAATGTATCAAAGAAAATTTTTAATTTTTTGTGATTTATGAAGTGTTACAATCAAGTTTCATGCAATTTTTTCACCCGATGTGTCTTAGATCGATCCACATTTGTCACCTCCCAGAATATTATACACACTAGTTTTTTCCTTATCGCTTGTTCTCCCATCACAGATGCACACCATTTCACTATAGATGTAGTGTCCAGAAGGTGAGCACCTATAAATTTCATCTCTTTTATTCGAAGGGAAGTTTTTATGCATGCACCAACGCCATCATGCTGTCCTTTTCCATGACTAGTTTCGAAGTAGTTCCATATATGTGGCACCTTTTATTTTATGTGTAACAAACGAAACCATTGAAACACATGTGCATTCTTGAACTGACCAGCAAAACCATATGACCAAAACAAATGACAAAAAAACAATATATCCATAGCTATCATAAGATCATAAAACCATTTAAAGCAATGTTGCACGTAATGGATTTTATGGGTTTGGTCATCACTTATGTAGAAGTGAATTTTTTTCAATATCACACATCTATTTTAATTGTTATCTGTCACATGTCGATAAGTAATATGGACCATTATGCTGACCTCCTCTAAGTGATAGTATTGACTTTATATCTCATTTTCTGATTGTAGTGTCTACTTCTCTAAAACGTCAACCACCGATAGTATTGTTTCGAAAGGGAAGGTGTCTTGGCATATTCTGAATTGCTCATCTCACCTCGTGCCATATCAACATGTTGAATGTACTTTTGGATCTCTCAAAAAAACTATGAAAGAAATTCACATACTTTCACCTCATGGCAAACAAAATAAAAAATGTTATAAGCCCACATAAAATTAGTTACATGAATATCAATTTATGTTAATAAACAATATTATAAAAAAAATAAAAATATTTACATGAATATTGATTTATGTTAATAAACAATGTTATAAGACATGATAAAAAATATAGTCATTTAAAAATGAGTATTATTCGTGTACATTCTCACCTGTAAAGTCACCAATTTAATATTCCTACTTTCTTTCCCATCATGTAGCTGATAAGTCTCATACTGATAGTTCTACTTCTTGTCAATTTTATTCTTGAATGGTTGATATTCAGTCTCATGGATGCAATCAGACCATAATGATAGCCCACCACATTTGTTGCAAGAATTCTCTACACATTGTTTTATTTAATATATCTCCACATCTTGCCTTGGACACATTATGGTATTGATGAAATTTCCAGATCACATTGGTGGTACTATACTTGAGCATCCCTACACGTACTATAATTGAGCATCCCTACACATGGTTATGATGCAAAACATGACATATATTTTCAAATGTATGATAATATATATCAAACTCTATGTGGTACCTACAACAAAAACTGTTTCAGATGGTATTCATTCTAACATACCAAGGATTTCATTTCTCAAAAGATCTTTACCCGAACCTTAGCTCTACATTGAAAATTTTAAACATCTCGAACAATTGAGTTTGTGTCATGTCAAGATAATGTTTAACATGGGGTTCATTATTCATAGAAATCGTACATAATTTTAACACATCCTTTGTGTTAGAAGAAGGACTAGTGTTATCGTGCCAAAATGTCTGCACTAGTCCCTTTACACCTTCGACTAACTCCAGGTCTTTATGGGGAAACCTACCTCTAAATGGCCATAATGCTTCCATCTGTAAAATACCTCTATCACCTCAGTACCATTTTGTGTGAAAATGGTAGAATTATTTTTATTACGCTGTAACTACAAAAGGAGAGCATGATGTTAGTGGCGCATAATTCTAAAAACCTGTGGAAACTTCTTTTGTGCAATTTTATTTTTCTAACAATCCTTTATAATTTAAAGTTGCTTTAACACCTTTTGACATACATTGACTTAAAAGCATCTTAACTAAGATATGGTTCTCTAATCGAGTAAAGATACTATTTCAATCATTGCTTTTTATCGTGAGTGTATCTATCATTAATGGTGCCGAGTTATTTCTTCGTAAGGACCTGACAATATCTATCTCTAACTAAAAAACAAAGGAGGTGTATTTCCATTAACATCACATCTTTAGAACCATCTATATACAGAGTATTAGTCATGATAGTATCTTAATGTGAGTCCAAAACATATTTATGAAGTTTAAGGGGTGTAGTACACAAGCATTAAAGTGCCTTTAAAACAAACATAGTGTGTAAACAATATCATGAAGATAACCATACTTTTCTTGAACATCATTATTAAATTAAATAATCATTCGACAAGAACGTAGCACAATGTTATAAATACACAAAAAAATGTACTGAGAATTAAGCATCCAACAAAAACAAGAAACACCAGTGTACGTGGTTCACCCCATACTTGGGGAAACGTCGACCAAATTTAGTCACCTTCTTTCATTAAAAAACAACAACATATGAAGGTACAATTCCCACATCCTAAGTGATATGTTATCCTTTTCGTTCCATATTTTTCTCATGAAAACAGAGAATATTTTTCCCTGCTTAACCTAAGACCCCTGTAACCCTAAGGACATCTCTAGCAAAAATATCTAAGTAAGCATGCCTCGCCATTTTTCTCATTATTGAAGCATACATTTATATAGGGATAACTGTAACAAAATCATCCCTATCATTACATAGAACCCTTATAATTATTTATCCATTTATACACTTAATGATTTGTCATTACTTAGTCATAACATTCTTGTAATTACCGCCCTTTCATTTTTCATATTCTCATAAGACCTTCCAATCCACTCAACATAATGGTTTTATCAAAATATCATGCTTTTTTACTTCTTGAAAACACACAAGTCTGGTGACTATTGGAACAACGTATACATCTGAAAACCCCTGTATGCATATGTAAAAACTTAAGGCTTAAATTAAAAACCAATCAATCGTAAGCTGAAATTAACAACCTTGGAACAAACAAGGGAGAAAGGAAAATCCCAGCAAGTTTTGGAATTTTGTAGGATCCACCAGTAGGGATATGGCCATCGATAGGGTTTAGGTCTGGAAAAAAAATCCAATGGAGGCACGCTCAAGTTTAGGATGAACTCACTGCCCAACAACATGCCCAAAATGTAAGCTGTAAAGAAACTTCCAAAACCTACCAGTGGATTCGCTGTCTCCATACTTAAACAGAAGGGGGAAAAATCATACTTCAATCAACACCAATCAAATAAAACTAAATTTCCGTTAAGGGTCATGCACCTCCATAATGTCCAATGGTGCTATGCTCATAATAATGCATAAAATTTTGGGAACAATTCTCTCCCACAATTATCAGCCAATATGGGAACATTAGGGATTTTAAATGGGCATATTTTTCTAATAGAGTTGCAGCTATTCCAGTATACCCGATTTTTTCTAACTTAAGACAATAAAGAAACACAAGGTTCTAGCTTCATACCAAGTCAAACCCGCAACTTAGGAAGCCATGCAAAAACCCAGTCTAGCATTGGAGGAAATTTCAACTCAAAATGGGCCTTTGAACTTTAACTCAAATTCCATGTCATCATGTGTTAGCCAATGAAATTGCTTTAAATTTGAAATACTGTATAGGTCTTAAACACTTTTTTAATATAAATTTGGGGATAGGTATCATAAAAAAAACTACTTTTTTTGTTTGTATTTTCGACATATGTCCCTATTTTTTTACTCAAATTTTGATCAGGAGAAGTCATTGGATGCGGAATTAAATTATGCATCCAATGAGTACCCACTCGGCATACTTTTGACAGACCCTGCTACCCCAAAAAAAGAAATACCTGAAACAACGTGATGGTGATGTCATCATCACATTTTTTCAGGTATTTCTTGTTTTTGTGGTAGAGGGTCCATCAAAAGTATGCCGAGTGGGTACTCGTTCGATGTGGAATTTAATTCCGCATCCAATGAGCTCTCTCAATCAAAATTTGAGTAAAAATACGTGGAGATATGTCGAAAATACAAACAAAAAAGTAGTTTTTTTCTTTTCTTCCTACAAAATTAATAAATATTATTTTATTGTTTTAACTATTATTTTATTAATTTTTTTTAGGAGGCCCATTTTTAGTTGAAATTTCCTCTAATGACAAAAATTACAAGCCGTAAGGTAACTCTAACATGCATCGTCTAGGTTTTTCGTAAGGCTACAGGAAATCAATTTTCCACTCATGCAATACATCCAAACCCATATTCCATGCAGAAAAGGGAAATGATTCTAGGGTTAAAAACATATACCATCAATGCAATGACCCTTGAAAAATATGCTGCAATACTAAGAAACGCTATGATCCATATAATATGGAACTAAAGGTCATTCAACACACCGGAGAAAAGGAAACATAAGCAAGAGTTGATCCTTCATCAGCAAAATTGCACGAGGCAGCGAAATGAAACCAAGAGTTTAATGTCTATCAAGGAGTTTCAGGAGCAATGTTGTCCAGGTCTATTCAAAGAATTTGTTTATCACTCACTTAAGAGTGTATTCCAGAACAAGCACATAGCTCCAACATGAACTCCTAGGATTGTATTTAACAAAAACATACCAGAGTTCAAAATCAGTGTATTCTAGATCTATTTAAGGTATGAGATGGTACTCACATAGAGCCTAGTTCCATGTTAAAACAGAAATCAAACATTAATTACGAAGACCATTGATCTGAAATAGATAAGGAGAAGAACTACACTCACGCTTATACTTCAACGATCCTCTGTGGGAATGAGTACATTGTTCCACTACCTCACATGATCTCCATGGAAGCCACCTCATTATTCCATAGCCCTAGTGATCCTCAATCCAAACATTCCCGATCTCGGCTTCAGGGCAGACTCTCCCCATAGATATGAACACAGAGACTTTGAACAAAACAAAAGCAAGTGTTATTTACCAATCTCCTCCTCAGCAAAAGGTTTGAAAAAATATTCAAATAGAGAAGAATGAACCACATCTAATTCCATTCCCAAAATCGACCAGCAAGCTAAAGGAAACCCAATTAAAGGATATTGGAGACCCCTTTTAATAAAACGCAGAGATTTTACTCTATGCAAAACCATTAATCCCTCTCCTCCCAGGCAGAGATCTCTTGTTGAAACATAAATAAACAGAAAAAAATTGAGATGGTTTTCGTAGCGATTAAGTCTACAACCTCAAACTGCAAAGGTCAAATCTCATATTAAAACGTAGAGCCCCCTGTTACCCTTCTCAATCCATACTAATATATGACCAGGTAATTACTAACGTCTCTAAGAATCAGTGAACATAAATTCTGTTGGAGCCTCCATCCCCAGCCACTATGAGTCAGGAATTTTTAATTCCTCAGTAGTTAACATGAAATTATAATGCTCCCATGATATGTGCTTCACTAGTCTCTGTCAACCTATTAACACTTCCTTGGTCTATGCTGCTCAAAAGTTAATAATGTAGTAACGCCCCTTAACCTAGGTTTTCTCAACATAGTAACCATCCATCCTTGATTAGAGGGTAAGAAATAATACGCATCCAGTTGTTTTGTTTAAACCAATATAAATATAATTTTCTTTTTATATATCCAATACATGTATAATTTTCTCCCTATCTATGATTCCCTAGGTAATATAATTCAAAAGTATTATATGTATACTTCTCCCAATATACATATAGATGAAATATATTTCAATGTAATATATGTATAGTTTTTCCAATATATGTATATACATATAATTTCCTTTTTATAACATATGAAAGCCCCTTATACACACACACACACACACATTCCACCCGGTAGATAATATGTATAATACCTATGTCTTCTTCCTTTGATGCCTTTGACTAATGCGAGGTGGAAGACCTTATTGGGCATGAGGTTTTATATTCCTCCTTTTATCATTTATTTGTATAGGTTGTAGTTACCTCGTTCTCTCTAGTTGATATAAGTTCCTTTACTCGGCCTCTAAGATTTTTTCTTTTTTTTGTTTACCCTTCCTTAGTGGTTTAGTTTCGAGTCGTTTAACTTGCACCAATGTACTTTTGTTTTCCCAAATCCATAGATTAGGAAATTTAATCACATACCTGCTGAGCTTTCTACCGGTGGGGTCTTGGCCTTAAGCTCCTCACCGGTAACAAGTACAATTACATTAGATTATTACAAAAATAATTAGTTAATATATAAGGGGGATATTACACCATCTATCCCTCTACATGAAGGTTGTCTCTTCTTACTGAATATTTTTTAAGTTTATTTGGATGTAAAGGTACAAATTGTGATGTGAATTTAAGTAAATGACATTGTATTGTTAATCTACTCGCAATTGATTCAGGCAAGACACGATAAACCACATTATAGTCCTGTCAACAAATTTTTTTACCAATTGATGTGAATGCAATAAAGAGAGATTTAAGTTAAATGAACAAAATAATTATATAAAAGAAACTATTAAAGGAGATATAACTAATAATCTTTCAAAATTACTGCAAACAATTAAAGAATAAAAAACTGAAATGGATACTGTTAAAAAAGAGAATGATAGAATCCTAAGAGCTCAAGAGAAGCTAAACCAAATAATGTTGGAAAATTTTCAGAACAAAGGAAACGATAAACAGATAGAGTCTAATAATTCACCCTACCAACATAAAAGAAAAAGGTCAAAACACTTTAAGATTGAAAGCAGTTCTTCTTTTGAAATGTACGGTGACACACACACGAACAAACATGAGTATTATGGAGACAACAATGAGGATAATTATCATTCTAAGAAGACGAAATATAATCCCTAGAGATTTCTAGATAGTTTAAAAATATTAAACCACCATCTTTTAACACTGAAACAAAGAAAAGAGAGGAGGCCAAAGCATGGTTATCTAGAATGAGAAAGTACTTTCAAATATATAATTACTCAAATGACTTAAAAACTAGAATGGCAATACATAACTTATTTGGAAAAGATGACATATGGTGGAAGGAAATAAAAACAGTAAACGGAATAAAATTAAAAAATATAAATTTGAGCACTTTTAAAAAGTACGTTAAAAATAAATTTCTATCGGAGCAGTATTACGAAAAACCAGCTAAAGAATTTTATGACTTGAAGTTGGGAACTATAAATATGAGAAAGTTAAATAGTAAATTTTTAAGCTTACTCCGATATGTGCCTTATATTGTTGATGAAAAACCCAAGGTGCAACAGTTTCTGAGGTGTTTAACTTTTCATGTTAAGTATAGAATTGAATATGATAACCCCAAAACCCTTGAAGAGGCCATGCAAAAAGCAAATTTTTACTATAAGAACTAGAAAAGGGAGAACATGCCAAACTAGAAAACAAAAGGGTTTAATAATTTTGACCCAAGTAAGAAAAATTTCACACCTCATCGAAATTTTGAGCGTAATAACTCACGCAATCTTCGTAACAAAATTTTTCAAGAAAATCATTTAAAAATTAACTTACACGAAAACCCTTTGGTCATAAGGAGTAAGCAATTTACAAATAATCACAGTAATTATGTTAATAATAACGAACATAAGGAACATGTAAAATTTTTGGAATGCCAAGGACCTCACTATGCATGATTTTGTCCTAACAGAAAGAAGACCGTCAACAACATTCATATTGTGCAGGAAGAAACAACAGTTGGTGACTTGGCGAGAGGGATGACTAGAATCAATGCAGTGTTGGAAAACATACATGTTGACTATCAGACTTCCATGGTAGAAGTAGGAGGTATGTTGAACCATAAACCCATTTATATTTTATTTGACCCAAGGGATAGCTTGAGTTATGTTTCTCCTAGTTTAGTAGAGAAAAGCAAACTACCTAGAAATAAATTTGAAAAAAAATCATGGCTGCTTTAGTTAGCTACGGGGCCAAAAAGTAATTAATGAATTAGTTTGAAACTTCTGTTAAGATAAATGTACTTTTGTTAGGCTGGACTATGATCGGTTAACTAGAATGGATCGGTTGGAACAACATCGAGTAGTGTTAAATTATTTTGATAAAACTTTTACATTTTTTAAATAATGAACGAGAATTGGTAACCGTAAAATGAATTCCTAGGAAAACATCAACCTGAAAATGCAATACCCCCATCTCAAGGAGTAACTGAGTTGACATGTTAATACTAGGACCTGAGTTATTGAATCATATTGCATTAACCGTGAAGAAAGTACACGGTAATTGAAAGGTTGCACATGACAAACAGAATAGTCAATCATATCTTAAACAAACTCAGAAATATTTCCATGTGGGAGAACATGTTTTCATTAAGGTAAAACCTAAAAATAGTTCTTTAAAGTTAGGGAGCTATGCTAAGATAGCACTCAGTTACTTTGGGCCTTTTTAAATATTGTCCATAGTTGGACTAGTGGCATACCAACTGGCCTTACCATCGAATATTAAAGTTCATAATGTTTTACCCATTTCTGTTTTAAATATATATGTACATGATGATACTCATGTGATAAATTTGAATGATTTGTAGGTGGAACCCAAAATAGATTTTCTGGTGGAACTGGACCGTGTCATCAACAAGAGGGAGATCTTTCTTTGGAATTGCACCATTGGATAGGTAAGGATGCAATGGAAGCACCTTAGTCCACAAGAAGCAACCTCGGAATTGGAGAGTCATATGCGGGTAGCATATCCAATTCTGTTCTAGGGAAGCTCTAAGGATGATGAATAAAGCAACATCGAAGACAATGTTAGACTTAAGGGGGGTGTATGTCACGTACCCCAATCTTCAATAACATTCTATGATAAGAATACATTATATTTTATTTTATTGTAATGTTAATGACTATTGACCAAGTGGGGTCAAAGATGATTGTAATAAATTATGTTGAATATCTTATTACTTAATAAATAAAATAGGAGACAAATAGCTCAAGGAGGTTGTTAAATGAGTGTCCACTAACCCACTAGGTGGAATAGACTAGGGTGAGAGAAAAATGACACATGGGAGCATCCTCAACCACTTCTAGCTATTGTAAAGGGAAACTTCCCTAATTTAGTGGTCATGTTCCCCAATAAAGTGGAACACGAGCAAGTGGCTCATTAAGTGAAAAACTGACCCAAAATACCTAGGCATGCATATATTTACCATCAAATTCAGTAGAAGGCTGTTCAGTTGTTACCTTGTGAAAATTCTAAATTTGAGAATTTGTGCACAAGAGATTCGATGAGGGGAAAGGCATAAGTGGTTTTGAGTGATTAAGGATGTTTTAGAACTAGTGCACCATGTTAGTTTAGTTCTTTAATACTGAGGAAAAAAGTACTATTGTTGAGTACTTATGTGGAGCTGCAGGGGTATTTAATCCCATCATTCACCTAGTGCTTTCAACTAGTGGACCAATGGACAGGCTTGGGGGTCCTAAGACAAGTAGTGAGATATCTTCAAGAAAGGTTGGGTGGAATGAGCTCCTTGGGTTGTTTGTCTCCTCGTTCTAATGTGTTATTTTATTTATCTTATACAAGTAAAGTAATGAAATGGGTATAGTTATGTTTTACTATAAACTCTCAGATACTTGCAGCCGTAATAGACTAGTTTTAAGTCTACATTTTTATCGAGGAATTTAGTTGTATTTATTAAACTAAAATTAGATAAGATATTTTTTTAGTGAATAAAATCCCCTTTGTTTATTTTTCCACTTGTCATAAGACGAATTACTCTGGTAGAGAAGGTTAATTAGAAAAATGATTGTATAGAGATAATATGTGTTTGAATATGCTTTACTTAGGAAACTTTTATTGATTGTTTCACGCAAGGATGATCATAAGATCATAATCCTTTTATTTTTAGAATCCTTATAATTTAATTATAATTTTCTCTAAAAATATTACACACATTTTATAAAGTAATCTTTTTTTACACACCTTTGAAACTATGCATAACATAACACATCATTAATTTCCTCCTTCACAACTCAAACATTTATCTATATGTTTATAAAACCGCTACAAAACACTTTCAACAACGTCATATAATAGAACTGTTATTACACACATAAGGTTTCATGAGTACTTTAATAAATTAAATAATTACTGTAAAATACATTTGAGTTGATTAACATTAATGAAGAATACTATTACTATTTAAATATTATAATTCCTTGAAGTAGAGAAAATAGTAAGAAAGCAATAATAACCAAACAAACTCTTTTATTAATAAAGAAATAAACTATTTGCTTTCAAAAACCCTAAAGTGTCCATTCCATTCCACAAACAATTAAAAAGGAAAATAGATTCTACCTTTAACTATTAACCCAACAAACAATGTTAATCTAAAGCATAACAACTACTAAATAAAAAACAAAATCTAGTTTAATCATAAATAGAACCATGTTTAGAAATACAAATTAAAATATCTAATTGCTAAATGGTTTTATCAAATGAGGGCTCTAGTCATTATCTACTTTCACTTTAAGTTAAAATATTTAAACCCTTTAAACACATTTTACTCTATGCAAGGAAAATATTTAAAACAAAACAGGTTTTAGTACTTTCATGCATAGTTCCACAAGCTCGGTCCTTTTTAGAGTAATTTATGGTAAGAGAGTCTTCAAATCGTCTTTTTACAAACTAAGAAAGTCAATATAAGGTTTAAGAACTAGAATTCCATATTATAACCAAAACCATTAAAAATTTTACAAAGCCGAACCAAAAGTGTCAAAAGAGTTTTATTGAAGGTGCTACAACTTAAACAAATGCCTTACCAGAACTTGGAACATAAATACTATTACCCTAATATCTTTATTTACAAAAGCCAAAGATTGGTGACAGAACCCCAAGGACTAGAACAAATGGCCATACGGCCTCATTTCTCATTCTTTATTAAAATAAAAACGGTATTCTAACACATTAAACAAATGTTACGGTGAATAGCAATAACCATGATCAACATTATTTGCTAAGGAAAACATGGAAGGGCACTCCAAGGTTATATGTCTGAGGCTTACCGATCCTTTGGAGGCCAAAAGCCTTCAGCTTCATGCTAAGTATTTCCTCTCTCAATTGGGAGTGGTGTAATTTCTTACCTACGCTCACAATTAAAATGGTTTTGGAACTGTTAATGAAATCCTGACACGTTTTTTTATAAAACAAAGAAAATTAAAACGTTAAAGAATTTATTGAAAATACTTACATTGCAGATGATGAACTCTGAGTCACAATAAGAAAAATAGAACCTCAAACACTTTTAACACTTGAATCCCACATAGAGAATCCACGAATGAATAACGAACTTATAAGAGTAGCTCTGGCTCAAAAGGATGGTGTTATACTCGAACCTCTCACCGACTAGTTGCATTCTCAAAGAGTTCTAATGGTAATTGCTGCATAAGAGGACGAAGGCCTCACAGCCACCCTTCCTCACCAAAGTAAAATCACAATGAAGATAAGCTAGATTTTAGGGTTTGAGTGTTAATGAAAATGTGTAGGGTTTAATGCCAAAAACCTCGTGCAAGTAAAAACTTACCACGTGGACTCTTCTCCAAAAGAGTTTTATGGGAGTTTGATATAATTTAAAAACCCTTAGCTTTCACCGAGCATTGTTTTTATAAACATAATAATATTAATTAGTAAGACCAACCTAAATACATGGTGAAAGACTTAAATCAAATTATAATGTGTTTAGTAAATATCTTTTCGACCTAGGTTAATCTCAATACCTTGACTTTTTGTGAAACCTTATTCCAAATGAACTTTTATGCAAGGTAATACCATTACTTGTTTACTTTGAAACATTTTATATTTTCTAGGTTAAAACTGCGGGTTAGGTAATAGTTATTATGCTTTTACATTTGTTTAATAATAAAGAATATCATAGATGTATATTAAGGTTTGGTTGGGTTATTTCGGATATATTGGATCTTTTATATATACATCATATAATAATTATTACTTTGGTTAAATTATAACAAGTGATTTTGTATGAGATGATTATGAGCTAAACCATATTTGATATATGTTTATGGGATGTTAAGCTAGGTTTATTTTTTGAGATATATATTGAATATATGCATAGCATCATTTTTTTTATTATGCCTAGGATAGTTCTTATAATTGAAGGTTAATATCTAATGGATAAATGACTATAGTAATGATATTATAGTATTTAGGTAAGACCTAGAAAGTTTAAGTGGTTAAATTACATAGTTTTAAACTAAATAGGCATGTATTCAAGACTTTTTGTTTTACAAAACAATTAAAAGCAAGGTTGATGATTCTAAACAATTATGTTGTATAAATTATTGATAAGAAAAATAATTTTGTAATCAAAATCAAATTTGTTAGCTAAATAAGATAATTATGGTTATAGAACTAGGAGTATCTTACACTTTGATTATTCAAGACAAAAAGTATTGTAAGACTTTTCTTCCTAACTTGATTTTATAATCTTCAAATCTTTAGCATTTTACCTCGTAACGTGGAAGAAATTTTACCTGTAAGACCTCTTCAAGCATCATTATCTGCATTATCTTTGAGAAAGTTGTATATCATGTACATGATGGGAAAGCAAGGAGGAATATTAAATGGGTGACTTCAGAGGTGACAATGTACACGAATAATACTCATTTTTAAATTACTATATTTTTTATGTTGTCTTATAACATTGTTTATTAACATAAATTAATATTCATGTAAATAATTTTATTTTTTATAACATTGTTTATTAACATAAATTTATATTCATGCAACTAATTTTATGTTGGCTTATTACATGTTTTATTTTGTTTCTGACGAGGTGCAAGTATGTAAATTTATTTCACAGTTTTCTGGAGAGATCCAAAAGTACATTCAACATGTTGATATGGCATGGGGCAAGCTGAGCAATTCAGAATATGCCAAGACACCTTCCCTCTTGAAACAATACTATCACTGGTTGAATTTTCAGAAAAGTACACCTTACATTGACCAAATGAAATATAAAGTCAGTACTATAACTTAGAGCAGGTGAGCATAATGGTCCATATTAATTATTGACATGGGCGAGATAGCAATGAAGATAAACGTGTGATATTGAAAAAAAGTGACTTCTACATAAGTGACAACCAGATCCATGACATACATTACGTGCAACATTGCTTTAAACAATTTTATGATCATGTGATCCATATGGATATATCGTTTTGTTGTCATTTTTTTTTGGTCAGATGGTTTTGCTGGTTAATTCAAGATTGCATGTGTATTTCAATGGTTGTGTTTCTTGCGCATAAAATAAAATGTGCCACATATATGGAACTACCTTGAAACTAGTCATGGAAAAGGAGAGCACGATGGTGCTGGTGCATGCATATAAACTTCCTTTCGAATAAAAGAGATGAACTTTATAGGTGCTCACCTTCGAGACACTACATCTATAGTGAAATGGTGTGCATCTGTGATGGGAGAACAAGCAATAAGGAAAAACCTAGTGTGTATAATATTCTGGGAGGTGACAAATGTGGATCAATCCAAGACACATCGGGTGAACAAGTTCCATGGAACTCGATTGTAACACTTCATAAATCACAAAAAATTAAAAAATTTATTTGAGACATTAAAATGTTGAGTCATAGTTTAAAAATGTTAGTTTTACAACTATCTCTAGTTTAATTAACAAATATATTTCAAGATATTACCATAAGAGAAACTTATCACTTAAAAATTCTTGACTAAATTTAACTAGATATTCCAGAACTACTTACTAGCTTATAATACATCTACTATTGATAGCATTCAATGTGTGCTCATTTTCTTTTAGTAATTAAAAATTAAAGAGTTAGATATTTAATCGATTCATATTGTTTTTTTATTTTATAGCATGTGTATGATTATGATAGTTGGTTCTTGTCTTACTGAAGGGGTTTGAGCTAGGCCCGAGGCTTACTCATGTCTCATACTGATAGTTTTGCTACTCAACAATTTTATTCTTGAATGGTTGATCTTCACTCTCATGGATGCAATTAGACCATAATGATAGCCCACCAAATTTGTTGCAAGAATCCTCTACACATTGTTTTATGTAATATGTCTGCCAATCTTACCTTGGACACATTATGGTATTGATTATATCTCTAGATGACATTGGCGATATTGTACTTGAGCATCCGCAAAAAAACGACATATATTTGAAAATGTATGATAATATATATCAAACTCTATGTGGTACCTACAACAAAAAGTGTTTTAGATGGTATTCATTCTAACATGCCAAGGCTTTCATTTTTCAAAAGATCTTTTCCCGAGCCTTAGCTCTACATGGGAAATTTTAAACATCTTGAACAACTGAGTTTGTGTCATTTCAAGATAATGTTTAACATGGGGTTCATTATTCAAAGAACTCATATAGCATTTTAACGCATCCTTTGTGTTATAATATGGACTAGTATTATCGTGCCAAAATGTGTGCACTAGTCCCTTTACTACTTCAACTAACTTCATGTCTCTACGAGAAAACCTACCGCTAAATGCCCACAATGTTTCCATCTATCCATCTACATCAAGGTTGTCTCTTCTTAATGAATATTTTTTAAGTTTCTTTGGATGCAAAGGCACAAATTGTGATGTGCATTTAAGTAAACGATGTTGTCTTGTTGATATACTTAGAATTGATTTATCCAAGACATGATAAACCACATTATAGTCCTGTGAACGACTTTTTTTACCAGTCAATGTGAATGCAACAACAATAGATTTCATAATGTGATTACTTGACTCGATATTCTTCGATGTTATTATGCATAAATTTCTTCTAATGGTTGTCGTACTCCTAGATTTAATCAAAGATATTAACAATTGACATTTACAGGATTTAGATTTTTTATCAAAAAATTGTTTCATCATTTGAGAACAATCATGAAGGATATTGTGTTTAGGAACCTTAACTTCCATGGATGTCAATTCCCTCTCATCCATATGTATGCATTCAGGAGTTCTCTTTCACATTGATGCAAGCGTTTTTGCAGTTTGAAATGCTGGAGTGATGTTTACATCCACTACAAGCTGACAACTTCGATTAGGAGATTGAACAACCTCACATGATTGTTGTGAAGCCACATTTTCATCATCGAGAACATAATTACTGAAGCTTCCACAAAATTGTCCTCTTAAGAATGCACCAATATTTTCATCTTCCCCATAACCAACTTCCAATAACGTTGAATTAGCCTCCTCAACCTCTACGTCAAGTATCTTTCTTTTTCCTCGAGATGTTGAGCCACAAGTATTTGATGTAAAGTGTAGAATTCCATCCAATGAACTCGAAACTAAAATTTGGTTCATTGGAGAATAAATGGTATTATCCACTGTCAAGTTCATCTGCTTTGTCTCTTCATCTGTGGTATCGAAAATTGTATTTTCTAGTTGATCGGGAATGTGAAGTATTTACTTAACGATTGAATGCCAAATATTCTTTTATTTTTACTTCTTCTTCTTTTTTTTAATCTTCTTCGAGTGTAAGCATATTCCTCACTAATTTATGGCCTCTATTATGTACATTCCCCATTGAAATCCACCCAAACTTGTAAAATACCTATGGATTTTTGTAATAAATGATGAAATGACATGTTGTACGGTTATCTATGCGTGGGTTCAATGGAATTATGTATTTTTCTGTAGTAAAACTACCCCATGGACAGCAAGCCAAATTTTTTTATGAAACAAGTATCGCATGTGCGATATAACGCATGTCTATTTTAACGCATATGTGTTATATCCCATATGCATTATGGTTACAATGGTTTATCCCTGATAGGATCTACTCAACACATGATTTTCATATCGCATATGCGATATGAAAATAATGCTCAGTAAGGACAAACTAACGAGACATTGATTAAAAAGGAGGGTGATAAAGGTCTATATGGAATCATGGGAGGGATGGATGGGTAGAGGAGAGATATGTGGGGGATTAAGGGAGGATAAATATAATGGGAAGAGATGGATAGGTAGGGGAGAAAAATGAAAGGGGGGATGTGGGGAGGAGAAATATAAGTGGGAGGGAGGGATGGGGTAGGGTAAGACTAAATTATAATAATTATAACAACAACAACAACAACAACAATAATAATAATAAACCTGAAACACTAACAAACTATTGTTGTATATTTCGACGCCATCTTTTGACACATGCTTCAAAGATATGGGCATTGCATCGCATCGTCCTCATCTGATGACAAAATAACAAAATTCTCTTTCATAATAATAATGACAATGAGATATAACTATTTAACATGAACGAATGACTACAATTTTAAAGGGGCATGGGATTGATCAGTTTTATCGAATCTTTGGGCCCGCCAAAAAATATTTGTGGTTTGCACGCAAGGAATGATTTATTATTTTCCTCGGTTCAAATTAGATTCTTTGATTGAAATTAATATTGGGTTTCTAGGAAGGAGGACTAGATGCATGGCCTAACATGAAGGTAAACATTGGGTAATTTTATTAGAATTTGTTTGGGTTTACTAGATGAATATATTTATAATATTTATGTTCAATGAAGTTGTATGATTTCAATTCATTTTCTTGTTTAAGTTTTCTATAAGTTTTCTTATAAAGTCGAGTGAACCCTTAGGAAAATTTCTCTGTATTGAATATGAATATGATTTGTTAGAACTATTCTCTAAGATATCTAATAGAGTTGTTATTGTTTTGACTGAATTCTGATTTTTATTCTTGTTTCTATTATCACTTTTTTGGACCTGAGGGACTAATATTACAGAAAAGGAATACCCTGTCTGAGCTTAGTTTTCTATTTTTTCGTGCCCTCGACCTAAACATGAAAAATATTCTGAGTGTAATTTATGTCATTCTCATGCTTGTTAAACACCAAGAAAAAAGCATCGAGTTTATTGTTGTAAGCCCCATTTCTCATATGCAAATGGATCTTTCCAAGTGATATTGCTTTCTTTCACACTCATAAAACTCAAGCTATATGCTTCTCTCGAAGGAGCGTTGGGTAGGAGGTAATTTAACCTTTTTCAGGCCTCCGTGACTAAGTACAAAAAAGGTTCACCTTTTCTTCTACGGAAGTTCAGAGAGTTCTTTTGTGGTATGTTTTATACTTTTTCGGCCTCAGGAGACTAAATTGGATGAAAAAGGACCCCCCTGTAGTCTTGTTTAGAGTTTTCAAACTCTCTAAACATGAAAACACCAAGTGAGCATGTACTAGTTTGGGCTCATAAAATCCACAAATCAGTGACACTATCAAGCATTATTCCCTCTTCTCTTCAAGCTTGTCAAAAAATGAAAAGATACTTGAGTTGACTTTCCTGGACTCATTAAAATTTAACAGGGAAGATAAGGAAGAAGTTTTTTTTGGTTCTCAGTTAGTGGCAGCATGTCATCCTTGAACATAGCACTCTCTATCTTTTCTGATATGCATGTCTCTATGTTCACTTTCAATTCACCTATTACTTTGAGTTTCTTACTCCTTTTCTTGTCAGTTCTACTTGGGGAATCTGATCATGTCTCCTACATGACAGATAAATTTAGTTGTCATATCTGCAAAGTTAAAAGCTGCCTTGGGCCATCTTTGTGTCATGCTCACTGTTCAAGGACTTAACCTTGTATCTGATCTATATCTTGATTCCATCATTGTCGTATCTGTTAATACTTGTGTCTTCCTTCCTTTACCCAGTTCCTAGTCACTCTTGTGATCTATTCGAGGATCTATTGCCTTCCTTATCATAGTATGGTTCTGCATCAGCACTTCCTGACGACGAAGACCTAGATTTTTTATGAATGTACCTTAGGATTCACTTTCATTATCCGTGAATTCCTTTTATTTAGTTTTTGATTATCACCTATTGGTTGAAAATCTGTTGAATCCTATCCATGTTTGAATTCAATAACATTTATTCACATGGCTTGGATTTTACTAGCTCTTTGGGATTTTTTGATGAAGACTTTAGGTTCATATCTATGGACTAGGTTGCACAAGAATATGTTGTGGTCACTTACACAGCTTCCAAAAATTTGACGACTCATCATCATTGTATATTGTGGCTTCAATCCACCTTTGTAATATACATGGTCTTGTACCCATATGATATGATGTACTCAAATATTCTAAATTATCTATTGTTCCAGTATATTGAACATAGCATCCTCAGATATGAATTTGTATATGACATTATTATGTATTTGTTTCAGGTACTACCTCTGCTCCATTGTACTTGTGAGTTCACTAAGCTAATTATTATAATGTATTTCGGCCATTGTTTCCCTCTTACCTCACACATTAGGGGGCATCTGTTATCAACCCAAATAGCACTTCTTCATCCAAGTGCTGACATTCCTTATGTTGGTACACAAAAGGACATCTTAGGATTGAAGTTTGACAAAACGCTATAGATGGGCATGACATGAGATGCATTTACCCTTCAACCATCTTTCCATATTATTTTTCTAAGTGTTGAATGGCGTACGCGACTATCTTCATTGCAGCTCGCATACCTACATGACTATTCCCATTGACAACTCCCTTACTATATGCGACTATCTCCATTGTGACCTGTGTACATCAGTATGTGCAGGTTTCCTTTAGGAAACTCACATCATACACGGGCTGCCTATATTAATAGTCATGTACATCTTGATTCGACATTAAAAAATATAACTCACGATTAATGGATATTAGTTGGGCCCTAATCATTAACCATCCCAACTGTCTCAACCTTTGAAACCATTCTATTTCCCAAAGTATAAATTGAGGCGTTGGGGAGGGCATTAATCAATAAAGTTTGGAGAGAAAAGTTATGCTAGTGGTATATCTTTAGAATTCTTGGAGCAGCAAAACTTAGAGTCCTTTGGTTGTAGAGGAGTCCTTGTCTCAGAAGCTGGGTTGTACTCTTATCTCATTCACCGATTGTTAATAAAGAGAATTCTTCTTCAAACATTGTGTTGAGTCTCTTTCATGTATCATGGTTGATGAATATATTCGATTATGAACTATATATATTGTTTGTCTAACCTCTCATATATACATGTATAATATTGTACTTGGAGAATTTTCTCTTTGAAGGTGAAGGAGGTGCATCCCTGGAAGCTTTGGAGAGAAGTAGAGCAGAAGAAGGTCAAGCTTGGATCAACCAACAGTAATCAGATGAGTCAAGTATTTCTTCCTATTTCCTTTATGTACTCTATTAAAGTTGATTATCTATAAGGTTAGTAGTAAGTTGGTAACCCCATACCCTAGGTTACAAGGGTGTTTTATCCTGAACACAAATATAGAGAGAGATGGAGAGGGGGAGTGTGCATGTTTTTGAGAGAGAGAAAGGGAAAAGGTTGGTTATAGAGGTAGAGGGGATGTGGTGTTTCAAAAAAAAGAGGTGTGTCAGTTTGTTTGAGGGTGGGCATGCTGAGATAAGGTGTAATGTCCCAAAAAATTGATAAAAAAATTATAGGTTAGTAAAAAACTACCCAAAGGGGATCATTATTACTCATGTGGAATTACATGAGCTACTTAAACTTTTGATCTCTTCAGAATATGCTCATACTGTCTTGTTAATCTCTTATCCATTCTGTGATTATTAGTTCATTTACTTCAAATGTCTTAATTCTATTATTTGAACTATTTGTACCTCTTAGTTATTACTGTCCAAGTATTAATGAATTCTATAGTTCATTGTTTTACTTCTGCAGATGTGTACTTCATTTATGAAGTATAAGATAACTTAACTTTGTTGATGGGAATAAAGTGGGGGAGTGGCAGGACTAGTTCTCCCATGATGATCTCAGAGGTAAGGTATTACTTAGCTACACAGGATTACTTAGTTCAATCGAACTAAGGCACCTCTTTCTTTTACTTATGCAGTTCATTACCTACAATGGGATCGAATGTAAAGTGTGTTGACATCCTTGGTCGTCGATAACTTGCTGCTAATTATTACATTGCCTATCGACTTGGTTTTAAGACTTGGTAAGTGGTATTATCGTAAATTTATCTATTACATTTAAATTTCTTGTACATTGATTATTCTTCATTATGCTCTTAAATTCGTCATTTTTTATGTCATTAATATCTTTTTCGTGCTAAGTATATTTTTACTATATATTCTTTTTTTAACATTTCTTATGTTCTTTCATTGGAAGGTTATTAAAGGTTTGAGAGCAAAGCTTTGGATTTGATAATCTAAGAGATTATCATGGCATACTTTGTATTCCATTGTACTTAAGTTAAAACACCTTGATATTATGGTATTAAACCCTAAGCTCTAAACCTATGGATTAAACATTGTTTACAATCCTAAGCAAGGGTCTTAGACTTTGGACTAGCGCAACCTATGACTAAGTATTATGGTAATACCATCATAGTAGAATATTTGCAATATATTAACGTCGGCATTAGACTTTGGGGTGACATGTTATATGGTATAAACCATGCGTTACAGGGTTTAAGCATTGGTATGGACGGTGGCATGAAACGATACCTTGGAACAAGTCATGAATATGGAAGTGGGTTTGATGTTTCGCTAATGGACTCAAGCCCGGTGCATTTAATACTCTTCATAAATTGTGACAGCCTTCCCTTAGGCTTAGCTCATGATAGTTGTGCAATCCATTATCATTTGGGGTTTCGTCGTTTTGTATTTGCATAGAGGTATGGCCATGGAGGCAAGCTCGAGCTTATGAGGTAAGCCCGCATGAATTTACAAGACTGCACATTAGTTTGGTTTACAGTTGGAAAGGATGGCATACTCCCCATCCCCATTTGGTTGTTGCTTACAAGTGCTGACAGGAACAGAGGGCAGTGTGGCTATGACTCTGTTTGCTCCAAGTGTTGCATTCATTGCCATGGTAATCCTGATAATTCAAGCTTATTCTTGTCACCCTTCAATCCTGTGGCAGAGCTACATTTCTATTGGTTGTTTGGTTGGGGTTTGATGTTGTAGCAAAATTGATTTCTCCTTTGGGTTTCGAATACAAACTTGGTTATTTTTAATGTTTGAGGCATTATGCCTTGACTTGATTCTTAGGCCATTCGGCTTTGTATAATGTTCATTTTAGTTCTGTAGATAGTTGATGATTTCATTTTGGTATTTTATAGCCATGGGATGCACCATTACAAGCAATGGTGCGATAGCCCATTGTCATGCCTATGTAAAACCTTTTCTCGGCCTTTAATGGCAACTATGTACAGACATTTGGGATCTTGTGTAAATAGATATTTGTAATGGTTTTCATAAAATGTTATGGTTTATGGTGTATGCAATTTCCTCGTGCATTTTTATGTAGCTGTGTATTTAGATAAGTTTGGGGTTTTTAAAGGACAGAGGCATACGCATTACCATATGCTTTGTGCATAAATTCCATTTATTGTTTGGTTAGTGTGACATCATGAAAGCGTGGGTAAATGCCATGCTGTCAATGTCACGAGCCTTCCCACTATGCTGCGATAGTTTGTATTTAAAATTTGGTCGAGGCCGTGACTTCTGTGAGCACTGTGCATTAGTGGTTCTTCATGGAGGCCATGGTATGTAGACCCTAGATGGCATTCATTATTCTTAATGTAATTGCAATATGTAAATATTTTAATGGATTTATTTGTGACCCACATTCCACATACAATTGTATAGCATGGCCTATGTGAGAACGATAATAGGATTGGTTTTGTCGTTGATATATATAATACGTAATGGGTTGTTTATTATAACTTTTCCTCATGTCTTGACATCCATGGGAATCAATGTCACGAACTCTATTGGTGACAATGTTTTTAATGTAATGTAATGAAATGTATTTTGATGAGATAAACAAGCTAGGCTTGCATGATTTGATTCCTGCACTCGTTGCAATAAATGGATTTATGTTATGATGTTGAATTATGTAACTTGGTTTATGGTTATGTATAAATGGATATTATATGGGATTTTTAAAGATATAATGCATGAGATTTATGGTATTTTAATGTATATGTTAAGACTGTAGGTTTTATGGCAGAGTCTTGATAAGAACCACATGGATGGTCACAATATCCCTCTCATTAAATTTAATGTTTAATCGAGTTATGTAAAATACTTTGGCTTTAAATGATTATATGAAGCACACCTTGGAAGCTCTTTATTAATTCATTTATCTTGGTTATTATATGGACTATGCTCTTAGTAGATCTAATTTAAAATATAAATATGTATAGTCTAGCATAAATAATATTTTAGTTAATTATTACTGTAGTAGTTTATTTAAAATTCTAATGCAAGGCTTTGCTGACAAATGAAATATGCCAGCAGAGTATTAAATAGAGAGAACACAGTATAAAAATAATACTAATATCAACAGCTAGTTAATATAGTAATATTTATGAAGGATACCACCCTAAACATAAACATCATATGATAAAACTTCTCGAGCATAAGATTAGTAAATTGTAATTACAAACCCTAGCAGTTTTTTAATCATAAAACATAACCCTTAAGATTAGAAATTACATTGCAGCCATTACTTAATATAAATAGTAATGAATCTTTAGGAAATAAAATACAATAGGATTTCCAGGATTTCATACCTAAATTTGAAGTTCTGTCAATGGATGCACTTGCACAATTAAATAACCAGCATTAACATTTCAATGCAGATCTGACCTCTGTTTCATGACCAAATCACTTGCAAACTACCATGTTCCACCCTGCCATGACCCGAAACCATTCATGGTTTAAATCTGGATCCCCCAGAGCTGGAATCCAACATGCAAGAAGATTAGAGCTCCTAAGGTAGGGTTTTCGATCTGTTAATGAGTTCTAAATAATCCTCCTTCAGTTTCAGTAGCAGTTCACCAAGAAAACACTTGAGAGCCAAAAACAGGTAGAATAATAATTCTCCTAGATAAAAATCAGAACACCAAGCCTTTGCTTGGATTGAGTCTTTATAGGCAGACTTTTCAGTCATAGGGGCGATTAAATCAAGAAATCATTGATTTCTTGATTTAACCCTTTTAAATTTACTAGGGTAATTTTCAATTCTTAACCTAGGGCTTTAAACTAGTTCCTAGTAAATATTTGATAGATATTTCATCATTTATAAATCCTTTAATAATAAATAGTAATTGGTGGATATTCTCTTCTTTCTTTATTAAATTATATAATTAATTATAATTAATTCTTTATATATACTATGTATAAAGTACACAGTATTAAAATACTGCTCAGAATTTGTCTTTGAACATCATGTGTCATGATCCCTAGAATTAACGACACTTCTTCATGAAGGTCAAGTAGATAGATGGCTTAGGTATACTAGGCTAGGCAACTCTAAACATCCTTGCGTGCTGGATTTCCCTCATATAACGTGGTAGCTCTTCAGTGCTTTGATGAGAGTATAGAAATTCAAAATTTCATTTAATCACTTATAAATAAGTATGATGATGATCAATATTTTTCTCGAGCTATTTTTGCTTGGAAGTTATTAAATTCTTTTCAGTGATCCCTAGCACTTACCAGAGCCCATACTCAACGCCTATAGTAAGGAGTTACAAACATAGTGCAATTACAGAGCTTCTAATCAACAAAAAATTCTAGGATGTACTTGTATGATACACCTAGGGATACAATGGCCAAAGATCAAATGCTCTAGAGCTTATGCCCAACATTTCCAATTATATTTTGATGTGTTCCAAAGATTTATGCTCAACACAAATGTAATTACTCATGTTCTCCATAGCCTCTTGCTCAACAAAAAACATCTCATCGATCATGTGCTTTAGGGTCCACGCCCAACACAAAACATATATATCATCTACAATTAGGTTATGCCCAATATACAGAACAAATCATCATGTTCATATGTAGTGAGGTCTTCAACCCAAAAATAAAACATCAATATAATCATCATGATTAATAGGCTCATGCCTATAAATGGTAGGTCCAAAATTGGGGACATTACATCCCTCCCTGCTTAGTACAACATCATCCCCGGTGTTCTAGGTACTCTAAATGATATCATGATAAAAGGAGGGGTAATCCTTTCCCATAGTGGCCTCATTCTTCCAGGCAGCCTCTTCTACCTCAAAGTGATTCCACTGCACTTTCAATTGGACTACAATGCACTTCTGAAGCTGCACTTCTCTCTTGTCCAATATATGCAAAGGATCAGGGGAAAATTCCCCCTCAGGGTCCACCTGTAATAAGGACCAATCGATGACATGCTTACTATCATAAACATATTTCTTTAATAAAGATGCATGGAAAACATTATGAACTCATACGTGCACATGTAATGCTAATTCATAAGCCACTGGTCCTTTCTTGGCCAAAATTTCAAAAGGTCCACAAAATATAGGTGTTAACTTACAACACCTACAGAAGCTCAACAAGCTCCATTTTGTTTTCACTTTCCAATAGACATCCTCAACTACTTGATAGTCTTGAGCTTTCCTTTTTTTATCTGCATAACTTTTCTGATGGTCTTGTGCCTCTTTAATGTTTCTGTGGACCTTGGTAACTAACTATTCCAAGTCCAATAACACATCAAGCCCTAACATGACCCAATCCACCAGACTGTCCCAAGTAACTTGGGTCCTACACTTTCGTCCATAGACTACCCCGAAAGTACTCATCTTGGAGGAAGCCTGATACCCTTTGTTATATGCAAACTCTACAAGGTGCAGATAATCCTCCCACTTGGTGGGGTTGTTCATGACATATATACAAAGCATGTGTTCTACAATTTGGTTTACTCTTTCAGTTTTCTCATCCGTCTGTGGATGATAAGCAGTGCTAAAGTTTAGTTGCGTCTCTAATCCAGAGAATAACGATCTCCAAAAGTTTCCTATAAACTTAACATCTCGATCTGAGATAATTACTTTGGGTATCCCATGCAATCTAAATATCTCTTTCAGCAAGATATCGGCAATGTTCATGGCCTTGTAGGTCAATTTCATAGGGATGAAGTGTGCTTTCTTTGGCAGCTTGTCAATGACTACGAAGATGGAGTCATTTTTCTTCTTTATTTTTGGTAAGCCAGTAATAAAATCCATACTGATAACCTCCCACTTCCATTCTAGAATGGGAAATGGCTGTAGCAATCCTGAAGGATGCTTATGCTCAGCTTTAACTAGCTAGCATTCCTAACATTTTGCAATAAACATTGCAATGTCTACCTTTATCTTAGGCCAAAAAAAATGTCTCTTGATGGCACATATCATCTTTTCATATCCCGGGTGCCCTGAGTAGGGTTCCCTATGAAATTCTATGAGGATGATGAACTGAATGTCCCCTCCATCTAGAACATACAATCTATCATTGGACCATAGTAGCCCAGAGTCATACACCTTATACTCCTTCTGTTGTTGAAACAACCGGTCCTCCTAGACCTTCTTGAGGATTTCCACATATAACAGGTCAACCTTGTTGTTCGCTCTAATCTGCTCAAGCAAATCTACATCAGTTTGACTTGGGGTCACTTCATATATCATCTGAGTCCATCGACTCAAAGCATTGGAAACTTTTTTCTCTTTGCCCTTAATATGCTTTACTTCAAAGTGATACTCACTCAGGAAATCCAACCATCTGGTTTGCCTCGGATTTATATCGGGTTGATCGAACAAATATTTTATACTCATATTGTCAGTCTTTAGAAGGAACTTCCTTCCCATGAGGTAGTGCCTCCACATATTCAGAGCGTGGATAATGGTTGCTTGCTCAAGATCATGCATGGGATAATTCTGCTCATGCTCTTTTAATTTTCTATGGTTCATAACAGATCCCATTGTTGTTTTGCAAGAGGACTCCTCCAAGTCCTTCCTTGCTTGCATCCGTGCATACAATGAAATAAGCATCGGGATCCGTAATCCGCAACACTGGTGAGGTCATCAAAAGCTTCTTAAGATTTTGAAAACTTTCTTTACACTTGTCAATCCATAAGAACTTGTTTGACTTATTCTGCAAATCCATCATGGGGCAAGCGATTCTCGAGAAGTTCTCAATGAACTTTTAATAATACCCAGCTAAACCCACAAAGGAACTAATGTCAGTAACACTAGTCGAAGTAGGCTAATCCTTTATGGCTCGAATATTTTTTGGGTTCGCAGCTATTCCTACCTTGGATATGATGTCACCTAGGTACTATATTTGTGGTCTGTAAAAATCACATTTACTAAACTTAGCATAGAGATGGTGTTCTCTCAACACACGAAGTACTATGCGAAGGTGTTCTTCGTGTTCCTCTTTAATCTTGGAATAAACCAGAATGTCGTCAATAAATTACTAGTACAAACTTATCGAGATATTTACTGAATATGATTTTCATCATACACATAAATTTTGCGGCTGCATTGGTCAAACCGAACAGAATCACTACAAACTCATAGCGCCAGTACCTCGTACGAAAAGCGGTCTTGGGAATATCTTTGTCTCAAATTCGTATGTGACGTTACCCGTATCACAGGTCAATCTTGGAAAAGATTTTGGCTCCTCTTACCTGATCGAACAAATCATCGATCGAACAAAGCAAACCTTGTAAGGTATTTATTAATTTGTTTATCTTGGTTATTATATGAACTATGTTCTTAGTAGATCTAATTTAAAATATAAATATGTATAGTCTAGCATAAATAATATTTTAGTTAATTATCACTGTACTAGTTTATTTAAAATTCTAGGGCAAGCCTCTGCTGACAATGAAATATGTTAGTAGAGTATTAAAATACAGAGAACACACTAAAAACATCATACTAAGATCAACACCTAGTTAATATAGTAATATTTATGAAGGATACCACCTTAAACATAAACATCATATGATAAAACTTCTCCAGCATAGGATTAGTAAATTGTAATTACAAACCCTAGTAGTTTGTTAATAATAAACTTAACCCTTAGGATTATAAATTACGCTGCAGCCATTACTTAATATAAATAGTAATGAATCTTTAGGAAATAAAATAGAATAGGCTTTCCACAGTTTCATACCTGAATTTAAATCTTTGTCAATGGCTGCACCTACACACTTAAATAACAAGCATTAACAATTCAATGCACATCTGACCTCTCTTTGATGACCAAATCACTTGGGAACGACCACGTTCCACCCAGCCATGACCCGAAACCGTTCTTGGTTTAAATCTGGATCTCCCCGAGCTGGACTCCAACATGCAAGAAGAGATTTCCTATCTCGTAATCAGTTCTGAATAATCCTTCTTCAATCTTAGGAGAAGCTCTCTAAGGAAACACTTAAGAGCCAAAAATAGGAAGAATAATAATTATCCTAGATAAAATTAGAACCCCAAGCCTTTTCTTGGCTTGAGTATTTATAGGCATACTTTTCAGTCAAAGGGGTAGTTAAATCAACAAATCCTTTATTTCTTGATTTAACCCTTTTAAATTTACTAGGGTAATTTTTAGTTTTTAACCTAGGAACTTTAAACTAGTTCCTAGTAAATATTTCATAGATATTTCACCATTTATAAATCCTTTAATAATAAATAGTAATTGGTGGAGCTTCTCTTCTTTCTTTATTAAATTAAATAATTAATCATAATTAATTCTTTATACATACTATGTATAAAGTAAATAGTATTAAAATACTTGTCAGAATTTTTCTTCGGGCATCATGTGTCATGATCCCTAGACTTAATGACACTTCTTCATGAAGGTTAAGTAGATATATGGCTTAGCTCTACTAGGATAGGCAATTCTAAACATACTTGGATGTTGAATTTCCCTCATATAACGTGGTAGCTCTTCAGTACTTTGATGAGAATACAAAAATTCAAAATTTCATTTAATCACTTAATCAAAAAATTTCGCTCAGAAGTCATTAAATTATTTCAAGTAACCCCTAGCTCTTACGAGAGCCCATAATTAATGTCTATAACAGGGAGTTACAGACATAGTGCAATTCTAGAGCTTCCGCTCAACACTAAATTCTAGGACATACTTGTACAATACACCTAGGGATACAATGGGCAAATATCCAATGCTCCAGAGGTTATGCTCAACATCAACATGGAATGCTCCAGAGCTTATGCCCAACATTTCCAATTATATTTTCATATGTTCCATAGCTTTATGCTCAACCCAAATTTAAGTACGCATGTGCTCTAGAGCCTATCACTCAACACAAAACATTTCATCAATCATGTGCTTTAGGGTCCATGCCCAACCCAAAACATATATATACATATATATCATCAACAATTTCCTTACACCCAATATACAAAATAAATCATCATGTTCATATGCAGTGGGGTTTTCGACCCAAAAATAAAACATCAATATAATCATCATGATTAATAGGCTCATGCCTATAAATGGTAGGTCCAAAATTTAGGACATTACATAAGGAAGGAGAGGGTAGAGAGGAAGAGAGGGACGGAAGGGGAGATATGAATAGAGGGAGGGAAAGGGTTGAGAGAGAGGGTTGAGGGATGGTTATAGATGCATAGGGATAGTGAAGGAGAGAAATATCAATGGTTAGATAGAGAGGGATGGAGAGAGGGTATTTGGATGTGTGTGTGAGAGACGAAGGGGGGAAGGTTTGTTATAGAGGGAGAGAGGGTGTAGTTTTTCAAGACTAGTAGGTGTGTAACCTTGTTCGAGGGGAAAGTGGAGAGCTAAGAAATTTTTGTTGTTAACATCCTTAGTCCATTTTAGATTGGTTCAAAAATACTATTAAATCTCACATGCATTTTTATAATCATTGGAGAGCTATAAATTGAGTTGTTTGTGTGCTCAGTGATAGTTTAGTTTAGAAGGTTGGAATTGGTTCTGATTTGGGATCATTTTAGATGATGTTATGGGTTGCTACAATAGAATACTGGTGGTGAATGAATTGAATTTTTGTTTACATATTTAGAATATTTTCATTATAACTCATATTGCTAATGATGATGCCCCTTTAACTTGGAAATTGTTAGTTTTTCAACATTAAGCTAGCATTATTAGGATCTTTAACTAAGAGAATAACAAGCACATCAATCAAACACAAGAGACAATGGACACAGTGTTTTTCCTTGAGGAAAGCATAAATGAAGAAAACCCCGCAAATTCCTTAGAGATAGAATCAACACAAAAATAGAAAATCCCAAAACAGTAAGTGATCTCTGACAGTAGTATCCTTCTTCTTATATAGCCCCAGTGTCTTCTCCTTCCTCAACTATGCACTACACTTGAGTGTGTAAGAGTTGTGTGTTAAATAGAGACTCGATTTCTCTATTTATACTAATCGCAGCATGGCTAAAACCCTACTAGGGCTGACCACTACTAGGAGAGTCTAATAAACCTAGTGCCCCAGAACTGTGGGGACTTTAAACCTTAGACAATTGGAGGGTTACTCACTATGACTTGATAGGACTTGTTTACATTATATATTCTTTCGATTAGAACATCTGGGCGTGACAACATGACTCAATTACATAATAGATACATTATAGAATAAACTTCGGGTTACAAGACATAATATACATAGATGAATACATTCTGAAGTTACAAGTACATCAACACTTCCTCTTAACTAGGAAGGGATTATTTCGACACAATTTTTAGCACCAGTCTTCTTCTCTGCATCAACTAGATCATCTTGTCATCTTCAAGTCCTCTTAGTCTTCAAGTCTTCTTTGTCTTTGAGTCTTCAAGTTATCTTCTTCTTCAAGTCTTCTTCATCTTCTTCGTCTTCAAGGCATCTTCTTCTTCTTTATCATGGGATCTACATCATCATGACTACTGGCTCATCATGGCTAGATCATCACTTGATCTGGATCATCATCAAGTCTCGATTATCTCATCTGGATCACTTGATCTGGATCATTGATTCTATATCATCATCACAACTCGATAGTCACTTGATCTGGATCATCTCATCCAGATCACTTGATCTGGATCATCATCAAGTCTAGATCATCATCATATGCTATCTCATAATGGTGCTATCTTGATTCTTCTCGTCACAGGAAGTTCTACAGAGTCAATCCTATAGGCCTACCCTTCATGTAGGTCTTCATCAGTGCTTATATCTAACACTTAAGTCAGAATGGTCTGCCTAGCTCTTAGATCTGACCTCATCTTGTCATAAATGCATGCCCAACACTCGCATATAACCTCATCCTGTCAGAAAGGCCCAGCACTCACATCTGACCTCATCTTGTTAGAAAGGATTAGCACTTATATTCGACCATGCGCAAGCACACCGCATCGGAAAGGATATGCACCAACATCCGACCTCATCCTGTCAGAAAGGCACAACACTTGCAATCGACCATGCTCAAAAGCACCGCATCGACAAGGCTTAGTACTTACAAACCAACCATGCATGAAGCACCGCATCGAAAAGGGCTCAGCACTTATGAACCGACCATGCACAAAGCACCACATCGGAAAGGACTCTACACTTACAAACTGACCATGCACGAAGCACCACATCAAAAAGAGCATGCACTCACATCTAATCATGGAGGAACTAATCCTACCATTGCATTAGAATGGAACCCACTCCTAGACTGAGATACTTGGTAACTGACTAGGTGCCTCCATTCCTAAAATGGAAGTTGCCCTTACATATAACTTACTCGTCAGAATGGCCAACACTCACATCTGACATGGGAGGAACTTAATCCTTGAACCATGATAGAATGGTTCAGACCTTACATTTGATCAAGTGGGAACACATCCCTCTATCATGTGGAAATTGAACCCAGGTGTTAGAACAATTACACTCACAACAATTCCAATTACACAAGCAAATTGCTCACAAAAAAAATTGAATATGGAGTTGAACACTAATATGTATTGAATAAGTGTACAATATCTAACACTGTGAAGTCATAGGCTACCAAAATAAATAATTACATGAGAGATTTGAATGCATAAGTATGCCATTCGAATTTAGTCAAAAGAAGGCTTACTAAATCTAAGCAAATCCCCCATAGGTGCATAAAGCACTTTCCAAATCTGTCTAGGAGCTCATGAATTGGAAAACTCAATTAGGAAAGCTAATAGGTGGTGGAAGGACAAATCATACATGATTTTCATAGGAGAAAAGAGTGGAGGATGTTGAGGACAAAAAACAAGTTAACTTCACCTAGTCAAACTTTCCCAATTTCCTTAAAACTCAGAAAAAGCAGGAAATAAAGCAGAAAAAGCAGACATTTGCTATGGATGCAAGGAATAAATCAGATTTGATTCCAAGAGGTTTCCCAAGCACTCCATGACTCAAATTTAGAAAGTTTGACCACTATGGATGTGTGGAGGACAACTTGCATAAGGTGGAATATGGAAACTAGGCAAATAAGACAAAACTTGGATTAATTAATATCTAAGGTAGCTAACTATGGGTTGATTATTCTAACACCCCCCCCTTAATCCTGAATTATGAGTAAAATATCAGAAAGTTATAGGGCCTAGCAACAAGGCTTAGTCACCCTTTACATACTGCATGTCCATTTAACCAAGGAAAGAGGGAAAAACCCAGTGGGAAAAATCCTCCCTTAAACATGGACAGTAAAACGAAATTTGGAAATATTTTCATCACTCATGCTTTACAGAATGATGAGAAATCCCTAGTAGTGATTTGAGATTGCTAAATGTCTTCTCACAAAAAACTTTGGTGAAGATATCTGCTACTTGTTCTAAAGATGAACAGAAGAGTAGGTCAATGGTGCCATCGTGCACAAGCTGTCTGATGTAATGCATATGGATCTCAATGTGTTTGGTTCTCTGCTTCTGAACTGGATCATTACAGATTTGAATGGTACTTTGATTATCACAATATATAGTAGTTGAGTATTCTGATTTGAAGCCACACTCTCCAAGTAACCCATACAACCATAAACATTGAGTTGTTGCATTTACAACTCCTCTGTACTCTGCTTCTGTAGATGAGAGTGCAATAGCAATCTGTTTCTTGCTTGACCAGCTAATTGGCCCTTCTGCAAGCATGAACACATATCCTGATGTTGACTTTTGCTTTGTGCTGTCACCTGCCCAATCACTGTCAGTAAACCCAATCAAATCAAAACTAGATTTAGCTCTGTAGAAGATCCCATGAGTCCTTCTTCCCTAAACTAAGTTAAGGATCCTTTTGGCTTCTCTCCAATGGAACTCATGAGGCTGATCCATGTAGATTGAAGCCACAATTACTACATAAGAATGATCAGGTCTGGTATGTGTAAGATACAACAAACATCCAATCAGTTTCCTATACAGTGTATTGTTTACCATAGGTGAAGAATCAACTTCTTCAAGCTTAACTCCTGAAAGGAAAGGAGTTTTGCTTGGCTTGTAATACTTCATATTGAATTTGTTCAGCAAATCCAAGGAATACTTGGACTGATGTACTTTGATTCCTTCTTTGGTTTGAGCAATCTCGAGCCCCAAGAATTGGCTCAATAAGCCCAAATCTGTCATTGAGAAGGCATGGTTCATTGCATCCTTCAAGGAAGCAATTTCATCTTTTGAGCTCCCTGTAATGAGAAGGTCATTAACATACAAAACAATGATCATTAATGAACCATGAATCATCTTCAAATAGACATTTGGATCTGATTTCCATCGAAAAAAATTCAGTGATAGCAGAAAGCTATCAATCTTGGCATACCAAGCCCTGGGGGCTTGCTTAAGCCCATACAATGATTTCTTTATCTTGCACACAAGAGATGGGTTAGTAGAAAATCATTGAGGCTGCTACATGTATATCTCTTCAATGAGATCTCCATTCAATGAAGCACACTTCACATCCATGTGGTGTACCTCCCACTGCTTTGAAGCTGCAATGGCTAAGGCTAGCCTGATGGAGTCAATATTTGCCACTAGTGCAAAGGTCTCATTGTAGTATATGCCATGTACCTATGAGTATCCCTTGGTTACCAATATGGACTTGTACTTTTGTGGTGAACCATCAGCAGCAAATTTGGTTTTGTACACCCACTTACACTGAACTAGCTTCCTCCCCAGGGGAAGATCAACCAGCTCCCAAGTGTTGCTCTTCTAGAGTGAGATGAACTATTCTTCCATGGTTTTTTTTCATCTTGTATCTTTTGATACATATTCATATGTATATGGGCCTAATTAAACCATTAGATAGCATTTCTTTGCAAACATAGGATCTTTCATGCACAGAGCACTCTCAAATTGAGATATGGTCATCCTACAATCATTAGGATTTCCAGCTAGTTCTCCAGCTGCATGAATGGTATTGGATGCCCATTTTGGTCTTGTAGGAATGTTAGGATCTGAAATCAACCCATCATTATCATACATATCAGAATCATCATGTTCAACTATCTCTTCACTTACATTTAGAGGTTCTGGTGGTGAAGAGGATTCTCCAACTTCCACTGCTGCTAGGGGATCTTCTTGAAACTGAACACAGCTTTCAATGAAGGATTCTTTTGTGCTCAAATTGATCAGCTTGTACCCTTTTGAATTTTTAGAGTACCCAACAAATAGACACTCTTGTCTTTGAGGCTGCAAAGCCTTCCTCTTTTCTGTTGGAATTCTTTCCCAATCCCTTGAGCCAAAAATCTTGAAATGGGTCACATCTGGCTTGTGCCCACTCCATGCTTCGAAAGGAGTCATACCATCAAGCTATTAATGAGGAACCCTATTCTAGATATAGGCTGCACAGTTTATAGCTTCGAACCAAAACTTTGGTGGCAAAGTCTTATCCTCCATCATGCATGTTGCCATCTCTTTCAGTGATCTATTCTTCCTCTCAGCAACACTATTCCGTTGTGGTGTGTAAGGGATAGAATGTTGCATCTGAGTACCTACATCTTCATAATATTGAATGAACTTAGACTTGACATACTCACCACCATTGTCAGATCTAAGGACCTTGAGTTTCCTCCCAGACTGGTTTTCAACCAAAGCCTTAAAGACTTTGAAGAGGCCAAAAAATTCAGACTTGTGTTTCCGGAAGTAAACCCAGCAATACCTGGAAAATTCATCTATGAATGTCAACACATATTTTTCCCGACTCATTGACATATGAGGATATGAGCCAGCAACATCACTATGGATCAACTCAAGAGGTGTAGAGGTTCTCTCATGACTAGCTTTCTCAAATTTATGCTCTGGTTGTTTTCCTAGGATGCAACCTTGATAGACTTCTTTGGAAAACTTAATATTTGGTAACCCTATGACCATTTCCTTTTCACTAAGATTAGAAAGATACTTGTAATTTAGGTGGCCAAATATTTCATGCCAAATCTTGCTTGCCTCATTAGGATGAATCAGAAGAGTAGAGGGGTTTGAGTAGGGTAGGAAGTGTGAGAACATGTATACCTTCAAAGTGTGATTTGCAACTCATTTTGCAATGACTTTACCACTTGAGATCTTTGTGATCTAAACTTCATAAGGGGACAATATGACCTTCTTTGGAGACCCTGTGTGAGTCATCTGATACACTGATAAGAGGTTAGAGGCAAGACCTAGAACATAAAACACATTGATGAACTTACCATGGTCAAGATCAATCCTCCCTTTTCCCAAACTTTCAATGAGAGAGTCATCTCCTAGTACTATTGGTGGACCTTTCGACATGTCAAGTGAGGTGAATGTCTCCTTGGTTGAAACCATATGTCTTGAAGCTCCAGAATCAATGATGAAAATAGGTGAGCTTGATGTGCCAGCAACCGATGCATGAAATCTCTTTCTGTCTTCTGAATTTGATCCTCCTTCCCTCTTCTTTGAGCTGTCTGGAAGGGAGATGCCATTATTCTCCAGGATTTGGGTCAGCATGTCTATTTTCTTCTTCATGCAAGAGCTTTCAAAATGATTTCCCTTACTGCAGTATGCACACATGCTCATTTCTCCTTTGTTCTTCTTCTTCTGGAGGTTCTTCTTGGAACCTTGAGGCTCCTCTGAAGACTTGTTCTTGTCTCTCTTCTACTCAGGTGGCTTTTTAGATTTCTTCTTGCTTTTCAAATCCACCGTTGAATCTCCAGCAACCAGATCTTGGTCTTTGGATGGTTTGATGGTGCCCATCATCACCAATTTATCTTGTTCTTGTGTGAGATTCCATGAAATCTACAAGGCTAGGCATTTTCCAGGATCGAGCAGTCAACTTTGTGGCATAGAAGGTCGATAAAAACACTGAACAGTCAGGTTCAAGCTTTGACAGTATGGCAAAAAATAGTTGTTCATCCTTCTTTTTGATCCCACATTGTTTTAGCTGCAAAATAAGTGCTTTGAACTTGGAAAAATAGAGTTACAGGGATTCAAAGCTATTTGGACTCAGGGAGATCAATTCATTTTCAATTTGATGTCCCCTCATCTCATCTATATTTCCAAAAATATTGAAAAGCTTCTCCCATACTTCATTTGGTGATGTCAATCCATCAAGATGGAAAATGAGGTCTCTAGATATACTCAGACACAGGAGACCATAGGCCTCATCCCTCCTGTTGTGCCATTTAATATTCTCTATAGATGCATTGGGCTCTAATTCTATTGCCATAGTCACTCTATATAGGCCTTTCACTCTCAACAGTATCTCCATCTCTCCTTTCCATTCAAGGAAGTTAAATGGAGTCATGATGATCTTCTGAGATTGATCCATAGCTCAGAAATTGTCCCTTCAGTCAGCAAAATGCTCCTAGTCAATGATGTCGAACCTGCAAAACAAATTGGAAGGAGAGAAATCGATCTACAAAGGCTATGATACCATGTGTAAATTGAACCCAGGTGTTAGAACAATTACACTCACAACAATTGCCAATTACACATGCAAATTACTCACAAAATAAATTGGATATGGAACTGAACACTAATCTATATTGAATAAGTGTACAATAGGCAACCCTATGAAGCCATAGGTTGCCACAATAAATAATTACATGAGAGATTCAAATGCATAAGGATTCCATTAGAATTTAGTCAAAAGTGGGCTTACTAAATCTAAGCAAATCCCCCATAGGTGCATAAAGCACTTTTCCAATCTATCTAGGAGCTCATGAATTGGAAAAATCAATTAGGAAAGCTAATAGGTGGTGGAAGGACAACTCATACATGATTTTCACAGGATAAAAGAGTGGAGGATGTTGAGGACAAAAAACAAGTTAACTTCACCTAGTCAAACTTTCCCAATTGCCTTAAAACTCAAAAAAAGCAGGCAATAAAGCAGAAAAAGTAGACATGCACTAGGGAGGCTAGGAATAAAGTAGATTTGATTCTAAGAGGTTTCCCAAGTGCTCCATGACTCTAATTTAGCAAGTTTGACCACTATGGATGTGTGGAGGACAACTTGCATAAGGTGGAATATGGAAACTAGGAAAATAAGACAAAAAATTTGATTAATTAATGTCTAAGGTATCTAACTATGGGTTGATTATTCTAAAATATCACATAAGAATGGCTTCTCATTCCTAGACTGAGTTTTCCTGGTAACTGACCAGGTGCCTCCATTCCTAGAATGGCAGTTTCCCTTACATCCGTCCTACTTGACAGAATGGCCAGCACTCATATCTGACATGGAAGGAACCAATCCTCTCACCATGATAGAATGGATCAGCCCTTACATCTGACCATGGAAGGAACCAATCCTCTCACCATGATAGAATGGATCAGCCCTTACATCTGACCATGGAAGGAACCAATCCTCTCACCATGTTAGAATGGCTATGGGTTTCATCACTTTCTCTTGGAGGAAACCTCGATCTGGAGAACACCAAGATTCTCCCTCAAGTACTTGAACTTTAGCCTAGCCAATGGATTCATCAATACATAAGCTATCTGTTCCTCCATCGCAACATACTAGAGCTTCACTGCTCCCCTCTGCACCATATCCTTGATATAATGATACTTGATCTCGATATGCTTCAACTTGCGATGGAAAACTGGATTCTCTGACAACTTCACGCAACTCTGGTTGTCACAGTGTATACAAGTAGAATCCAACTGGAGATCAAATATATTAGACAGTATCTTCCATAGCCATACTACCTCAAGACTAGCTGAACAAGCTGCGACATACTCTACTTTAGCTGTACTTAGTGCCACATAGGATTGCTTCTTGCTAAACCAAGAGATCACACCTGATCCCATACTAAAGCAACATCCTAAAATGCTCTTCCTATCGATGGCACTACCTGCTCAATCTAAATCAACATAACCCTCCAGGTTAATCTTCTGATTTGACTCATACTTGAGCCCATAATCAACTATACCTCTTAGGTACCTTAGAATATGCTTTGCAGCAATCAAGTCAACATTTCTTGGATCTATCAAGAATTGGCTCAAAGTGTTCACAGCAAAGCAAATGTCTGGTTTCATTTTCATTAGGTACATCAAGGACCCAATCATCTGATGATACATCATAGCATCAACTGACCTTGATGAAGCATCACTCAATATCTTTAGGTTTGATGCCATAGGTGTGGCCATAGCCTTACAGTCCATCATCCCAAACCTCTTCAGGATCTCTACTGCATACTTCCCTTGTCCAATGAATATTCCATCCATACTCTACCATAGCTCCATACCTAAGAAATAATGCATCATACCCAATTCCTTCATTTCAAACTTGACAGTAAGTTTTCTCTTTGTATCAGCAATCAACCCATCCATACCTGTTATAAACAGATCATCTACATATAGTAGAGGCATCACTGGGTTGCCATCTTCAATCTTGTAGTACATGTTGGAACTTGCTTTACTCTTGGTAAAGCCCAAACTAGATAGAAAGCTATCAATTCTACCGTACCAAGTCCTGGGTGCCTACTTCAAACCTTATAGGTCTTTCTTCAATCTGCATACATGAGACTCCCTATCATGTGTCTCGAAACTTAGTGGCTGCTCCACATACGCTTCCTCTTCTACTACACCATTCAAGAAAGCAGTCCTCACATCCATCTGGTGTATCTTCCATTTCATCACTGCAGCCAAAGCTAGTACTGATATGATGGAGGTGTATCTAGATATAGGTGCAAAGGTTTCTTCATAATCTATTCCTTCTTTCTGAGAGAAACCCCCAACCACAAATATTGCTTTATATTTTTCAATGCCACCGTCTGCAGCATGCTTGATCTTGTAGATCCATTTGGAAGTTACAATTGACTTCCCTTTTGGTCTTGGGACAACATCCCAAACATCGTTCTTCATGATCGATTAATATTCTTCAATCATACCATCCTTCCATTCTTTCTGTTCTGTCACTTCTTCATAACTGGAAGGTTCTTCGTCAATGAAATCACATACTAAAGCTACATACCCGGAGTAGGATATGGTCGTCTTTCTTTCTATGTGATTCTCTTCCGGAGCCACATATCTTTCCGCACCTTGGATAAGTTCTTGTACCCAAGTAGGTTTCCTCTAATGAGGATTCTTCTCGAGAGGTAGATCTACAATTCTTTGTGGTTCTTCAAATTCTTGATCTTATTCTTGAATTTCTTTGTTCATGGTCGTGTCATGAATTCTGGGTACTTCTGCTTCTTCAGGTTCTTCCGCAAGTCTCTTTCTGGATTTGTTGTAAGTTGTCTCTTCATCAAATGTCACATCCCTGCTGATGTCAATCTTCTTGTCTCTTGGAAAATAGATTCTGTAAGCCTTCAAGCTTTTAAAGTATCCCACAAATATACCCTTCTTTCCTAAAGGATCTAATTTTGTTCTCTTCTCTTTTGGAATGTGTATGTACACAGGACAGCTGAATATTCTAAGATGGATGACTTATCATTTCTTGCCAAAGAATACTTCTTCAGGAGTCTTGTTCTCGAGTACTCTATGTGGAGTATGGTTCTGTACATACACCGTTGTTCTGGAAGCTTCCGCCCAAAGATGCATAGGAAGATCTTGATCATGAAGTATAGCTCTTGCAGCTTCCATGATAGTTCTATTCTTTATTTATGCAATCCCATTCTGCCAAGGATTATAAGGAGTGTACAACTTCCTCTTAATCCCTGATTCTATACATAGCTCTTTGAATTCATTTGAAATGAATTCTCCGCCATTATCTGATCGAAAAGTCTTGATATTCTTTTCAGTGTGGTTCTCAATCAAGGCTTTGAATTCCTTAAATTTACTGACTACTTCAGCTTTGTTCTTCATGAAGTAAACCCATGTCTTCCTAGAAAAATCATCAATGAAAGAAACATAATATGCATACCCGCTTACTGACCTTGATGACATAGGACCATGTACATCGGAGTGGATGATTTCCAAGATTCTTTTTTCTTTGATTTCGCTACTTGGAAATGTCTTCTTTGTGTTCTTTCCCTTCGCACATCCTTTGGAGACCCCATCATGTTTTGCTTACATTTCTGGAAGACCTTGAACAGCTTTGCTTGCAAGAGCTAGTGCTCTGTAATGCACATGTGCAAGCCTTCTATGCCAAAGTTCACTTGGCTCTACTATGTCATGGACCAAAGCTTATTCTAGATGGCCATTCAAGTTGTACAAACCTTCTTTTCGTTCACCAATCACTATTGCATCATCAATAGTCTTTCCTTTTTGCCACATGATGACTTGACCATCTATGAATGCAACCCTCATTCCTTTTGCATCCAATGCTGATATGGAGAGAAGGTTCTTCTTGAGTCCTGGCATAAAAAATACTTCCTTCATTGTTATAGACTTTCCAGAGTCTAGCTTATAGGAAGATTCCCCACTACCGTTTACTGGATATTGGTAGTCATCTCCTAGCTTCACCTTGTGAGGTGATTCATGTTTTAAGAGTTTCACAAAGGATTCCTTGAATCCAGTCATATTTTTGGAAGCCACACTATCTATAAGACAATCATCACTTCCATGATTAATGTTACTTGTGAGAGCGAAGATCAAAACGTATTCATCATCGCTTGAAGAATCTTCACTTTCATATCTGGTTCTCTTTGATGAAGGTTCATCATCCTCTGCAGCATGAGCATGATGCCTTTTCTTGTGTCCCTTCTTCTTATGAGAGCTACTTTGTTCTTAGGACAATATCTAGCAAATTTTCCTTTTTCATCACATGTATAGCAAATGTACTTATACCTATCTCTAGGATTTCTAGAGTTATTTCTATGATGAGAGTACTTACTTCTGTGATGGCTGGATCTGGAGTTCTTGGATTGTACTATGAGAGCTTGATCTTCACTTCCCATATTCTCTTCTTGAGACACTATCCAAGATTCTTCATGAGAACATTCTTCCCACAGTCTGCTGAACTTGACTAACCTTTTTCTAGCACAAATCCCTTGAATGAAAGAGTCCCATGCCATGGGGAGACCATTCAAGGTGGTTATCACAATTTCTGCATCCCCCACTTCTTCATCTATTGCTTCTAATTGTTCCTTGATCTAAGAAACCCTTGTGAAGTAAGACTGGATGGTCTCTACATTCTGGATCTTCACATTCTTAAGTTGATTCCTCAGAGTCATCTTCTAGTTTATGTTCTTCCCTTCAAACAATTTGGTTATGGCATCAAACATAGCTTTAGGTGTCTTGAGGGAGGACATCTGTAGGATAAGGTGATAGTTAATAGAATCAGCAATGATCCTTTTTTCCATAACCATATTCTTCTTATGTAAGGCCTTAGCCTCATTTCCCACTGTAACAGGAACCTCCTCATGGATGTAAGAGTCTAACTCATTTTCTTCAATGACGAGGGAGATCCTATATTTCCAGGCTTAGAAGTTATCAGCTCCCTCAAGCTTTTCATCAAGCTTGGTATGTTGAGACATCTTAAACTGAGAATCTAAAATGGGAATAAAAAATATTTAGATCTTACCAGGTTAAGATGTCAGATCTAGATTTGGAGCTGAAATCCTGGAGTACTCGATTAGGAGAAAATTAGGGTTTTGATTTTTGAGAGTTCTATCCACCCAAATGCCTTTAAATTTATCCCTAACTTTGATTTTGGGGAGGAGATCAATCTAGGCTTGGACTCACTGAAAAATTCCTCTTCTATGAAAAGCTCTAATTTTTGGCAGTAGTGTTAGGTCCAAAACTGAAAAACCTCAGAATTGGATTCTGCTTCCCGCAACGCACAGTTTCTTATTTTGAGGTTAGCTTTAAAACCATGTTAGTTTTTCAACATTAAGCTAGCATTATTAGGATCTTTAACTCAGAGAATAACAAGCACAACAATCAAACAAAAGAAACAATGAACACAGTGTTTTTCCTCGAGGAAACCATAAATGGATAAAACCCCGCTTCCTCAGAGATAGAATCAACACCAAAATAGAAAAGCCCAAAATAGTAAGTGATCTCCGAGAGCAGTATGCTTCTTCTTATCTATCCCAGTGTCTTCTCCTTCCTCAACTATGTGCTACACTTTAGTGTGTATGAGTTGTGTGTTAAATAGAGACTCCATTTCTCTATTTATACTAATCCTGGCATGACTAAAACCCTACTAGCGCTGACCTCTACTAGGGGAGTCTAATAACCCTAGTGCCCAGAAACTATGGGGACTTTAACCCTTAGACAATCGGAGGGTTACCCATTATGACTTGACAAGACTTGTTTACATTATAGATCCTCCAAATCAAAACATCCGGGCATGACAAAATGACTCAATTACATAGTAGATACATCTCGGAATAAACATTGGGTTACAAGACATAAGATACATAGATGAATACATTCCAAAGTCACAAATACATAACCAGAAATGGGGATGGAATACCAACTTCACTTGATAGGTCGATTGAATGATCAATCGAATTGTTTTCTTTTAGAACTAAAATTTAGACAAGTTAAGTTAACCTAAGATCCATATGTTTTGATCATGACTACATATAAGAATGTAGAAGGCTATACATTGTAGACACACTATCAAAATTTTATGAATGTGGAGGATTTGGAAGATATAGATAGTGGTGGGAAATGATTTGGCGAATTAAAGATAAAAATGTCTAAAATTATCATGTGGCTTGCTCTCATCTCAAATGTCTTGACTCGATATATCTGTCAAATGAAAAATAATGAAGATCATGGGATATGTTATATTTGTTGGTAGGATGGAGAATACATATCCCACATCTTCATGAAATGTCCTTTTTCTCTTCACTTTTGTAATAAGATAGAATGTTGGTTAGGAAATAAGGATATTTGGCAGTACGAGTCTGTGGAGGTAGGCCTAAAAATATGGTTTTCATGAGAATATATAAGCAATTAATTTCCTAAGTAGCTGGAATTCTAGGAATGTTGTGTCTTCTGAGAACTGTCCATCCCATTCTACACAGGTTTCTACTGCTATGTGCTCTTTTGATAAACATTTGAAGGAAGAGTCAAAGATTAAGATCAATAGAAATAAAACACATATGTGTTATAATGGCATATGCATTTTATATCTCATATACGTTATAATGCATATGCATTTTATATCACATATGGGTTATAACGCATTTTCATTTCATATCACATATGTGTTATAGTGAATATGCATTTTGTATCGCATATGTGTTTCGTAAAATTTAAAATTTCAGTGGGAATAAGGCTTAGCATCATGTTTGGAAATAGCTTCGGACTACCGAACCTATTGATAAGGACAAATAAACCATGGCTGTTGCATGTATTTCAGAACTCTGTGAATATGCTTAGTTTTGATCACGTTTTTTGCTATGACAAACACAATATTTTTTTATGAGCATATATAATATTGTAGAATAAGATCTTACGATTCTTAGTATGTCATTTTTTCCTACACATGTATGTTTTATTTATTTATTATTATTTTTCTAAATGACAGACATAAGTTTTTTAAAATAGATACATCCATTGTATTTTATATAAATTTTTATTTCCTTCACCATCTCCCAAGAAAAATATATGGTGCAATAGAGTAGAGTGATCTCTACAATATTATATATAGAAATCAAGATTTTCATTAAGTTTAGCCGCTAAAGTGTTGCACGAAGACATAAAGTTTTTTCTTCAAGGTTTTAAGACTTCAATAGTTAATAATAAAAAAAATAATTCATGAAATTTTTTCAACAAATAGCGTTGCACTAGTACCATATGCCTTTTATATGTCTGCAATGTTCTATCCATAAATGACATCATATACCTCATATATTGTTGCACCTACACAAACATATATCATCCCTTTTGAACATTAACATATATAATAACATTTGACCTTTATATCACATAAATTACTTCAACACTATCATGACCACTAACCTTTAACTATAAATGCCTATAATTATTATTCTAACAAAATTTCATAATCTTCTTATTCAAACTTTATGTTAATTCTAACAAAATTTCACTAGTCATAAATTTACACTTTATAATAAAAAGTGTAAATTTTGAGGGTATCCATTCCATCCATTGATTAACAATATCATAACCTTATAATTCCATTGGAGTATTAAAATTCTTATGTCTTAAATGATTTTTCATAACATTAATATCAATATTTATTTAAATGATAAATATGTATAAAATTTTTCCAACTTCCTACATTTTAATCATTTCCAATCTATTCATATTTATCAAACAATTTAATTTACCAAATGCTTTATTTTACCATTAGAATGCATTCTATTTACAAACCATTAAGCTACATTCCAATTTTATTCCATGTAGTTGTAAGGGTGTTAGATAGTAAGGTTTTGTATAGGTGGAATGGTGTTTCATTCACTGATTTTTCAAATTCTAGAAAATAAGGTTCGAGTTTATGTATATTTCCATATATTTCTCCAATACAATAGAACCTAAAAATCCCCATTTTAATCATAATCCTTATGCATAGGACAATATTTATATTAGATTGATTAATCCTCATGCATAGCACAATATTTATATTATACATGAATCTAAGACTTAATAAGATTACATATAAAGGATTTTTTTATAAAATTCTTTTATATATTTTTATTTTTATCGCATTTAATATAACTACAAATATATACATAGAGTTTTATTGAATCTTATTATTTTTTTTTATTATCTCTAGAGGTAAAAAAACAAATATCTCATTATAAGTAGAAGGTCTAAGTAGAAGGTCCATGTAAAAAAACAAATACCATGGTTTTGAATAACCTCATTATAAGTAGAAGGTCCACCCAAAACGGATCGATCACTTATAAATTTCTAAACAGTATAAATTCATAAACTTACATCCAAAGTCTGAATAAACCAATTACCTATACTATGGTATTACAGTAAAAAAAAAACCCTAAATTACTAACTATGAATCTTATTTGACAAACGAGCGGTAAGTACACCAAAAAATGTGACATTTAGTTTAATGGGTCCGCACTTCTTAACAATACAGAAGAGGATTATTTCGGTTAGCCTAGATGTAATGCAAAAGTGTAACCGGGGTAAGCACTAAGAATAATGTCAATAAATAAAATAACAGGTTGAGATCACAGATAGTCGACAAACTCTATAATGATTGGCCATATCCACATGACCAAACTAACTACCGGCTCATAGCGCATTACATGCAATTATTACATATCTAAACATCAAACTTTAGAGTAAAACTGCCAAGTGACTTGTCAAATGGTTACCTGCTCGAGGCAAATTCATGAGACTAAGTTCACTCACATCTGAAAAAATATACATGATCAGTTGGTTAAGTATTTATGTCGGCTTAAAATCGGTCATCACTACAACAAGTCGATAATTAACGATAAATTAGGTGATCGCCAGATCTTCCCTTGATTTATAAGAGTTAAATGTAAGAGAACATGGTTTTCCCTCCCATGATCTCCCTCTGACTATGAGATCAACATTATGTTGCGTATAGAGCAAGGTCAAGCTATGAGTTGTTAAGAAGGGAAACATAAGGTCAAGCTATGAGTTGTTAAGAGGGGAAACATATGGTAAACATGCCACTTGGCAGATGTATGTAAATTTAAGCTGGCATTTTATTAAAAACTCCTCTGATTCGTTGAATTACACTTTTTTATAATTTTATCAAGTCGGACTCTTCTTTTAAGCAACAAGAAAAACTAAGCTTAATACGAAAGAGCTCCAATGGCTCTACCATTGTTCTCCGCAGCAAGAGATCAGTTTTGTTAAACTTCAATGCAGCAAAAACATATCTTCTCCTTCGAAGCATGTGACAATTACATTAACATAACATATATACTACCACAATACCATTGTAAATAAGGTAAATAATATTGTACTTAGTGCATAATTCTAACTAAACAATTCAACTTTTTTTTAAATTATCCAATATATAAGATAGATATATGTGTTTAGGATTGTTACCAATTTTCTAATCATAAAAGAATATAAACAATTCAACTTTTTTTTAAATTATCCAATATATAAGATAGATGTATAACGTGTTTAGGATTGTTACCAATTTTCTAATCATAAAAGAATAGATGTAGTTGTTAGCTATGCTATGTAGTTGGTATATAAGAGTGATCCTTTAGAAATATTAGTGGCAAAAAAGAACTAAAGACGATAAAGACTTAATAATGAAAGAATTCTAACCAAGTTAGAATTCATTGAATTTATTTTCTTATTTTCTGAAATTTGAACTTTGTCATGTTTAAATTATGGTTTTAAATTTACAAATAAACTTAGTTTTTTTAAAGACCCATATTCTAAAAATTTAAACATAGTTATTTAGAATTTTGAGAATTTCATTCGAATTCCATTTAAAACAAACGTATCCAAAAGCCATACTAATGATGATGGTCTGATGTTGAATGGCGTAATCATTTTTTTTTTTTTTTTTAAATAGCCATTTAAAAAAGAGTCGTTGTTAAAAAATATATCTAGCGTGCTTTTTATCCATACCTCGTGCTTTTATCTTCCTTGTGCTTTTAAAAAGATAGCCGTTGTGCTTTTATCTTCTGTGTGCTTTAAAAAAAACTCCTATCGGGCGTGCTTTTATCTTCTCTTTGCTTTTAGAAAGCTGGCCGTTGTTAAAAATCTTTGTAGTGTGCCTTTATCTTCTATGTGCTCTTCTTCACAAATGGAGGCAATTCGTTTTGTTTAGAATTGCAAGGGATGGGTTCTGGTTTTCAATCTACCTAACGTTTCTTTACCGTTCAATCGCTCGCGAGTCGCCCCACTTCCAATACCAATTTGTTTTATAATTCTCGCCAACGAACCAAATCTAAAGCCATGAAATGAAATCCCATAATGTCTATGTCCCCGCCATCCATTCCATTCTAATTGGCCTTGGTCACGGGTTCCAATTCCTGCACCTTCATTATTCTTCTCTCTGAAGATGGCAATATCTCCATGCTGTGAGAAGGCTCATACTAGCAAAGGGGCCTGGACTTCAGAAGAAGATGCTCGCCTCATCGTTCGAATTCAAGCCCATGGCGAAGGCGTAAGGCGCCTCGCGTTCCCTTCCTAAGTTCGCAGGTTTCTTCCTAAACCTCTGCTTCTTCAATGGAATTAATGAGTAGCTGCTTGCAAATTTATGTGTGGAATTATATAAATGTTTGCATGATTTTCCAATTGCAGGCTGCGGCTATGCCCGAAAAGCTGCAGGCTCTGGATAAACTACCTGCGTCCCGATCTGAAGGGTTGGTACTTCTCTGAAGAATAAGATGCGCAGATCGTCAAGCTCCACTCCCGCCTCGGCAACAAGTAAGTAATTCCATCGCCTCTGTTTGTTCAATCAATTCCCTTTTTTAAACCCCGATCAAGGGCTTCAAATTCCTTCAAATGGCAAGCTTAATTTTGAACTTAACTTTCTGTTAGGCACCGATTTAATATTGATTGTCCTGTGACACTGTGCAGATGGTCTCTTATTGCAGGGCTTTTTCCCTGACGGACGGACGAGATAAGGAACCACGGGAACACACACATGAAGAAAAAAATATTAAAAAGGGGATTCGAACCCCAATCCCATATACCCCTCAGCTAGCTCAACAACAGCAACACAACCTGCACATCATTTCCCGTCCCTAAGCACGGAATTCCCGAGCCAGCGGACGACTTTGAATACGATCGATCTGAAATCTTACCCATGCAGCTGGTCGCTTCTAAAGCTGAAGAGCATCCTGAGCTGAATCTTGATTTATGTGGATCGATGCGGGTGCTGCTCTTTGATACGAGTAATTACTACTTTCATGAATCCAGAGCTTCATTCACCATCTTTGGAGTTACAGGTATTTAAATGTGTGTGTTTTTTTTATAATATTTATGTTGATTTAATTAAGAAAAAATAGATTATAGAATACATTTACAGAACATGTACGAATCCAATATTTAGCTTTTTTTTTTGCCAATTATATTATTTGTATTTTTAATAAATGTTGTGCTCGAAAATGTTTTTTAATAATGTGTTTTTTTTTAATATTTAAGTTTATTGAATTAAGAAAACATACATTAGAGGATACATTTATAGAAGATGTAAGATTACAATATTTAGTGATTTTTTTAAATTAATCTATTTATATTTTTTTTACTCTAAAATATAAATGTTTATTTATTAAAGTTATTGATGTGTTTTATATGCTATTTAATTTATGTTAGTTTTATACAAAGATAATTATTTACTATAAATATTCATCTTTATATAAAACTATTTTTTTTGCTTTCAAATTCTGTTTTCATTGCATTGTAAATTTACTTGTACAAGGGACACATCATTCTTAATGTGGGGCTCATGCATCTACCGTAACCTCTATTATAACATTAATCAAAGGAGGGAGAGAGAAGGGGGAGGAGTGTGTGAGGAAAGGAGGGAGGTATGGAAGGGAGACAGAGGGAGAGGGATGGCGAGTGAGAGAGGTGGGGGATAGGATAGAGATTGATCCAAGGAGATAGAGAGAGGGAGAGTGATGGAGGGAAAGGGAGTGAGATAGAGTTAAGGATAGAGAGAGATATATGGGGACAAGGAGAGGGTGGAGAGAGGG